>CM064501.1:34901212-35021212 GCA_032716605.1 Paralithodes platypus | reverse complement strand
ACTTATAGTTTGGGCTAAATAGGCCTTTAAAGTCCAAAAAAACGGTCCCGTGGGCCGTCCAGGAAGGCCCAGTCAAAATCGAAATCCTAAACTAATGGTCAGATTTTAATTCTGTTTGCGCCATTAGATTCAGCTTGTCAAAGTGTACTAATGGTATAAATTTAAACAAAATCCGTGCATTAATAACTCGTCTATGGAGTTTTTAAACTTTAAAATAGGCCTAGGGGGCCTAAAAATAGGTCAAAATTAAAAAATAATTATACCGTTGAATCCGCAACGGCGAGTCGAATCCAAATATGTAATAATATTGACAAGTCAAAATCCGACCAAAATACATATAATATATTATATACTGTATATATATAATTATATATATATATATATATATATATATATATATATATATATATATATTTAAGTCCTCAAAGTCAAAGACCACCTGGATATGAGAGGCACTCAATTCCTGGCTGCAGCCTTCACAAACCAACATCATCCACTACACTACATGGTAGCACACCCACAGACATCAAGGAATATCAAAACAACACCCAGCCCGCGATCTCACACACAAATACTGTCATCTCTCCCTATCTGCCCACCCCAAACAAGCTTCCAGAAGCATATCCATACTCATATCTCTCACCGTTTCATCCAATCACTCAAAGACAACGCACAGCTGCAGGCACGACCTCCCAAAATCCATCCTTCTGAATCCTTCCTTCCTCGCAAAGACAGTTCACCTGGCCAGGCTGAGATATGACTAGAGCACCATCCAGCTCTTCTGAGCTATCAGAAGAGATTGGATAACTCCGTCATCGACACCTGCCACAGCACCCCATACTATTAGACACATCATAGAAGACTGCATTCCACACAATCACTTACACCAACAACATAATCAACACTCATTGAGAGCCCTGTGGGAAAGCACGATCGTGGCCATGGACCTTAGGGACTTGGGGCTGTTCGGCCAGGGAACTACACCAACAACAACAACACTCACTTGTTTCTTTTGAGCACTTAATTTGCTTAATGGTAAAATAAAACACACGAACAAATATGGAATTATATATATATTATATAATTATATGTATTGTAAACAAAATATATATTTGTAATCATCACATGCTCCTATCTTGATTATATTCAGTTGCACCAAGAATCACGATAAACATATATTATGTATAATTGTATATCAAGGTAAAGTAACCATGTCTGAGGTCCCCGAGGTGTAGTACATGTATCAATTCAGTCCCTGGTCACCTCAACCCCTTTGAAAAATTTAATTTGTGTTGTGTTAGATTAGCTTCTGGTTGGGTGGGTTGGGTTAGCTTAAGATAGGTCTGAATATTTTTGGTTAAGTTAGGTGAGTTAGATTAGCGTAGGTTAGTGGGTTTGAATTAACCAGGAGTTAAGCTGAATTGGAGTCATATTCCATGATCAACTGGCAGTGGTGGTGAGCAGGAATGAGAGGAGGCTCGAGAGACAGGCGAGGCCCCACAGTCCCAGCTTTGGTCGGATCAATGAAGAGGCCTTCGCTGTGGTCTCGGGCAGGGCATCATGTTGTAACCCCGCAGAGTTCTCACCTGAGGGCAAAAAATGTCGGTCATTATGCTGCAAACCTTTACCATATATTTTAAAGTAGATTACATCGTGGAATAAAAGTGGATTTGGTAAGTGCTGTAATGCTTACCACGTTCATTGTACAACTGAAGGAATCTGAATTTGATAAAGAGGAAGAGAGAGGTGGATGGGTAGTTTCCTCGCACCTGATTCATCTGAATAGGGGCCTAGATTAAGTGGAATTCTTTTACGCCCAACATGGAGAAGCAATTTGTGATAACTTCGATAATAATGCAATAACTCTTGAGTGCTGGGCTGGGCAAATCACCTATCACAGAATCCAAAGGGTAAAAGAACAAAGATGAGCAATCTAACTTACACGAGGCAAAACTGTTTTTTCACCTGAGTATTAACTTAAGGGATATACCGTCTGATAATATTGTAGACTGACTGCTACACAAACCAAATCATCACTACAATTTAAAGAAATATGAACATAAGAACATACAAAATGGAAGTCTCAGAAAGACGATTGGCAAGGCAGATCCCTCTTTTCCGTTTTTTTCTTTTTTTATCACTTTTCACTCACTTGAATGCCAATACAGCATGGAATTCTTGAAAGTGAAATTTTTCTACCAACGCATAGAAGGATACAACTAAGAACAGAATATGTAACGTTGCATCCATATGTCGCCTCTAATTCCTACACAATTCCACTGTACAGTCGACAACAAAAGTTCTGCCACCTCTCCTGCCTCATAGTGATCCGCGATGTTCATAGACCAGAGAAAGCTACTTGTACAAAACATGCATATTTCTGCCAACAGATGGCACACTGTGAGGTATGTTGTTGTGAGGGATGAGGGTTATGGAGGAGAGGAGAGTTTAGAGCTGTTAGGGGTCTGAATATGGGGGAAGGAGGGGACAACTTGTTCGAAGGTAATTCCACATTGTCTTTATCAGTTTTCTAAATATAATATTATAATGATCCCAATTTTGAATTACGTGGTAATCTGTTATGTTTCTAACACATGGAAGACTTTCTCTTCATAATTGCTGAGGGGCACAGGGCCCTGGGTTGGGCTTTGGTTTCCCGGGCGTTTCCGCACCCTCCTCAGCTCCCCGCCACGGAGTGGCTTCGGTCACCCAGGCTTTATTGTGGTAAGCAGGGAGGATTCTGTGGGGGCGCTCGGTTATGGCCTTGGCTTTGCTCGGGGGCCCCCTTGGGGCTGTTCGGCCAGGCAGCTTGGGGAACAACAACAACAACAACAACATGATCAAAACACAACATATTTGCAAACATTTAATGCCAATATTTGAGTAAGAGTCGAGTCACACCAACTCAGAAACCAGACATATTCCGATGCAAATGTGATCTATCAGTTACATCAGAGAAAAATTACATGGAATAACTTCACATTATGAGCGAGCCTTTCACTCTACCACACCAGATTATATCGGACATAATCTGGTGTGGCAGTTTGAACGGCTGACCCAAACGTGAAGTAATGCAACGGGATATTCCATGTTTTTTGTTTGAAGTAACCGATCGAACACATTTGCGTTATAATATGTTTGGTTCTGGGGTTACTGTGAAGGTGTATTCACAACAAGCCCGCAATCAGACATATTCTGATGTAAATTGTTCGATCAGTTACATTAGAGAAAACAACATGGAAAAACCTGTTGCGTTACCTAACATTATGGTTCAACCATTCAAACTCCCACTCCAAATTATGGCCCATGTAATCTGGTGTGTAGTCCAAAAGCATTAGCTCAAACTTGGAAATACCTGGAAATAGTGGGGAACAAGTTAAAGTTTTCAGGATAAATCCAGAAAATGTGTACAAGTGCATACTAATACTCCCCGAAAATCCCACTTGTGCATTTTTCATAATCCAAGATGGCAAAAAAAAAATGGCTGCAATTTTCATTTTTGTATACATAACTTTGTTTCAAGACAGGTTAGAAACATGAATACAGTGTTCAATGTATGTTTTAAGGTACTAGGAACCCATTACAGTGGTTATCTACAGGTTCTATACATTGGAAATGGCATTAACCCGTACAGTACCGGTGACGTTCTATTCATTATAATCTGACAACTATTAGACATTTATATTCAACTTAGGAAGAACCTCTATTAATTAAAAGGCTACCAACTATCTCAAATAATCCATGTAGCTACCATATATTCTTCCGAAGCTTCATAAAATCGTCTAAATGTAGCGAGAATAAAGTATAACAGACGTCGCTGGTACTCAAAGGGTTAACCAAGATGGCGGCCACACTGAAATCCACAGTGATCTGAACTCCTTAGATAATCTTTAAATTATAATCTAGGGTCATATCTGGATAGCATAGGTCACATAATGACAGGAGGGGAATGGTAGAGCTTTGGGAGACAGTAAATGCCCAAGGATCTGTGATTCATATGCTATCTGGTCATGCATTTTCTCGCGCTCTGCATGATCACTTTCTCAGCTCAGCTGCCCTAATCAGCGTCTTGTTGAATACAACTGGCACCTTGGATAATGTAGATAAAGGTAACTTAGAGAACCTTCACAGGGCCCTTCTAAACCACGACCAAAATTCCACTGATATGGCTGAGAAGGAGTGTGTCAAGCAGTTAAGCCACATCATTGCACAACTCCTAGACCATGCTGCAAGTTAGAGCAGGACCGGCAAGCTGTGCAGTATATCAGACAAATGGCTCGCCTGCAACATTTCATTCGCGCTGAAAGGACATGGGACTGGGAACTTCACCTCAACTGTGTGAGGGAGATTATTCCACATTTTCATGTTGCAAGAGATCTTCCCTATGCCATGTGTGCCAGGTTGTATTTGTAACAAATGGAAAGCTTGAAGGATACCATGCAGACAGACGAGTACAGTCTATTTACAGTGAAGGGATGCTTCACCATCCATTGTCAGGATTCGTTCTGGAGTGGGAATTTCTCTGATCAGACAATAAAGAGATTTCTGATGAAAAACTTCCAAGTTGTCGGGAGACATGACCCATGGCCACCTGCCTTTTGTCTCCTTCATACACATTTACAAATATAAGAATCGGAGCAAAGGAGATATTTCTTGATGAAATCCGAGATTGATGAAATAATCACTGTAATGAGTTCCTTGTAACTTAAAACATATATCTAGATTCTTCAGCCATGTTTCTAACCTGTCATGAGGCATATATATATACAAAACTGAAAATGGTCGCCATATTAGATGCCATAAGGGATTATTGTTGGTTGTTATTACTATAGTTTTGTCGCATTCTAGCTAGTCAATGTGATATGCTGTAGGTAGCGCCAACGAACTTGACAATAATCTTGACCCCTAAACTTCTCATAACTCAAAAGGGCCTAGAGCAAACTGGCTGTAAATATCCACACCTATTTCCTGGTGGGCTCTTCCCAAATGATATTAATGCCAGCTCGATTGCTTTCATTCATTTTGAGTTATGAGGATTTAAGGGGTCAAGATTATTGTCAAGTTCGTTGGCACTACCTATAGTTGTTGTAGTAATGAGAACACGAATATTATTACAATACTCTCGTTGAGAGTGCATCAACTATACCCTGTTCCGATTTGGTACTCCAGATCTCGTGAACTATAACTTCTGTAACTCAAAAAGGGCTAGAGCAAATGGCCTGTAAATTTAAACATCTGTTCCCTGGCTGACCCTTCCCAAATGGTAGAAATATTAACCCGATTAATCTAGCCGTTGGTGAGTTATAGAGAGTAATGTTCAAGAGTTTGGGCATACTTACTTGGAATAGGGCATAGCGTATCCTATTGGCTTGCTAGGAATATGGTCAAACCTTAATAATTAACATCGACAATGATGGGGCTTATTTCCGAATACAGGCCCTAACCCAAACTGTACTGGATGTAATAATGTCCCACAATACCGGCTATAATGTGGACAGTAACCGTAGCACTGGTGTAGTTGTGGTACCAGCAGGAGTATCGCCCGGAGTCCTTGGGGGAAGCGTTGGCCACGTACAGTCTGCTGGCCAAGGTCCCTCCCGCCTCGTCCCGCTTTATGCTGCAAAAGGAGGTCATCTTTAGGTCTTAACCCGAGAAGTGCGATATAACTCACGGAAGTATGTGTATAGCAAATGCGATAGGCCTCATGGAAGCAAGACCATGAAAAAACCCTAAAAAGATGACCAAGGGGCTCTCAAAACAAAGGAATATGTTATTAGATGGGATAATTCCTCCCTAGTACTTTCTACCACTCATCCATATGTTTCTCACCTCCCCCTTCCTCTCCTTCCTCACATTTTTCCTCCTCCTCCTCCTCCTCAGAGAGAGAGAGAGAGAGAGAGAGAGAGAGAGAGAGATAATTAAATAGGTAAATAGACAGAGAGAGATCCACCCACCTGATGCCGCCTCTAGAAGTGTTAAAGGCCAGGACTGTATTATCCCTCCGCCATATGACAGGACGGGGTGGGTTGGGCACTCGGTCAATTATACACTGTAGTTCTATCATACTGCCGCTGTTGTAGTGTTTCTCCTCCACCACTGTGCTGCCTCCTCGCTCTTCCACCACCCTCGCTCGGGGTTCTGGGGGCATTATAGGTCAATATCAGTCACAATAGATCAATAAAAGTCACAGAATGCCATATAAAGTCAAAGATACATAGTAGTCTTGATAGCGGAATTTCGGTGTGAGTGTCCTAGGTTCGAGTCCCTGGAGTGCCATATGTATTTGTTGATTTCATTAATTGAGTTTAGAAGTAAAGTTGGTTGGTGAACAAATATGAATACTACCGATGTTGTAGTGTTTTGTCTTTTTCACTGTGCTGACTCCTCGCTCCTCCACCAGCCGCGCTCGAGGTTCTGGGGTCCCCAGTATTATAGGTCATTATCAGTCACAATAGATCAATAAAAGTCATAGAATTCATATTTTTTCACCAACCAACTTTACTTCTAAACACAATTAATGAAATCAGCGAATACAAGTGGCACTCCAAGGACTCGAACCTAGGATACATAGTATTTATAACATACTACCGATGCTGTAGTGTTTCGTCTTTTCCACTGCGTTGCTCTCTTGCTCCTCTACCACCTTCGCCCTTGGATCTCGGGTTATTAGTGGGCACAATAGGTCACACAAGGTCATAATATGTCCTAAAAGATTATGCAAGTCCGTAAAGCATCCTATCTATCTATCTATCTATTGCCTGACGCCATGATCGCCGAAGGGGTGGCCATGAACGAACCGCCTCCATGCACCTCTGTTCCCAGTCAGTCGACGCCCCTCCTCCCAACCAGCACCGCCTTCATTCATATACTTCCTCACTCCATCCTTCCACCTCTCCTTCGGTCTACCTCTCCCGCTCTGTCCTTCCACCTCGCTCTCGTACACCCTCTTAGTCATTCACTCACGTTCCATGTACCTATTCTCAGAATGTCCCTAGGCTTGTCCATAGTCAGTCGGGGTTCGTCAACACAGGGTCCGTCCGCATCCGAGGCTGGTTGTTCGTTTATCGTTGCTACTACGTATTTCTTTTCCGGGTGGGGGTTGCAAGCCCACCGACCCAACCTCTTTAGTCGCCTCTTAGGACACGTAGAAGTCACGTCCTACTACACTGTAAATGATTTCCCATACAATTAAAAGAAGTCTGTAAATTACCCCTATCGTGAACCCTACTCAATATAATGGGGTTTTAGCCGTATTTTACCATTAACCCCTTACCAAAAGCCCACGGCTTTTGTACTTTATTCTGGCTACTATTAGACGATTTTAGTCATATTAAAAAGGTCCTCTAGCAATGAACAGGTTTCGAACTATCTTACTTTACCATTTGTACTACCACAGATCCTTGTTAAGCTGCCCAAAAGGTGTAATTATAGGTATAATACAATATAAAAGCCGTCGCCCGTATAGAAGGGGTTTATTTACGACAATAAGACATAACTAGATCATATTGGCAGTATATATAGTTTGTGATCCATTTAATTACGGTAGTATGTGGCAATTGTATATATATAAAAACAAAAGTACACGTGAGTTTTATGAATAAATGTTTCTTCTCTCATCCATAATCAAACCACGGACATTCATGACGAGAGTCCATGCTTTAAACCACTTCACCACAGTGTAATAATACCCGAGTAGTGAGGGTCTAACTTTGAAAAACCCATTTATGTGTACTGTGGAAAATGGGTCCTCTGAAAAGATATGGGTCGGCATTTTTCCTCCAAATACGATTTCCCCATCTCCAAAATATATATAGGAAATGTTTAGCTAAGTTGTATCACGCCGTGGTGATGTGAGTTAAAGTGACATCCGCAAACGGTTTACATTACATTGTTAAAATGTAAACCAAATGTTCTTAGTAATTTCATTGGAATTGGTTGAATATTAAAGATGAATGCATCAACTCAATTACAGGCAACACCATTGACTACCTAAAATTTAACAAGATGCATGAAGTAACACGAAGTATGGCCGTTCACATATTTTCATAAAATACCAATATGGTCGTTTCACTAAGTGAAAATATGTCATCCCTTTCCATTTGAGAAGAGTCTGAGGAAATACAATTTTTATCACTCCAGCCCCAATAATACGCTGCTTTACATTGCTCTTTCTCTTCCTTTTCATAATACTATATGTTATCCATGAATATTTGCTGAACATAATAATAGATATGTAAGAATTCGGCCTCTCTTCCCTCTTCTCTCCGTGCAATAATGAAATGAATAAATTAATTAATTGGTTATTGTAATGTTCACTCCTTGTACAATCACACAAATCGTAGCATATCTTGTATTATGCATATACTATAAAAATCACTCCAACGCACTATTACTTAAGCCGTTATCACTCGAGAGCTTTTATAGTCAACATTCGATAATCAAAACAATTCTGGCAACATTTCTGGAGTATTTTGCACTGGTATCGGAAACTATATGGATGACAGATGAATTTAGGTATCCGACAAAGTTTAAATGTTTACCTCATAAGCAGCCAGACCAGTGTTGAGGATAAATATTGAGGGAAAAATCGCTCGTGTGATACCGGCTTTATCACTTGTTCTTGCTATCCATCTCCATATCCTCGTCTCATATCTGACTATTTCATTCACCTAACAGTTTAGCTCTCCCTCCCTGCGGTACACTAACAATTATTGATCTGGAGCTCAAAATACTGACACAGGGCATTCCTTTCCCCCGTGTTCTAATAATAGGGCCCACCCTTTTGATATATCTGGAAGTGTTAACCAGAGATAGATTGCCGAGATGACGATCAAATGTAAATACAAAAGAAACAAAATGCATAGAACACATTATTTAAATGGGCTAATTGTCTGTCTGAAAAATCCTACATACTATATATTGAAATTGATGTAATTAATGGTGATATAATATTATTATAAGCACAGTTCACCACAGGAAATCGAATGCACACCATGACGTTTTTGTATGAAAGGGACAATTGATTGAATAAACTACCAGTGTAGTGCGTTATGCATTAGGTAACCATATGATCAATTAATGGTTTTATAACATATTAACAATACAAATAAATTATATTAGTTGTCCGTCCAAACATAAAATCAGTAAGTGGGTACGAATTCATGTAAACAACTGTACATTTGGCCAATTATGTCCCTCACTGTGTGTTTTATAAATATCTATTAGCAGTTGGAAAGTGTATACACGTACAGAAATAATAATCTCTCCCCCCTCCCGCTCTCTCTCTCTCTCTCTCTCTCTCTCTCTCTCTCTCTCTCTCTCTCTCTCTCTCTCTCTCTCTCTCTCTCTCTCACACAACTCATGCTTGTTATTTTCTGATTCCATTTGTATCTTGCTCTATTGATATTCAGCTCTGTCGATCAATTACTTGGACAACTGTGCCCGTGCTTTAATATATATAGTAAATAGTAATGTGCTGTTGCCTTGTTGGTATTGTTCAAATATTTCAGAGTCCATCATCATTCCTGGAAAAACGAGTTTAATTATAATTAAGGCGTTAGAATAAGTTCATTCAACCTCTGCCTGGAATAAGAAACATTAAAAATACACATCTTAATCAATCACAAATGCCAGTTTGTTTCGTTTCACGTCTTCTTACCTTTCAATCACACTCTTTTCTTACATTTCATCCTCACTGCTACCTTTGCGTTTTCATGCAACCCTTGTGTAGCGTTTACTAGGCATCTTTCTATTCCATATCCATTAAAATATCGCCACTATATATATTATATATATTATATATATATATATATATATATATATATATATATATATATATATATATGTATATATGTGTTGTCACAAAGGTCAATATACAGGAGGCGCTACAATATAGGTAGCAAAATTCGAATGGTAGTTTTGGGTTCCTATCATCATATGCTTCATTTCTATATACTTTTTATTCCCGGGGAAAAACAAAACAAAATCTTGTGTTTTTAAAAAAATTCTTGGATTTTTTTTTTGTTTTTATTAACCTAACTAAAAAACCTAACCTAACCTAACCTAATTGTATTTGGAGGCTATTAGGTTAGGTTAGGTTAGTTTTTTTTTGGTTAGGTTAATGACCAAAACAAAAAATCCCAAGAAAATAAATGAAAAATCCCCAAAAACATTTTTCTCCCGGGGATAAAAAGTATATAGAAATGAAGCATATGATGGTAGGAACCCAAAACTACCATTATAATTTTGCTACCTATATTGTAGCGCCTCCTGTATATTGACCGTCACAAATCGAGGGTACTGTAAGAGAAGGACCCGGGCCTGCCTAACGGTAACGCAATACCCTCTCTATAACCCTCAGTATCCCCGATCGTTAACAGACACTACTACACGTAGCACTACTGGGTCCAGGCTCTCTGGAACCACAACAAGTGGGGTAGGATTCCCGATATACTTTTAGGCCGCTGTCTTTTACTCGTCCGGCCAAATGGACAGAGATACTACTCCGTCCCAACGAGGATAAATTCATATCATAACCCCACAGAACAGCCACTCTGGTCACAGACTCCTACCTACTATATTATCAACAGTGCTGTGCTATGATTAAGAAGGGTGCAGTGACTGTACTAGGGAAAACCACCCTGTACCTCTATAAGAGGCGCCACCCCTCCTCTATTACAGTATGTCACCCTGCCGTGATCAAAAGCACCAGCCCAAAATAGAGAATTGTTGCAACACAGTTCCGGGTGATTGAAATGTGGACACAAAAACTAGGGTTGGATCACACTGGTCGAGGATTCTCTCGGCCACTGGACCAACAAAAGGATCACAAGAATTCCCGCAGTACCTGCCTGACCTTTGCTGAGTGAGGACCTGTCCCTAGTGACTCCCAGTGAATATCTTTGCCCATAGTGTGGTGATAGTATTAACGCTTTCTTAAAATGGCTGGTGTTGACGAGATTGCTACCTCCTCTCATATTCTCCAGCTTTGTCTTGCTTTGCAAGAAAGGATGGAGAATGTGGAGAGAGAGGTGCAGTCTCTCAAAGACGAGAATTTGGCCTTAAAGCTGACTTTGGCTGACAAGAAAAGTGAGGATAGTGCAACTGCTGTTAGGGATCGTGATGCTCCCTGGACAGTTGTTCCAACAAGTGCAACAACCTGCAAATTTCTACGGCGGCCAGTTGCCCTCAGCAACAAGTTCATCACCTTGGATGACGAATGTGATGGTGAGGCTGCGAATGCTTCCTTCGGCGAGGAAACCAGGAGAAAGGTAAGTGAGTTGCCTCCAACAGGGAATGGTGTGACTGCTGCCCCCCCAGGAGTACCTTCAACTGCTGCCCCAGGAGTTCCTGCCGCTGCCGCAGCTGCTACCAAGTCATCGACAAGGAGAGGCAAGTCCTTCTCAATTGTTGGGGACTCCATGGTCAGACACTTAGCTAGGTCCACCTGTACTGATATTAGGAAGCTTGTCTGTCTGCCTGGTGCCGGGGTTGGGAAGGTGTTAGAGGACATTGATTACATCATGAAAGATATTGGAGATAGCCCCATTATCTGTCTCAGTACAGGGAGCAATGATGTTGGTAAAGGTAGGACGGAAGTACTGCTTCGGCAGTACAGGGAGGTGTTAGATAAAGTTAGGAGGAAGGGAGGCATACCTGTAGTACACAGTATCTTGCCACGGAGAGGGGTCAGCAAGGAATGGTCATCTAGGGCAATTGGTATCAATTGTCGGCTGGAAAAATACTGTAATGCAAATGCAATACCATTCCTTGATAACTGGACCCGTTTCTATGGTAAAAATCAGTTGTACGCACAGGACGGGGTTCATCTTTCTCGGCTAGGGGTGGCAAATTTAGCTAGGTCAATAGATAGGATTGTCGCGGGGTTTCGCTGAAAATAAAGCCTGAGAATATGAGTAAGAATAATTGTCTAGATAGGGTAAATTGCCGTACTGGTACATCAGATAGGAATAGAAAATATCAGTCACAGGATTTTAATTGTACTGCTAGTAGAAATATTAAAGGCGTAACAGAAGATGGGAATTCAGTTAGAAATAAAGGTAAATCCGATACCAGTAAAATAAATTCATTGCGATTATATTATACAAACTGTAGGAGTTTATGTAACAAAATGGATGAACTTAGAGCACTTGTTAGCAACGAAAATATAGACATTATAGCACTGACTGAAACATGGATTAATACAGAATCAAGACATTTTTTAGCAGAATTCCATATACCAGGATATAGTTTGTTTAAACGCGACCGAACAAGTAGGAGGGGCGGCGGAATAGCAGTGTTTGTCAGGAGTTCTTTAAAAAGCTGTATTAAATCAGGTATTAGACTAAATACTGATAACGAAAGTGTTTGGGTTGAGGTTAGCGAAGGTAGTGAGACCATAATTATTGGAGTTATTTATAGACCACCAAATATGGGTAGAAACGAAGGTACAGCTTTATGGCAGGAAGTGAAAATAGCATCAAGGTTTAGCAATGTGTGTATTATAGGGGATTTTAATTTTCCGAATATTGATTGGCAGCATCAAATCGGCGACTCAGATTCAGAAGAGTTTATTGAGGCGGTACAGGATAGTTTTTTATTTCAATTCATAGACTCGCCTACTAGAGGTAATAATATCCTCGATTTAGTTCTCAGTAATAATGAACAAATGATAAATAATGTGGAGATAGGAGACCAACTAGGAAATAGTGATCATAAATCAATTTATTTTAACATACAATGGACAGGAAAGGCTAAAGAGAATACGACACTTATCCCAGATTTCAGAAAAGCCAATTATGGTGGATTAAGACGAGCCTTAAGAGTCGATCCTATGGTTAAACTATTAAGTGGACCCAGGTGCGCTAATGAACATACTCTCTCTCAGATACCTGTCTTAACTCAGGATAATTTGACAGCTACATATAATAATTTTATTTCTTCACTCCACAATGCGCAAAATAAATATATCCCCAAAAGAAAATTTAGATCAACACAGAACCAACCCAAATGGATGAATAATAGACTATTAGACCTTCTAGGAATAAAGAGAGGAATATATCGAAAAATAAAGAAAGGCGAAATTCACCTACTTGCTTACTATCAGAATCTATCAAGAGAGGTTAAAAAATGTATAAGGACAGACAAAAGAAATTATGAAATCAGGATAGCCAATGACTCAAAAAATAACCCTAAGGCTTTTTACCAGCTATATAAATCTAAAGTTAGAGATAAAATAGGCCCCCTTAAAACTTCGATAGGAGAAATGACAGAAAATGATTTAGAAATGTGCAGTACATTAAATAGTCAGTTTCTATCCGTTTTCACTAATGAAAATTTGGCACAGATTCCAGAAGTCCGTAAGGTATATAGAGATAGTATAGAAAATAGGTTAAGTACGGTTACTATAAGTAGAAATGATGTGCTTAAGGAAATTGACAGACTGAAACCTCAGAAATCGCCTGGTCCCGATGAGGTATATGCCAGAGTATTACAAGAATGCAGAGATGAGTTAAGTTACCCATTAACATTTCTTTTTAACAATTCATTAGAAACAGGTATAGTTCCAGAAGCTTGGAAGCTTGCAAATGTAGTTCCGATTTTCAAAAAAGGTGATAAATCAATAGCATCCAATTACCGTCCCATTAGTCTCACTTCAATCATAGGAAAGCTACTAGAGTCAATTATTGCTAGGAAAATGAGAAACCACTTAGAAACATTTAACTTAATCAATTCTTCTCAGCATGGATTCACACAGGGACGTTCTTGCCTTAGTAATTTGCTTAGTTTTTTCTCAGAGGTATATGAAGCAGTAGATAATGACAAGGCATACGGTATTATATATTTAGATTTCAGTAAAGCTTTCGACAGAGTCCCTCATGAGAGATTGATGAGAAAGGTTGAGGCACATGGAATAGGTGGGGCGTTGTTGGGATGGATTAGGTCATGGCTAATTGGTAGGAAACGGAGACTCAGCATAAATAGTACCAAGTCAGAGTGGGGAGCAGTCAAAAGTGGTGTCCCCCAGGGATCGGTATTAGGTCCACTGTTGTTTCTTATATACATAAATGACCTAGATTTAGGTATAACTAGTAGGATAAGTAAATTCGCAGACGATACTAAAATAGGGAGATCAATTGATTCAGATAGCGATATAGAGTGCCTCCAAAGGGATCTAGATACCTTACATGAATGGTCAGTAAATTGGCAGATGAAGTTTAACATTGACAAATGCAAGGTATTAAAGATAGGGAAGATGCAAACAAATGTTAAATATAAACTAGCTAATTTAGAATTAGAAAATTCAGATTGCGAGAAAGATCTAGGTGTGTTTGTTAGTGCATGATTTGAAGCCTAGAAAACAGTGTATAAGCGTTCGTAATAAGGCAAACAGGATTCTCGGGTTCATCTCTAGGAGTGTGAGTAACAGAACTGCTGATGTTATCTTAAAACTTTACTTGTCATTAGTGAGACCCCATATGGATTATGCTGTCCAATTTTGGTGTCCTTATTACATAATGGACATAGATTCATTGGAGAGAGTACAGCGTAGAATGACAAAAATTATCCATAATATTAGAAATCTTTCGTATGAAGAAAGGTTGAAGAAATTAGGTTTACATTCGTTAGAGAGACGCAGAGTTAGAGGGGATATGATAGAGGTGTTCAAGTGGGTTAGTGGGATTAACAAAGGGGACATGACAAATGTACTAAAGCTCAGTGATAGCGAAAGAACTCGTACCAATGGTTTCAAATTAGATAAATTTCGTTTCAGAAAAGATATAGGCAAATATTGGTTTGGTAACAGAGTTGTAGATGGGTGGAATGGACTACCAAGTGCTATAGTGGGATCTAAAACTGTAGGGAGCTTTAAGATAAAATTGGATAAGCATATGGACGAGAAGGGTTGGGTGTGAAGGGGGATCAGCCGGGTTGGGCCAATCAGCGCTCTGCAGACCCCCATAATCCTGCGTTAATCTCTAACCGTTTTGGTAAGATGATCCTCAGGGTATTAGAGTGTGAAGCCTATAATTGGGCTTTGTAATTGAATTGGGGTTGTGTGGGACAGGGATCTGCCTTGCTTAGGCCAATCGGCTTTCTGCAGACTCCCATTTTCTTATGTTCTTATGTTCTTAAGAAGATGATGGTAAATGCATAATTATACAAGTAGAACACGGCAACCAGGCAGAGTCTACATGTATATCCCGATACGAAAAGAAAAGTATTTCCTAATTGAACTCTCCCAATCACAACCACCTTCACTGGTTCACAATAGTTAGTCTAATACTGGCGGACCCTTGCAACAATAGTCTAGTTAGGCTACGGCATCAACAAAGATGGTGAACAATAGCTGTGTCGTCCCGTACCCGGAGGTACATAAACGGATACCAAAATAATAGCGGGCACACGAAAAATACGGCACAAATACTATCTGGGTGACCAGGTGTTAATTACTTAATAACTGACTCACTAAGTTAAACTTTAGATTAAGCAGTGAATTATGAAACTGAGCAAACAATATGCATTAGGTTACTAACCATTGGTAGTATTAATTATTAAAATGATTACGCAAGTAATGAAAGCAAGCATGCAGGGAAGAAAACATGTAGCTGCACCTGAAGGGGTTAATTAATAAACACTCAGCTATAGGGTGACTATACTCCCAGGCCGGTGACAGCTCTCCTATATATCCGTGGCAGTAAAATATCCTGGTATAATGGTATATGGTGTAAATCCAGGGACACAAGACGGGAGCTATTAACACTATCACAGCCGAGAATACAGTGAGGAACTGTTCGCAGCCTGGCATTACAGCCAGATGATGGGCTAATCCATTACCAGGTAGGGGAGTTCCTCTACACTAAATGAAACCACTCTATACATCACCCCATTCACTACCCACAAGCACTATACCCATATACGGCCCTTAATTTGTCCCCAATGATATCAGAAAGCAAGATATTACTCCGTAATATCGATGAATTATAAGGATATGCCTTATAACCAGTCAAACTACCGAACTACTTAGCCGTTGGTATTGGCTCCCTTGCACTTCGATTGCCAAGGGTATTGGAGTGTCTCTAAGATACCATCTACTCTATTTCTAGTAGTACTAGCAAATAGGGTCATAGAACAATAAGTGCCGCAAATAAATAAATTAGGTTAGTGTTAAAATATCAAGGAGATCCGATGACAGATAAAGGAGGTAGAAAAGACGTCCCTCCTAATCTGACTAGAAATATCCAGATATACATCAGGTATAAATACATAGGTTGGTTACAGACACAATGTATGGGAATGTACCTGTACGTCTGGAAAACAATAGTTTTGTCATAACCTCACAGGAGGAAGTACACGCTCCTAAGACAATATATATATATATATATATATATATATATATATATATATATATATATATATATATATATATATATATATATATATACAGTATACAGTATATATATACTGTATATATACCGTATATATATATATATATATATATATATATATATATATAGACTGTATATATATATATATATATATGTATATATACACTCAACGGGGCTCGAACCACCGACAGTCAGGACGATTGTCAATGCTTTAACCAACTCTACCACGGCGTGATAAAGGATACTTAACTTTGTCCTTATTATATTAAAGAGATGGGGAAATCATCCTTGGATAATGTATTTCAATTCATACACAAGTCAATTTCCCTTCTCCTTATTATACATAGGAAAAGGTTAAGTATCCTTTATCACGCTGTGGTAGAGTTGGTTAAATCATGGACAATCGTCCTGACTGGTGGTGGTTCGAGCCCAACTGATAGTATAAACACATGTAATAGCTCACGTGTATTTGTAATATATATATATAATATATATATTAATATATATACCGGTATATATATATATATATATATATATATATATATATATATATACTTACATTGTAGACATTACATGCTCCAATCCAAATTTACCACTACTTCTCTTTCAAAAGTAACATATCATAATACTTGAATCTATACTCCGCTTTCATTGGTGCCACAAATGTTTCCACGCTGTCAACAACATGCCTTGCACCATATAATTATCTCAGAGTATGTAATGCCCTCGTTGTCATTCACAGCATTCAACATAATTATGTGTTAATCATACTAATTTTCCTGTGGTTACCAGCTGATATCAGATTTAATTTGATTTATCAGCTTTGCTCTTCATTCGCTGAACGCTCAAAAAGGTGGCCAAAATTTGTGGGCAGAGCAGCAGGGAAGTAGTTTTCGTGATTTGTGTTCGTATATGCACTTACTAATAAGAAGCCACAAATAAGAGGATGACTGGCAAAGCACTCCTTTCCCTTCAGGGGGTATTGTTTGTCTATATAGGTTATTCATTTATTAATATATGTTTTAGTTTCCTCGCTAGACTTCCATCAAGCTTGGAAAACTTGATAAAGATAAATTTGTACATTTTTCGGCAGAAAAATTTCCCGGCCGAAGGCCGATTCCTTCTAAAATGAAAGGCTCGCTATTGCTCGCCAGGAAAAAAATCGACACCTAACGGGCACGAAAGGTCTTAATATTGATAACAAAAAATTAGGCGAAAGGTTTCAAAATCGCCAAACTAACGGAACGAACGTCTTAAAACCTCAAATATGCTAAGCATGAGGGAGAAGGGGGTCCAGAGAAAGCGAGCATGCACTCCTTTCCCTTAAGAGTGGTCCTGAAGACGTGTTTTGATGAAGAAGGTCGATCATTCGGTTGCTGACTGGGACTCACGCGATTCTCAGTTTTCCCGTCACATGAGAGGCAGCGAATCAGAACTGCCAGTTACGCTGTCAAGCCGGCGGACAGGACGGGGGGAAGGGGGAAGGGGGAAGGGGGAAGGGGGGTGGGGGGGGGAGGGGAGAGAAATTGGAAGGTGTACACTGTAAAAATCCGGGGTTTAAGGGGGAATGGGTAGGTTTTCTGGTCCCCTTTCTTCCTATTAGTTTTCAGATTTCATGAAGTTCGGTTCATTAGTTAGGCGATTTTAAGACCTTTCGACCCATTTTTGTTGTCAATATTAAAACTGTTCGGTCATTTAGGTGTAGATTTCTTCGTGGCGAGCGGTAGAGAGTCAGTAATTTATGAGGAGCTGGCCTTTGGCCCGGACATTTTGTTAATGTTAATCTTCTCTGTATACAAAGACGTGGTTCCTGCCTTGCGTTCTGGTTATCAATTGACGGTTCTATTCAGCGTAAGAAACAATTGTGGGTGCCAGAAGGTTACTCGAGTTAGAATCGACCACAGTGATTCCAAGAGAGCCTTCCAAAGCTGAGCAATATCGCTTAAAATCAGCCAGAAGGAATGGAAGTGTTTGTAAGAGAGAGAGACTGTGTGTGAGAGTGAGAGTGAGTGGGGGGGGGAGTAGCGTTAGGCCTGGAGTTTATCTTTATTAGCGCTAGACTATTATATACGGCTAGGGAAGGAGCTGAAGTAAACAAATGGGTAAACTATATTTCAATTGCACCTTCAACCACCACAAACCCTTTATAAATGTAATACAACAACAAAATGTAATCAAATAGTAAGCCCATTTAGCTACTTCGGCCGGGACACTTTTCGATCGAAAAAATAAAAAATGTATCTTGGGCGAGTTTTTTTTTTGTTTAGCTTGATGGAGGTCTAGGGAGGTAAATACAACAAAAATAATACAAAAATAGGAGGTAGATAGTAGGCTGCAGCTCTGTTATCTGTTATCTGTTACAAAGATCGCCACGTGTAAGTGGCACCGATTAGCGTGTCGCCCATCGGTAATTTGTTTAGGGTTTATTCCCCTAGATGGGTTGCCCACCAAGGCTATCGAGTCCCATCCACCCGGAAACACCCCTTTCAGATACTAGGGGGACTGCTAACACCAGGGAAAACTACCGAGCCAGAGTCTGGTAGGGACGAACAAACCCAAGAATACCAGAGACAACCCTACCATGGGGGCTCTACTCTCTTCAGCTTCAGGGCAGGGGTTTGTCTTTTCGGGACCCCCTTCTCCCTCAGGTTTAACCCCATATGTTTTGATATTTTAATACGTTTTCCCGATTAGAATTGCGATTCTAAGAACTCTCGCCCCATTTCTTTGTCAATAATAAGACCTTTTGTGCCACTTAGGTGTCGATTTCATCCTGGCGAGCGATATCAAGCCTGTAATTTAGGAGAAACCGGCCTTCGGTCGGAACATTTTTCTACCGAAAAATTTACAAATTTACCTCGTTGAGGGGTCCAAGTTACTTAGGAGATTAGCCGCGTTCAATAATACCGCTGTCATTCCCATTACTATCACGGGTTGATTAGTGCCAGTATTGGTCTCTCTCCCACTGTCTGTCTGTTCAGCAGCTTGGCAGGGTAGGTTTGCTTTGGTGATTGCACGTACCGTATGCGTTAGTGCGTGTTTGTGTTTGTTTGTGTGTGTGTGCGTGCGTGTGTGTATGTTGTGGCAGTGTGTGAGTTTGTGTGTGAGAGAGAGAGAGATTTACATAGATACACTGGCCACACAGACCTTACGATCCAAACAAGGTGGTCAGGACTTAATTCTAGGAGAGATGACATAGCCAATAGAAAAGGAAAGTTAAAGGAAAGGATAAAAAAGAGAGAGAGAGAGAGAGAGAGAGAGAGAGAGAGAGAGAGAGAGTTATCAATATGAAAGAGACCATACAATAGATAGAACAAATCAACGACAAAGGGGACAGGTAGGGAAAACTTCAAGGTGCTTTTATGACTTGATAAATTTGTAAACAATATTGATTATAGATGGACAAAATAATGTATGGGAGATTGAAGTAAAGCTGAGAATAAATATGATATACCATTGGAAACATAATATTTTCGTTTACATTGTTTAATGCATTTTTATACTACCATAGTTATGTAGTGGAAAGTAATGCTATCAATATTCAAAATGAGATTATATAGAAACAAATATTATATGGATTTTTCTAAACGAAAAATGTGTAAACAAGTAGATCTTAGGACGGACTGCATCGATTGAATGATTAAGTCGTAACACCTGTTTTTAACACATTCAGTACCGGTACCGTCCTTTTAACCCTCTCCAACATATGACGCGATTTTGAGCCTATTGGGGATACTTTAAAGCCTTTGTTACCATCAGGGGTATTTAGAAACCTTTAGTTTAGTTACTTCAACCTCTGCAGTTGTCTTTGAGTTAGCTGTGGGCAGAAAACTAATTTTGGAGAGGTAATTATAAGAGTGAGAGAACTCTATTTCTTTTTGCTAATCTGGCAACCTCTGCGTCAGAAATGCGCGAAAGGGTTAACTTTATTCTGGCTACTATAAAGCGATGTTATCTAGTTTAAAAAGGGCCTCCAGCAATTAACAGGCAGCGAACTGTCTCGTTTAGCCATATTTACTACCACAAAATCGTCTAAATACAGCTAGATTAAATTTAAAGAGACGTCGCTGGTACATAAGGTGTTATAAAGTGTGGAATTATCTCTTTGTCTCTCTCTGTCTATCTATCTATCTGGGTGTCTGTCTGTCTATTTATCTATCTATTTATATATCTATCTATCTATATCTATCTTTTTATCTATTTATTTATATATCTATCTATCAATCTTTCTATCTATCTGGGTGTCTGTCTATCTATCTATCACACCATCAGTCTATTTCCTCCCCTCCTCCCGTTTTATGTCCGCTGCCCTGCTCTAACTCTCCCATTTCGTCTTCCCCCCTCTCCCCGTCCTCCCACCTATCCTTCCCATGCATCTTTCAACGACGGGGGGGGGGGGGAAGAGCTGCTATAGTCTATTCGCTGTAAGTAGGCGAAAAATCATGATCTCTAACCTCTGTCTCTCAAAAACGACTAGAGTAATCGAGCTAATATGTCTACCATTTGAGAAGAGTCAGTCATGGAATACATATGAAAATTTACAGCCAATTTGCTCTAGCCCTTTTTAAGTTACAATGGATAGAGGTCATGATTTCTCGCCTACTTACAGCGAATAGATTATAGCTTCCATCAAAACCACTTCAAAATAGAGAAACGATAGTCGATTATTCCTCTTTCCATCTTTTCTTGTTTTCATGTGTTTTCAGTAGACTCGATACTCTATCATAATGTATGTATATTGTAACGTTATACTTAAGCAGTTTTTTGTTTTGTGTTTCTATGTGAGTGAGGGAGACAAAAGGCAAAACTGCCTGTAACGAATGCCTTCCCCATAGTTGAAAGAGTGACAGGGCCAAAATCAAGGGACGTTCGAGCCAAAATGCCTGGGCACACGGAGTTTGAAGCAATTTAAGTCATAGGAGGAGGGAAAGACTGATTTTAGGAGAGAGTTCCAGAGCTCAGCTGTTGAATAGAAGAAAGACTGATAGTAACGTTTCACTCTTGGGTTGGAGAGTTGCACATAGTAGGGGTGGGATTGTGCTCTTATCTACTTAACTTATAACTACTATTCATTCTCAACTTTTCGGAAACTCATACACAGAGTCACGTGAATTGCAGTAGGAATACATTTGTGAGTGGTTGTGTGTGTGTATGTTCCGACAGAGGATAAACCTTGAAGAGAGAAAGAGGAGTTCTGGGTGAATGTTGAGGCGTGCCTGAATAAGTTTGGTACCAGCGAAAGGGTATTTCTGATTGGGGATATGAATGGGAAGGTGGGTGATAATAAAGTAGATGGGGGGGGGAGGTCAGAGGTCGATGGGGTTGGCAGTGCACTTTTGGAATAGAATTGAATTGATAAGATTTAGGCACAAAGGCCAAGCACTGGGACCTGTAGAGATCAATCAGCGCTAGTGCACTTTTGGACGTATGTGTGGGGAGGAGGCTGTGGATAGCCAACACCTTCTTCCGACACAGAATGTTACACAGGTACACATGGAAAGTGGAGTGGAGGAGGGAGAGAAAGATAGTGGAACGAAAGGCACTGATTGATTATATATGAGTGGATTAACGAATGAAAAATTATGTGCTAGATGCTAGGGTATATAGAGGTATGGGGAGGGGGGGGGAATGTCTGACCATTATGTAGTAGTAGCTAAAATTAGGATACATAAGAAGTGGGTGAAGAGAGCTAGAGGGAGGCGGGAGGGAGGTGGACTGGCGAAGAGGGTGGAGAGGTTACAGGAGGAGGAGATCAGGGAGGAGTTCAAGAGAGCAGTAGAAAGACGACTAGGTAGTTTTGACTTGGAGGGTATGGAGGAAGTGGAAGAAGTGAGCAAAGTGTTTATATTTGTTATAATGACGTAATTATAGCAAAGGAATTAATTGTTTTGAGCTGATTAATTGGTATAGCGAAATATTTCCCACTTTAAAATAGCGCAACAACTATTAACAATTAATTACTTTGGAATCAGTCCTGCAGCAGCATGCCCCATGCTAGCCAAGTCCTCACCTGGTTCAGGGTGGTGGTTGAACCTAATTGCATGGCTTAATTACTTTTATACCGCAATTTGATCTTTCTGTTAAGGGGGCAGTACTCACTTTTTTCTGGACCCCCTTCTCCCTCATGTATAGCATATTAGTTTTGAGGTTTGAAGACGTTCATTCCGATAGTTTGGCGATTTTGAGACCTTTCGCCTCATTTTGTTGTCAATATTAAGACCTTCCGTGCTCTTTAGGTGCCAATTTTTTCCTGGCGAGCATTAGCGAGCCTCCAATTTTAGTAGGAACCGGTCTTCAGCCAGGAAATTTTTCTACCGAAAAATGTACACATTTATCTTGAAAGGGGGTCTTGGGGCTGTTTTTCTAAGCTTGATGGAGGTCTAGCGTAGAATCTAAAGATATATTAACAAATATATCTATAGACCAAAAACCAAGCACTACCCCTTTAACCAGTTTTCGGTCATCGTGGGGAGGGACTCTGTCTGTCCCAGGTTGGTGTACTGCTTTGGGTACGGACCCTGCTTGTCACAGGCTGGTGTATAGCCTTAATTAATCCCTCTACCTGGTGAATGGAGCAGGTATACAACTTTAACTTAATGGGGTACAGCGTGTGGGGTGGTGCTCAGTTACACGGGTACTAAACTCTCGACTGTCAGGGCTAGGGAAGTTTGTACCCGCTAGTATGTAGATCAGAGGGAGGTTTGTACTGCCTACCGTTGACATCAAGGGGTTGGTGTCATTTGCCCCTAGAAAGAACCTGAACAACAGATTACTTCTTCCCAGGTATAGTCGGTTGTATTGTACTTGGGTTGCGTGTTGGAAAACATTCCTATGAACGTAGTGCATATACGGTGATAATACATGCATAATATGACTCTAATACACTACTGGCATCCTACTGTCTTTGGCAGATTAAGGGGACAGTGGCTGTTTGTTTGGTCTATTAATTAATTTATTTATATATTTTTTTAGTTTTCTCCCTAGACCTCCATCAAGCTTAGAAAAACACCCCCCAAGATAGATTTGTACATTTTCGGTAGAAAAATGTCCCGGCCAAAAGCCGATTCCTCGTAAAATTACAGGCACGCTATCGCTCGCCAGGAAAAAAATAGACACCTAAATGACACGAAAAGTCTTAATATTGGCAAAGAAATAGAGCAAAAGGTCTGAAAACGCCAAACTAATGGGGCGAACGTCTTGAAATCTCATAACGGTAACAATACAGTATATATGGCTCTAATACACTACTGGCATCCTACTTTCTTTGGCAGATTAATGCTTCAATTTTATATTCTACCTATTATAAAACAAATTGTAATCCAGTTTCCCTTTAAACACTATGTAATTTGAAAATAAGAAATATGCAAGCCCTTCTGTTACTTCCGGTCTTAAGAAGAATATTAATGAAAAGAAACGCCTCGTAAAACTAGCAATACAGTGGCCTCATCCATTTAGAGATAAATACAAGTTTTATAGAAATTTACCAGCTTACTAATTTGCTTCGAATCGCTAAAATAAATGTTATCAAGCAAATCTAAAAGCTGATCAAGTCAGTACTAATGCAACAAGGACATCTGTGATGCAAGCCTATCTAAACCACTAAATTATAACCAAGAAGAGCTAAGAACACTGCAATGTGAAAACAGAAATGCTGCAGAGGTCTTTCATGTACACTTTTTAATAAGCGGAAAATATACTACAAGTATGAGAGATTTACCACAAAGCGCACACCTTGAGTACGTCAGACATGCGCCAGACTTCTAACATCTCATCTCTCACCAACAACAAAACATGCAGATATAAAGTAATATAATATTTAGATGTATCAAAGCCTACTGTTTCAGGGAACGATGTGATACCTCATGCTCCGTTATCCTATATAATCAACCTTACTTTATGCGGAGTTTTTATTTCAAAGCTAAAGCGTTTAAAAAAAATCCCTTTATTCAAACGTAGCTCCTCAAAAAAGAAGTAAGTACAATAGACCAATGTCAATACTTCCTGCGTTCAGTAAAATATATGGAAAGGCGCTTTTCATTTAGCTTACCTAACTTTTTTACGTTTTAATCTTATCACAACCCAAACATGGCTTTAGACGAAATAGATCTACAATTTAAAAGCTCTATATATAAATATCTTAACGAAAAATATCATGCAGCAGGTGTATTCCTTGAACTTTCGAAAGCTTTTGATTCATTAGACCATAACATACTACAGGATAAACTTCGTAATATTGGGTAAAGAGGATTACCACTAATATTGTATACAAGTTACCTGACAAACCGTAAACAGGCTGTGTAATACAATGGCATTTATCCATCTGTTAACATTATTAATCGAGTGGTTCCACAAGGATCCATGATAGGTCCGATTTTGTTCTTAAATTATGGAAACGATATTAAGAATGCAAGCTCGAGATGTAATTACGTTCTATTGACTGACAACACAAATATTCGGTATCTCAAGAAAAAAAGTGTAATTACTTTGCAATTTTGTTAAATATGTTTGTGATATGACCCAGCCAGGGCTCGAAACCAGGCCAGTACTACAACACACTTAAAGGCTTAACCACTAAGACACCGATGAGCTTACTAGTAGTGGCTTCATTTGGAATCAGATTCCATCCACCACCACCACCCACTCCGACTCGTGGTCACGTAGCTCTGAATGTAAAAGTAGATCCCTATATTTAATATTTTTTTGAGATATGGCCAAGCCAGGGCTCGAACCCAGGCCAGTAGTGCAGCACTCCAACACCTTAACCACTAGGCCACCGAGGAGCCTAAAAGTAGTGGCTTAATTTGGAATCAGATGCCATCCACCACCATCCGCTCCGACTCGTGGTCACTTATGTTTTAAAATGGATGCTTGCTGAATATCATATAGATTAATTTTAATATTTTTTTAAAACACAGACACAGAGTTACACAGATACTCAGACCACACAGACTTTGTGGCCCCTAATATGTGGTCCGGCCTTAACACTACTAGACATTGACAGTTTATAGTAGAAGAAAAGGACAGCATAGTAGAAGGCTTACTCCCCACCCTCCGCTCCTGTATTTTGTTCAGGTGAAATGGTACACTTCGCTCTTGCTGCTCGAAATTTGACCACAACTTGAGTACTCCATTGCTCATCCCCTTAATTGTTTGCATGAGCTGTAGCTAAGTGCTAGTTTAACTGCCCTGTAGTTGCTTTGCATGTAATTTTGCTTTGTTTTTGACTGATAAACGTTTGTTTATCGAGACTGCCTTAGTATACATTTGTACTGGTTAGTGACAACCGACGCTCTAAAGTAAACAAACTATTTGCTTGTTTCATATTATAAACTTCTAGCACTTATTGTATATATTTTAGCCCTCACTGTAGTTAAGTGCTTAGCAAACCACACAGTAGTTATCTTGCATGACATTGTACTGTAGTTTTGACTGATAAAAGTTTGTTTTCAAAATTCTATTTGTCAAGTAGAGAGACGCCGCCGATACCAGCGCCACCTGTGTAAGCATGAACAAGCTTGAACTTTTTATCTTGGTTATCTATATAAATCGCACACACTAACATTTGTTAAAGTAGTTTTAATATTGGGTTAGAATAATTTAGTTACTGTAATACTTTTTGATAGCCTATTTATTAAGCACATTTCAGATACTTGTCACCATGTTAATAGGCCTCTCATACTCTTGCCAGGGATATTACTAACTCCATTATTATTATTATTGTGTCGACCACTGTATAAACTAATATAAAGGCTTTAGCCTAACTGTGTCATACTGCTAACATATTTTTTTTAATTTTCAGGCATACAATTGTGTTCTATTGCTAACATATTCTTTTTGTGATTTACAGGCATTAATTATTGTATCATATTGCCAACATATTTTTATTTTTTTTACTGTAATATACTGTATACTGTTTTCCAGGTTTCTCACTAGGCTAAATTAACCCTCTCCCACTGTTTTTTTCCAGTAAATTTTGTAAGAATTGTCTAGTCTATTTGTGATTTTAAGGCATTAACTGTGTCATACTGCTAACATATTTTTTTGTTTTATTTTCAGGCATAAATTTTGTTCTATTGCTAACATATTTTTTTATTTTATTTACAGGCATATTAATTTGATCATATTGCTAATTAATTTTTTGTGATTTTCAGGCATTAATTGTATCACTTTGCTAACATACATTTTTTGTGATTTTCAGGCTTTAATTGTACCATTTTGCTAACATAAAGTTGTGTGATTTTCAGGCATATTGTGATTATATTGTCATGGCGCCGCAACGAACCTGCACGAGTTGTTCTGGTAGGTTTGGCCCTACCATGTTTGTTGATATTAATGTCCATATTTGTAGATTCTGCCAGCTCCGAGAGAAGATGGCGGATGAATTGAATGCAGCTCACCACAAGATCGATGCCCTCACTACGAAGCTTAAATCCCTTCAAGAATTTGCCACACTCAACGTAGGAGTGCCCTCGGCCCAAGAAACCACTACGATGTCAACCGCCATTCCAGTGCATGCAGTACCGGTACCCACACCAGCAGATACCTTAGATGTTACAGAAAATAATAATGACTCTACTCTCACTCCCCCCCAGGACAACTTTCAGTTAGTGAGAAACAATGTGCATCCCAGTACCAGTACCAGGAAGGTCATCCCAACAACATGCCAAAACCGCTTCAAAATTCTTGCTATTGACGAGGAAGAGGAAACAGAAGAAGTTCGGCTTGTGGGCGACTCCATGGTCCGTGGCCAACTAGCCAAGTTCTGCGCCAGGGCACCTAGGACCAGAAAGCGTTTCTGTATCCCGGGTGGCAGCGTGGACGACATTGTTGCGGCTGTGGAAGAGGTTTCCAGGCTCGCCCCCGCAAGCATTACGTACGTCATCCACGTTGGATCTAACGATGTCCAATGGACGCGGTCAGAGGAACTACTTTGCAAGTACCGGTGGCTGATCAGGTCCCACAAGGAAAAATCTAATAGAATCTTAATTTCAGGAATTGTTCCCCAGATTGATGTAGAAAACCGATTCTACAACATAGCTACCAGTACAAATCGCCGACTAGCCAAACTCTGCAGGGAGGAGGACATCGGCTTTGTCGACATGTGGGATCAGTTTTACTATAATAAATCTTTGTTTTCAGGAGATGATGTACATCTCAATGAAGTAGGAGCTGCAAGTCTTGGTCGTCTGCTGAACGATGCAGTCAAGGATTTCCATTAAAAAAACGGGGTCAACCAGGGGTATCCAGGCAGGGTAGTGTAAGTCAAATACGAACTGAAAATTCAGACAATGCGCAGTCAGTAACATCCAACTCTAATACTCTTAAGATGTTCTATGTAAATGTTCGTAGCATACGCAATAAATTTTCAGACCTAGAGGAAATCGTGTTTACAGAACATTATGATATAATCGGCATTACAGAATCTTGGTTAAATACGGAAGACAGAGACTTTTTAGCCGAATATATGGTTCCAAGATATACAATGTTTGAGAAAAGTCGGATCAATAGAAATGGAGGAAGAGTTCTGATTTTTATAAAGGAAAGTCTTAATCCCGTCTTAATGTCAAAACCTCAAATTGCGAATATAGACATATCTTATGTACTATTAAATAATAACCGAGGAACTAAAATAACACTAGCTTTATTATACAGACCCCCAGCTTAATCAGTGCAAACTGACAGTGAAGTTTATGAACAAATTGCAGAAATAACTAACATACAAGATACCGTAATTCTTGGCGATTTCAACTTAACCGTGACTAAATGGGGCGATATTCTTACTTCACACTCTGGACACGACCTCTATGCTAACTTGCAAGAAAGTTCACTTTTTCAATTTGTACAATCTCCGACCAGTGGTAATAATGTGCTTGACCTTGTACTCGCAACAAAAGAAGACTTGGTAGAGAGTTTATATGCTGGTGATGAATTTAGCAACAACGACCGTCATACGATAACTTTCAATTTAAAGTTTAATAGTAACAAATCAAATAGCAGCATTGAGAAAGTCCCTAATTTCAAGAAAGCAAATTTTCATAAACTTAAATCAATGTTTAAAGAAACTGACTGGAGCTTTCTGACTAACAATAACTACATAAATACATCTTGGGAGTGTTTCACAACCACTTACCTTAAGGCAGTGCATGACTGCATACCATCGTAAATACGGCGAACAGGCCATAATGATAAGCCCAAACGGTGGAATAAAGATATTTCAGACTGTCTGCTTGCTAAAAAGGTTGCTAATGATAGATTAAAATCCTCACAAAATGACGAAGAACGGGTGAAATTTGTAGAACTACGTCGCAAAGCCAAACAGTTAATTACGCAAAGTAAAAAGACCCTGGAGTTGCATGTTGCAATTCAAAGTAAATTAAACCCGAAACAATTATATAGTTATATCAGAAATTAAAAAGTAGTTACTTCAACTGTTGGACCGTTAGTCGATGAAAATGGAGAATACACCAAAGACGAAGTAGAAATGAGTAATGCCCTCAATACCTTCTTTGCATCAGTTTTTACAACAGAAGACCTCAGTGATATCCCTACACCATCGCCGATTCAGATTGATAATTCAGATGTTCTAAGCAATATCACCATTACAGAGAGAGAAGTATTGAATTGTTTAGATAAACTCAAAGTAAATAAAACGCCTGGACCTGATACAATCTCACTTAGAGTTCTAAAGGAAGCTAAAGATGAGCTCTCTAAACCACTGACATTGCTATTCAATGAATCCTTGCAGTCTGGAACTATGCCTGATCGGTGGAAGCTAGCCAATGTAACACCGATATTAAAAAAAGGCAGCAAATCCCTACCCAGTAACTATCGTCCAATTAGCTTAACCTCAGTTGTATGTAAAATGCTAGATACACTCATAAGAGACAGACTCGTAAATCACTTAGAGGCAAATAACATACTTAAAGATACTCAACACGGCTTTCGTAAAAAACGCTCCTGCTTAAGTCCTCTTGGACTTCTTTCACGATATCCTCAACCTCTATGATGAAAGTAAAGCTGTAGATATTATATACCTTGATTTTCAAAAGCCCTTTGACAAAGTTCCCCACAAACGTTTACTGCTAAAACTAAAAGCGCATGCAATACAAGACGGTGTGTTGAAATGGATAGAAAATTGGCTCACCGACAGAAAGCAAAGAGTAGTAATAAACGGTAAGGCATCTATATGGACAAATGTATGTAGCGGGGTACCCCAGGGATCGGTACTAGGTCCAATTCTCTTTCTAATTTACATCAACGACATAGATGAGGGTCTCACCTGTACAATCTCAAAGTTTGCTGACGATACAAAAATTCCAAATAGCGTACTCTCAGAAGAACAAGTTAACGATATGCAACACAATCTAGATAAGTTGTCACGTTGGGCGCAAATTTGGCAAATGAGTTTCAATGCGGATAAATGTAAAGTACTACATATCGGATACCAAAATGAGAAAGCAAACTATTTAATGAATGGCACTCAGCTTAAGACTGTAGACAGAGAAACCGATCTGGGAGTAACAATATCGAGTAACCTAAAACCGAGTCAACAATGTTCAGAAGTTGTTAAGAAGGCAAACAAAATAATTGGCTTTATAGGCAGGTCATTTGAGCATAAATCCAAAGAAGTTATCCTAACTCTTTACAATTCCTTAGTCCGCCCTCTTCTGGAATACTGCGTTCAATCCTGGTGCCCTTATTACCAAAAAGATATAGACAAGCTAGAACGAGTTCAACGTAGAGTTACCAAAATGATACCTAGCCTAAAGAACAAACCATACGAGGAGCGTCTTAGAGAATTAAATCTATCTCCTTTAACCCAACGCAGATTAGGGGAGGTGTGGTGGAGTGGTCTTGCCACTGGCCTGGTAATCCAAAGGTCCCGGGTTCAAATCCCGATGTATCAATGGGAAGATATTATTGGGATGGAATTTGTGCTGTACCTGGTATCAGTGCATTACCACAAGCCCACCGAAACGTCAATAAAATACCCTCCTTGTTACCTGCTTAAATAGCACTGTATGAATATTCCCATATTCAAAATATGCTATAGGGGTGCAATGCCTGGTGAGTTATCTGCTCAACAGGTGGCGTTGTGTGTGTGTAAGTGTGAGAGTCCGAGTGTAGGGGGTGAGACAGTGAAGCACGGGAACGAGGTGGCTTCAGAGATGGGGTCGTTTCGGGCCATGAGTGAGCACCGTGCCTCATGTGTAGGCAAGATGGCAGGTGCTCGTCGTACTCTATGTGCTTCACATGTCTCACTCCCTAGACTGGAACAAGACCTCACGGGCTTCACTGTCCACTGTAAAGCGGTGAATGTTAAGGCTCTCAGCCGAGAGGAAGTAAGTTGGGGAAAAAAAAAAAAAAACAAAAAAAAAAAAAAAAAAAAAAGAGGCGACTTAATTCAAGTGTTCAAAATCATCAAAGGCATCGACAATATGAACTGTAGAAAGTACTTCACTATCGACCAATCTAATTATACGCGGGGAAATGGCTGCAAAATTATTGGTAAAACTTTTAACTCTCACGAATCTAAGAAATTCTTCTTCAATCGAGTTGTCAACTTGTGGAATGGGCTTTCCTGAGACGTTATAGACTGCGGCACCGTTGATTCTTTTAAACTTCGCCTAGACATATATTTTCATCAAACCCGCGACTGACTGGGTTTGTATATGAATAACTTTATTTTTTCCCCCCCTCAGTTACTAACCCTTCTGTCCCCCACTAACTTCCTAATCTTGCCATGGACATTAGTTCCAGGGCAGTATTTCCCTTTTCAATGTTCCCTTACCCACTCTAAACCACTGTTTGGACACTTGTTCCTCAGTGTTTTGGAGGACAAGCAGCCTAGAAGGGTCACTAGACCTGTTGTTGCTTGATTTCCTTTGTACTCCTTTGTATTCCCTTTAGCTAAATAGCCGTACCGGAAAATATGATGAAGTATAACCTTATGGGTCAGGAAATACCCACAAGGAAAGTTTAAATTAAGCATAGAAAAAAAAATAGTCTGAAAGGAAATTTACACTTACCAACTGAATAATTCATATTTATCCAATCTCCATCAGATGAGAGAGAGAGAGAGAGAGAGAGAGAGAGAGAGAGAGAGAGAGAGAGAGAGAGAGAGAGAGAGAGAGAGAGAGAGAGAGAGAGAGAGAGAGTATGTGTGAGAGTTAAGTCGGAGTCACACGAGCACTTTTCCTAGCAATTCTTACGGGCAATTTTGGTCTGCAAGCTTCAAAGTTACACTTTAACAGAATTCAACCGGCTAACATAATCTACCTTTAGTCTAGTTGCCGAAAAAGTCCCGAAATAATACGAGAAAAAACTTACTCATAGAAAATTGACGGAAAAAGCGCTCGTGTGACAGCGGCTTTAGAGTAAGAACAGACAGAACCCGGGACTAACCTATAACCGTAAGAGCCGCATCCAGTGTTAGAGGCGGTATGGTCCCCACTTTACAGCGGTAGTGTCCTGCGTCGCTACCTTCCGTCTCGGAGATCACCAGCCGCCATCTCTGCCAACCCTCGCCTTCCTCCGCCACTAGACGATACCTGCAAAACACAAAGGTTAATGAGGAACGGTATGTTGTGGGGTTGTAAAACGTCTCAAATTTAAAAAACTAATGAGACTAAACATGAGGGAGAAAATGGTCCAGAAAAAACAAAAACCTTCCCTTAACAGGCACAGTAGGCCTACAAGGTGATTTTATTAACACGGTTCATTAGATTAAATACCTGATCTACTATTCAGTCCAGATCATTAGTTCGCCAACAATCATTCTCATATATTACTTAATAATGCCTGTAGCTATAGTTTTATTTTTCCCCAGCTGTCAAATTGAATTCTTGGCATCTGATTATTCGACTCTTAACAGAAAAATATGATACCGTTTTGTCTCCACATGATTGCCAAGTTTTCGTAACTAGTAACATATTTCGCCGCAAAATCTTGGTAATAGCCGGGTAATCAGGATGGGGAGATAGCAATTTAAGATCAGCTGGAAAAATACAGATTATAGTCAATTTGTTTCTCGTCGTGGAAATATCAGGTAAATGCTTTCCTCTATAGTTCACACAAATAATCAAAGGTTTTCGAAAGAACTATTGATCTTAACTTTACCCTATTCTCCAATCTCCACAAGTATATACAGTGACTGGCAGACTACCCTTGTGAAAAACCTGAGCCACTGGACATTGATTGAGGGGATCACGGATTCGGACACGTGCGTAAAGAGAAGCTTTCTTAATAATATTTCATCAGCGGTTTATAGAATTGTTTAACCAGTTGAGAATTATGACACGTTTTAGTAGTTTATTTTGGCTATCATAAGACGATTTTCATCAGCTTAGGAAGGATCTGTGGGAGATAGAGGCCTAAATTAGTTGGTTTTGACCCCTACGATTCCTAAAGGTCCTTCCTAAACTGCATACATTCGTCTAATGATAGTCAAAATATAGTGTCAAAGCGCGTCATTATCCTCAAGGGGTTATTAAAGTGTATTCCACCTTGCACTGTAGGCGAGTTCACCATACTTAACCCTTACGAGATCCAATTTCGCAATTCTTGTCTGTTTTCTGGCTAATATTAGACGATTTTATTCAGTATCGGAGGGGTATATGGAAGTCAGAGGGTTAATTGAGATAGTCTTTACCCTCACATTTCCCGCATATCCTTCCTAAACTGCATAAAATCTTCTAATGCTAGCCAGAATAAGCGGTCCAGATGCGTCACCTGCGTATTATCTTGTAAGGGTTAATTAAGGGAGCCCAGACGGTATTGTGCAGCATAATTCACTGGTTCGGCTCAATGGTTTAAGGAAGGGGTTTAGTTTGCTCTCTAAACCTCTATCAAACTTTAAACAACACCCACAAGACCCCCCTTTGATATAAATTTGTAAATTTTTCGATAGAAAAATTTCCCGGCCGAAGGCCAATTCTTCTTCAAATACAAGCTCGCTATTGCTCGCCAGAAAAAAAATCGACACCTAAATAGCACGAAAGGTCTTAATATGGCAAAGCAATGGGGCAAAAGGTCTGAACATCGCCAAACTAATGAAGCGAATGTCTTGAAATCTCCTAACTAATAGGGCTAAACATGAGGGAGGAGGAGGAGGACTCGAAAAAACCAACTACCGCCCCTTAATTTACTCACCTTTGGTCCTCGAGGTAGGTGTGGTTGTCGTATGAGAGCAGGGCCAAGGTCTCTCCCTCCTGACGCATCCACTGCACCTGAGAATATTATTTATTTAAGTTATTTAAGTCAGGCTAGAAAGGAAAATGTTTTAATTTGAAATAACAAAATGTGTACCTATCTTAATTGGACTTCGCAGTATAATGCTCTCTCTCGCTCTCTCTCGCTCTCTCTCTCTCTCTCTCTCTCTCTCTCTCTCTCAAATATACACACACACACACGCACACATATACAGTATATATATATATATATATATATATATATATATATATATATATATAATATACAGTATAATAATGTATGATTGTACTGTATGTATATACTCAGGCACATACCCAACAGCTGGGGGTGGCCGACTTGAGACAGAGAATTCCTAGCCTCCTGCTCCCAGATGGAAAAGTAGGTCAGCAAAAGACAGACAGAAATGGCTAAGGTTGGGTAGAGGATGCCAAACCTCACTCTTGATAGGACCAACCCTCGATTGAAATTTGAATTTCGCTATATACTGTAGGAGCATACCCGAAAACTGAAGTCTGAAAAATGGGCCTGTACTTTGGAAATTCAGGTTTGCTGTTGGAGTTTTTATAGAGACGCTGACCCACTGAAGTAGGAATTGGCTAATTGGAAAAAGTGTACCCACATGATGGAAAAAGGTTTTTATTCTAAGGGTACGACAGTTTCGATTCATTCCCTGTGGAGCCCCCTTCAGGTGAAGAGCACTTCAGAGAAAGTAGAAAAAGGCGTGTGCTTACAAAACAAACTTTTCCCGTCTTGTAGGTAAAATGTCTCCATTCAGGTATTCACGACACTGAATTATCTTACCAAAAGTCTAAGTAATTACAAAATCCTTTAGTTATAATATTGCCTACCAGAGAGTTATGTGCATACAGAATTTATGATATTTTTATATTACCCATATTGAAAACATAAGAAGAACAAATACTTCAAGTAATAATACAATAAATTAAGTTTGATATATGAAAAGAAAGCTCTTAAGTCTCAGTAACATTGTTTTTTAATATATTGTATACATGTAATTATGCCAAGGGATTGGAGTTCTCTATAAGAGGCTCCGGTCCTGAAAATATATTTGACTTGCAGTGTGCTGGCTTAATAATCCAGTAGGGTTGATAGCCTCTGAAGTCTATTTTAACTTAACTAACTTAATTATGTAGATATTGATTATATTTATATATTTACTAGTAAAGCAATAACACACTTTGGTCTCCTACTGCTTTTTATGTATTTTAAGTTCAAATATAATTATAGCATATGCATGGTCAAAATAATAGAGAGTGAACATGTTTCTCTTCTATGCCTAAGAAGTAGACAAAAGGCAAAGTTGTCTTTAATCCTTTGAGTACCAGCGACGTGTGTTATATTATATTCTGGCTGTATTTACACGAGATTATGCAGCTTAGGAAGGATCTGTGGTAGTTAAAAGGGTTGGTTTTGATAGTTTGAAGCCTCATTGCTACAGGTCCGTCCTAAACTGAATAAAATCGTCTAATAGTTGCCAAAATATAATGAAAAGGACGTCACCGGTACTGTAGGGGTTAACGACTGCCCCTTCCCCTCCCCCCATATGGAAAGAGTGACAGAGAGCCCAATTCAAGGGTACGTTAGAGTCAAAATGGCTGGACACGCTGAGCTTGAAGCAGTTTAAGTAATACGATGAAGGAAAATTAGATTGTGGGAGAGAGTTTCAGAGTGTACTCGTTGAACGGGATACTCGCTCCACTCTTGGGTTAGAGAGTTGGACAGAAAAGGGGTGTGGTTGACTTAGTGCATGGAGACTATATCAACCAAAACTATAATCATTAGCAATATGGTGGAAGCGTAGGAGGTTGTTAGGTGAATTAAAATTGAGATTATTGTTGCCCATAATAATACCAATATCATATTAAGCAAATCATGCAATACTACTACTATTATTACTACTACTAAAAACAATAATAATAATAATAATAATAATAATAATAATAATAATAACACGACTATAAATACGCATAATAACAATAAGAAGAATTCATATTTTTTCACCAACCAACTCTACTTCTAAACTCAATTAATTAAATCAACAAATACATGTGGCACTCCAAGGACTCGAACCTAGGATACTCACACCGACGCAGGTAAACAAGCGAAAAAGTAAACAATTAAGCAAAAACGAAAACCGCCAAGCAAGCCTCCCCCACGAAAATCCAGTAATTTCTTGCCTCTGATCTATGGTAAGGCTTGAGTCGGCTCTTACCCCGATCCCTCCCACTCTATATGATAATCGGCTGGGGCTGCTATGAAAGAATGCTGTCACCCACACCTACAGTCAGGCTCAGAAGGTGTGGAGGCTGACTGTGGCGTTAATATATATATATATATTTTTTGTATTATTATGATTTTGTTTTTGTTATAGTTTTCAATGCAATTTTCAGGGATTGTGAATTATTTTGTCCTCTATCCCCCCCCCCCCCCCCCCCCCAAACACACACATAACCTTCTTCAAGCTAAATGTGTACATTTTTATGTAGAAAGAGTCCCGATCATGGGCCGGTTTTTGTAACATTGAAAACTCGCAATTTACAACTGCATGGAGTGAAACGTCATACAATCGCCAAACTAATGGAGTGAGAAGTCTTAAAATCACCAAGGTAATGGGCGAACACGTAATTTCATCGTTAAACTAATAGGGTGAAACGTCTCGTAATCGCCAAACTATACCCGATCCGTCCCACTATACAGGTATATGATAATCTGGTCGACCTGCTATGAAAGAATGTCAGCACCACGTACCGTCAGCCTCATAAAGTCCTGTCACACCTCCATCATTACAACTATTGTTTTGTTTTTACACTTTAACCCCTTCAGCACCACGACGCCATTTTACCATTGATTCTGGCTATAATAAGATGATTTTACGCAGTTTAAGAAGGATCCATGTTACTAATTAAGAGGCTTTATTGAGTTCGTATTCAACCATTTGAGTCGTAGAGGTAGATTATAAACTAAAGAAAATCATCTATTGGTAACCAGAATAAAATTAAGATTACGTAATGGTGGTGAAGGGGTTAAGGGGAGGTAGTAGGTATTTCTGGATCCCCTTCTCCCTCATGAGTAGCCCCATTAGTTATGAGATTTTAAGACGTTCACTTCATTACTTTGACGATTTTATAACCTTTCGTTTAATTTCGTGTGTCAATATACTGTAGACCTTTCGTGCTATTTAGGTGTTAATTTGTTTATACTGGCGAGCGATAGCGAGCCTGTAATTCTAGGAGGAACTTGCCATCAGCCGGGACACATTTCTACCGATAAATGAACAAATTTATCTTGAAAAAGGGTCTAGTGGGTGTTTCTTAAGTTTGATGAAGGTCCAGCGAGGTTACTATAAATTAAATAAATAAATAGACCAAACAATAACCACTACCCCCTTAGGCTGGCGTCACACGAACCAGGTTATCGGCTACGTGTATCGGAGTCTGGAATCCGCTACAAGTTATCGCGTATTTTGATGGATTTGAATTTTGTTTTCGTATATATATAATTTAACTGTACACGATTAGGAGCTCCAGGATCCAAAATACAGTCATTAATAAAGAGAGAATTGCCAGTTAAGGCAGTGTCACACGAGCGCATTTTCCGGCAATTTTCGAAGAGCAAGTTTTTTCTCGTACTATTTTGAGGCTTTTTCGTATTGGCATCTGAAAATAGATTAACGGTAGATTATGTTAGGTAGTTTATTTATTATGGAACTTATATTTGGAAGCTGCCAGACTTCAATTTCCCGTAAAAATTGACTGAAATATCGTTCATGTGACTCCGCCTTTATAGTCCGTTCATTCTAGGTTGGTCAGAAATCGTAACCTCTAACCTCTCTAACTCGAAAAGGACTAGAGTAATGTAGCTAATATTTCTACCAAATAGGAAGACGTGGCTAGGGAATATGTGTGGAAATTGACAGCTCATTTGCTCTAGCCCTTTTTGAGTTACAGAGGTTACAGGTTATGATTTTTGGCCAACCTACAATGAACGGGATTTAGTATACTCGATTGTAGCTACCTTTTGACTCGGATACTGTGACTCCGATACAACCGCCGTTAACCCCTACTGTACCGGCGACGTCTATTCAATTTTCCTCTAGCTATATTTAGACGATTTTATATAGTTTAAGAAGGATCTGTGGTAGTAAAAGTGGTTAAGTGAGATAGTACAAAGCCTGTTAACCCGGGAGCTGCGGGTAGACTCTTAAGAGTCCCCCCGGCGCACTGCGGGTAGACTCTTAAGAGCAGAGACTTTGAACACGTACCAAAACCGCGCGTTTATAGCCAGGCGGCTGAAAATTGGTGTGGGTATTGTACTACATGTCAACTCTCGATACCACCCCGCCAAACGCTCGCCCCGCACTCGTGCAAGCACCACCGCGCCAGTAACCACGCACTAGTCATGGAGCCTACACGTCCCTCACGCTCGCTCCCTGATGACACAACCAGCCCTCCTTCTGGTGGTGTTAGCCGCCGTGGAAGGCAGAGGGTGGCTGCCAAAGACCCTAGCTACCAGTACGACACGCCCTACAGCTCAGAGGACGAATCACCAGCACCAAAAGCACGTAAAACACGTGCAAGCAGGGCAATGGCACAGAGGTCATTGGTCTTTCGGGACACTGCCACCACGACCCAGGCCACTGCAACAACCACTACCACCACCACTGCCACCACTGCCACCCCTGCCACCCCTGCCACCGGTACCAGCGACGCAGGAGGCCGCCCTAGGGCTGCATTACCTGCGGGGGCAGGAAAAATTAAAGGCACGGGCGCAGGGAAGAGAACCCGTACGCCAGCCACAGTGCCCCTACCACCACCACCACCACCAGCCGCCCCTGGCCCAGCTGCCCCTGCTGCCCCTGCCGCCCCTGCCGCCCCTGCCGCCCCTGCTGCCCCTGCCGCCCCTGCCGCCCCTGCCCAAGGAACAGGGAAGGGGAAGGGGAAAGGGAGAGGGAAAGCGACTGGGAAAGCGACTGCTGGCCCTGGTGTCCCTGCCGCCCCTGCCGCCCCTGCCGCCCCTGCTGCCCCTGCCGCCCCTGCCGCCCCTGCCCAAGGAACAGGGAAGGGGAAGGGGAAAGGGAGAGGGAAAGCGACTGGGAAAGCGACTGCTGGCCCTGGTCTCCCTGCGGCCCTGCTGCCCCTGCCGCCCCTGCCGCCCCTGCTGCCCCTGCCGCCCCTGCCGCCCCTGCCCAAGGAACAGAGAGAAGGGCGACAGGCACCACCATCATCTTGCCATCAAGGCCACGCACCACTGCTGCCCCTGCCGCCGCCGCCCTGCCGCCGCCGCCGCCCCTGCCGCCGCCCCTGCCACCACCTCTGCCGCCGCCCCTGCCACCACCTCTGCTGTCCCTGTCCATAAGACTCCCGCACGTGCCAAAGTGACCCGGAAAAATCTTACACCATCTAAGTATGCCGCCCTGCTGTTTGATGGTGATTCGCAGGACATTGGCAGCCCGGGTTTCGACGACGAAGCCCTAGCACGGGACCAAGGGTGGGGGGATTTGGGAGTGGACAGTGGGAGTGAGTCCGACGTCGGTGACGAAAACGAGGAAGGGCATCGTCTGTCGAGTGAAGAGGAGGGTAATGATGATGAAGTGCTGTATCGCGACCATGGAAGCGATATTTCAGACGCAGAAGAAGACGCAGACGACATTCCGATCCCTGGCATGCCTTCGTTCGATTGGTCTGACGGGGTCAATTTTGTACCTGACGTGCCCCAGTTCAATCCTGGGACGTCAGGAACAACTGACAACTGGCCCTGTGATGATCAAGCGAACGAAAGCGACTTCTTCCTCGCTTTTTTCGACATGGAGGTAATGACGTACATCGTTGCCCAAACAAACGCCTACTACAGGTGGGTGTTTGGCAGATTGGACGTCCTTTCTCCAAAAGCGAGAATACGAGGCTGGGTGGATACGACTGTGGCAGAATTTCTGACGTTCTTTGCCTTGTTGTTCCTCATGCCTCTGATCAAGAAGCATGTGTTGCAACACTACTGGAAGCACGACCCTCTCATCGCCACCCCAACTTTCAATAAGTTCATGACTCGTGACAGATTTTTGTTGCTGCTAAGATTTATGCACTTTGCAGACAACGAAAATCCTAACAGGATTGACAGGATATGGAAAGTTCGGGATGTGTTCACCATGTTGTTGGAGAGGTATAGGAAATACTTTACCCCTTCCTCAATTTGGTGATTGATGAGTCGCTCGTGCTCTTCAAAGGACGTCTTGTTTTCAAGCAGTATATCCCCTTGAAGAGGCATAGGTTCGGAATCAAGCTCTTCGTGTTGTGCGACTGTGAAACTGGAATAGTGCTTGACATGATCGTGTATACAGGCACTGACATTGACATACCGAAAGCCGCTGCCAATGACCCCATGGGCATGTCAGGTGCCATCGTCAGGAAAATGTTGGCACCTTACCTGGGCAAAGGCCACATCATCTACACTGACAACTGGTATACTTCTCCTGCTCTCTGCCAGTTTCTTTATGACAACCAAACGGGGTCATGTGGGACTGTCAGAAAGACAAGAAAGTTTATGCCAAAGTTCACAGGTGATGTCATTCCTCTCACAGATGCCTCCTCCAGTGACACACCTTCAGAAGACGACCTGGCCAAGGAACACCGCGAGAGGCATGTGCGAAGAAGGCGACGAAAGGGGCAGAAATACAAGCAGCTCGAGAAGTGTGGGAAACTGATAGCCCTGAAGTGGAAGGATAAGCGAGACGTCCACCTGCTTTCCACCGTCCACACAGGTGCCCAGGTGGATTCTGGCAAAATCCACTACCGAACCAGGAACACAATCTACAAGCCCGACATGGTAGTGGACTACACCAAAAACATGCGCCTGGTGGACAAGTCTGACTGTCAGCTGTCAGGTGTTGAGTGTCTGAGGAAGACTGTGAAGTGGTATCACAAGCTCTTCCTCCACCTAGTTGACATAACGATGCTGAACGCCTACAACTTGTGGTTGGTGAAGAAGGATATGGCCCCAAACCAGAAGCTGAAATTCCGGGAGTTCGTGTACAACGTCTCCTACCAACTCCTGGAGAAGTATGCCACCACCACTCACAGACGTACGGCATGGCGTGGGGATCACGTTCCTGACCGCATCCAGCTGGGTGTCGAAAGACACTACACAACCAACACCGAGCTGATTGGCACTCGTCACAGGCAGGTGCAGTGCACCGTCTGCAGCTCCAGTGTGAGGAAACCCCATGTGACCAAAAGAGTCACCTCAATGTGCGCCGAGTGCAAAGTTGCACTCTGCCTGGGTGACTGCTTCAGGGACTACCACACCTTCAAGAACTACTGAGTGTCGGCCCCTGCCCTGCCCTGCCCTGCCCTGGACTCGCCCCGTGCCCTGCCCTGGACTCGCCTCCTGCCCTGCCCTGCCCTGGACTCGCGCCCTACCTTACCTGACCTGACCTAATTGATCACGCTACCTCATAATGTAACATATATATTATATAATGTATAAGTTCCAAAGATGTCCCTGTGATATAGCTTTTACATTATATAATTGTATGTTTCATTATTTAGTTTATAAGTTTCAAAGATTTACATGTAATATGCCTTATTTTTTTAGTATATCAATATATATGTTTGTTATTAGCCTAAGTAATGTGTATATAATTATTTTCTTACCTCAAATGAATTGTACAAAAATAAATATGTTTCAATAAATCATGTCAAACCTACTATGATAATAAAATAAAACAATAAAAAAAGAAAAAAAAGAAAACAAGGTCATGTCATTGTATTCTTACAATATGATATATTCTATGAATATTCATATTGTTTGAATACAATGGCATGATCTTGTAAAAAAAAAAATTTATAAAATTTTTCTAGACAATATAAAACCTTCCCTATAACCCCCTCCTGGATTCGATCCCACTACCCTACGACACTTTGAGTTTTCCAGTCCGCGACCTTACCAACCATGCCACAGGAGCTCATACCAAATATCACTCAAAACTTCGTGTGTACAATCGAAATGACAATATACAAAAAAAATGAATTATCCCACCAATTTACGTTTGTAAATTGATGGGATTATCAATTATATCATGCCAAGGTTTATAAAGTTTGTCTCTGTCAAGAATTAGTAATTATATAACTTTATTCTGTCAAAAATTGCCCAAACACTCAGCAAAATTGCCCCTCTCAGTGTGACTCCACTCATTTTCACACGGTCAGGCGGTCACGAGGTGACCCTTGCCGCTCCTTGATTCTCCAGCTACAGCAGCTCTGTCTGGGAACAAAATTGGTATAAATACAATAATGGATAAAATACTCTTCACAAATACATTTGTATTGTATAATATTGTAAATAAAATGAATAATAACTGTGTGGGTGTCGAAAATTGCTCAACCAGCTTTCTTATGTCTCGCCTACGCGCGTATATTGGATTATACATAGTCATGACTGTCATACAAATAATTGCAGTAGGTCTCGAATATACATTTAGATTGCATATTACTTCGAAATAAATAAGTAAACGTTTCTCTGGTGGCAATCTACCCTTTCGCAGGTGTAAGGAGACACCAGTCTATATTTAGCCCTCTATCACAACAGGCAATCTGCCTGTGTTGACTCAGCACCGTCGCTGGTGGTCTATAAATATAGTACTTTATTTACAGTCAATGGCCTACATGTTTCTGTGGTACTTCACATGTGTCTAAAATGCAATGTCTGCTTGCATAAAAATGCAATTCTGAAGTCCATTTAGATGTACGACATACGCAGGTCTCAGTTTCTCTCTCTCTCTCTCTCTCTCTCTCTCTCTCTCTCTCTCTCTCCATTCCTGACTCATGTTATTGTAGACCTGTTGATGGCAACGAACACCAGCCATCTGGTAGACATAAGGGTCAAAATACCAAACATCAATACGCCTGGGGCGCCTCCACAATTATCACTAAGCTGGTTATCTATCTAGAGATCTGCCTGACTTCCATCTCTCCACGACTCACTCACTCACTGCACCCCTGCATGCCTCCCTCCCCCCCCCCCCCCCCCCCCCCACCCCCCCCTTTCAGGCTTTCCGTCTGCTAGAAACACATTCACAATTTGCGTAAATATCGCATCAATTGGGCTATATGCGGTATATTCCTTGTTATATGGGACGCCTACATATGTACACGTCTTTATTATAGCATGAGAGTGCTCTAAATACAAGATTGACGTGATATTTATGGCGTAACACACCCTCTCCCCCTTTCATTCCCACCACAACTCACTCCTCACCACCTTGGTTCACGCATAGAAACTCATTGATAATGTGCGTAAATATCGCATGAATGGTTTATATGCGGTATATATTTTGATATATGCACGTTATACATACGTACAAGTCTGTATTATAGCGTGACAGTGCTCTACGTACAAGATATACGTGATATGTATGGGCGTAAACCACACTCTCAGCTCATAAATTGCCGCCAAACCTCCAACACATCTTCATTCCCCGCCTAAATATTCTCTTATAATTCCCTTATATATTGCAATTTTTGGTCACTATGAGGCATATTCATTGTTATATGGGTTGCCCTACACAATGTATACATACTCTAAATAGCCTAAAAGGGCTCGAAAAAGGAGATATACGTGATAATACGCGGTAACCCACCCCCTTCCTCCCTCTCCTTCTATCCCCTGCGCGCGTAAATATTCGGCAGGGAAATCTCGCCGCTCGATGACAATCTAGCCGCGCGGTGCCATTCGCTCCACATTTTTCAACTACGGACCGTTCCCCTACCCCCCCCCAGACATTTTTTGGGGGGTCAAATATATATGGGCCGATGCACGCAAACATTCCCTACACGATGATGTACTTTTTATCGAAATTGGCAATAGGTCCCAAAATCATCATAGGTGCGCACAGTCTTACCCTGTAGAAAACCCCCTGTGCGCCGCGGAGAGGTTAATTGCTGGAGGCCCATTTTAAACTGAATAAAATCGTCTAATAGTAGCCAGCATAAAATGAATAAGATGTCGCCGGTAAAGAATGGATTAAAGTGCTCGTGTGATACCGGATGGGTCGTTTTTATGGGCCCTCTTCTCCCTCATCTTTAGCCCCGTTAGTTTTCAGATTATAAGATGTTTGCCTCATTAGTTTGGCAATTGTAAAAGCTTTCGCCCCATTTCTTTGTCAATATTAAGATTTGTCGTGCTATTTGGGTGTCGATTTCTTTCCTGGCGAACGATAGTGAGCTTGTAATTTTGGAAGAACCGGCCTTCGGCAGGGAAATTTTTCTACCAAAACATTTACAAATTAATCTAGAACGGGGATGTAATGGATTTTTTTAATGATTGATAGAAGTCTAGAGAGGAAACTAAAAATACATGATTATACAGTATATATATATATATAATTTGACCAAGAATATAACCACTGTCCCCTTAACCCTCTGAGTACCAGCGACGTTTGTTATATATTGTTCCAGCTTAATTTAGACAGTTATTATGCAGCTTAGGAAGAATCTGTGGTAGTTAAAAGGGTTGGTTGAGATACTTTGAAGACTCATTATGCCGAGAGGTCCTTCCTAAGCTGAATAAAATTGTCTAATAGTTGCCAGAATATGACGAAAAGGACGTGACCGTTACTGCACAGGTTAAAGCTCGGTTCACACACCCCGTCCTGAGCTCCCGTCCTTCCCCGACCACACTGAAAACGTATGCAATCGTGCAAGGACTCCGACATAAACGGGTATGGTCTGTTCATGAACGTACAGTGACGCCACAACACAGGCCGCGGCGGCGAGGGAGCCGAACATTATTGACATACCTAAAATAAACGGATCAGGACTGACCAACCGCCAAAATCGGTTCAAGGGCGGGTCACCCACGTGACTGGTCAGCGCATACGCGCCATGTATAAGCGTCTATGTGCCGCCTAGACGCTACCAGACGTAGTCTATGCCCCGACCAAAATATTTGAAAGTTGAGACTGCGACGTGCCAACGTCGCCTCACGTGATCACCCCGCGCGTCCCCGCTAGTCCCTGCCCACCAAGCGTCCATAAAAGAGTCAGCCGCGTGTGGTCCTATCTCAGTTCCCAAGCCGCCGTCAAAATAAAAAATCCCTCAAGTGGAAATCTGCCCTTATTAATACTGTATAGTAGCATGCAGTTGGCTTGCATCTTCGTAGGTTTAATTGTTAATTTGTACATTTGTTGGTAGACAAATTTAAATTTTAACCCGCTGAGTGCCAGGGACCTACATATACGTCCTCGCCGAAAAAAAATCGTAGCAGCGAAACGACTGCACCTATGGCTTTCATATTTTTACCACATGTACCTTACCCTTTGGGCTACCCACCACACAAATCTCAAATCCCTCCTCCCACTCACTCGCTGACTGTCGGTCCCGTCAGAAGGAAACAAAAGGAAAATCTGTGGCGGCGAAACGACTGCACCAATCGGTTCCATATTTGTGTGACAAGTCCCTTACCCTTCTGCCTTCCCCCCACCATACCCCCAACCGCCTCCAACCACCCACTTCCAGCGTATCCGTACGAAGATAAGGAAAACAAGGAAAATCCGTGGTGGCGAAACTACCTCACCAATCGGCTTCATATTTGTAACATGAGTCAATTACGCTTCTACCTTCCCCCCACCATCCCCCAAACCACCAATACATTCCGATACCATAAAAGTCTCTGTAGTCTATAGTGTCTTTTCAGCTACTTTCGGGACCATCGGGGACCTGATTTCTGGCGAAAATGGACAAGGGGAGTGTTTTTTTTTACCATTATCCTTCCTTTCTCTCCCAACTTGATAGATTTAGCCAAAAAAAAAAAAAAAAAAAACCACTCTGGCACTGGCAGAAGCACACCGTCAAAATTGGCTGGCACTCAGCGGGCTGGTTGAGACTGAGGTGTGTCTGTGCCACGCCCCAATATATATGCATGATGGGGGCCATCGCCGACGACACTGTGTCCATCATATTGTCGTCGCAGTGCCGTCACAGTGCGTCTCAGACAGGTCGTATTCAGACTTATTAGGTCGCCTTCCAAAGGGACTGGTCGTGGCACCAAGTCGCCGCCCATGATCCGTCTGCCGGGGCGGTCACGTGTTGAGATCTCCGTCCACTAGCCGTGCATGCGCCGTCTTCCGGGGCGGTGACGTGTTGAGGTCGGGCATCAGGGCCACACGTGGCCACTCGGGCCCACTCAGGACACAAGGTCATCCGTTTGATGCCGTCCAACAGTTTTTGGTGGTCGGGGAAGGACAGGAGCTCAGGACGGGTATGTGTGAACCGAGCTTTAGGGGGGGTCACCGACTTTGTTTTTATCTTTCTCTCCTTTTCCCTCTTTCCCTGGCTTGTATCCATTCGGCCTCATTCAGCCAACTGTTTTAAGACGTTCATCCCCATCCTGGTGTCGATTTCTTCTCGGAGAGTGACAGCGAGCATGCATTGCACGGTGAAATCTGGCTTCATCGGAGACATTTTTCTATCGAAAAATGTACAAATTTAGCTTGCTGTCAAAACAAAAAAAATATATATGCTGGCTCGCTGCCGCTCGCCATGAAAATATTTACACCTAGATGGGTATAAACGTCTTAAAACAGCAGGCTGAAGGGGGCCGAATGGATACAAGCCAAAGAGAGAGGGAGAGAAAGAGAAAGAAATCGAGGTGGGCTCCCTTAAGTAGAACCAAACACTGCAGGGAAATTTGAGTGGAGAGCAAGCTGCAATATCTTCCAAACTTTGTGATAAACAGCAGCCGGAGTATCGGGAAAAGCTTAATTAAGGGAGCTCACACGGTATTGTGAAGCATAATTTACTGGTTCGGCTTAATGGTTTAAGGAGGGGGTTTAGTTTGCTCTTTAAACCTCCATCAAACTTAAAAAAAACACCCATAAGACACTTTGATATAAATGTGTACATTTTTCGGTAGAAAAATGTCCCGGCCGAAGGCCGATTCCTCTTCAAATACAGGCTCGCTATCGCTCACCAGGAAAAAAATCAACCCCTAAATGGCACGAAAGGTCTTAATATTGGCAAAGAAATGGAGCAAAAATTCTGAATATCGCCAAACTAATGGGGCGAATTTCTTGAAATCTCGGGCTAAACATGAGGGAGGAGGAGTCGAAAAACCAACATCCTCCTCTTAAAGACTTAGCTGAGGATATATATATATAAAGGGATATACGTGGGAGAGAGAAAGATTACATGGATTCACATAAATACACTGGCCACACAGACCTTACGATCCCAGCGAGGTGGTCAAGACTAAATTCTAGTTCTATCTATTCTATTCTATATACTCAGGCCCAATCCCCAGTTTTCCTTTTTCTTTTTAGAGTAGTAAACCCATGGTAAGAGAAACTGGAAGGAAAGGATAGCAAAGAAGATGGCTCTTTCCCCACCCTCGGCTCTTTCCCCACCCTCTGCTCTCTCCGGAAGTTGCCTTCTATGAAGGCAGTTAGAAGTGAATGACCTTGCAGGACTTGGGAAACTGCTTGAAGGAATTTATAGAATAGTTAGAAATGGAGAGAATATTCATTCCATATACGTTCTGCTAGTACTGGCTGAATTGGTTCCACCAACTCACTTGTTGTCCGACACTTCCAGGAGGTTCTAAGCATTCCATCCATATGTATCAGTATCATAGTATGCATAGTGCATTGAATGAGGAAGGGTGTGTACAATGAAGAGGAATTTTAGAAGCTGAAAAAATGGGGCACTTCTTTATGTAATTGTGGCAGCCGTATATCAGGTATGAATATTAGGTACATTTTATCTTCATTTCAGCAATTCATACTGTCTTGTAAACACAAAACATGATAAAATACCTGTAAATAGTATCAAGTTATTGCAAGTGGAAAGGATTAAGAAAATCGTATATTTTTGTTCGCGAGGGAATTGTGGAGGGTCTGTTCTCAGCGACGAAACAAGCAAAGTATTGGTGGATTATCCTGGGTGGTGTGAGAAGGTAGGGAGGTTAGGGAGGGTATGGTGACTGTTATAGGGAGAATTTAACTAAATATTTTCGTTGGAGCTCATTTCAATTCACTCAGGAATACGGATATGGTGCTTGGGTAACGTATATCAATCGGAATTAGTGGGAAAATAGCCGTCTGGGCATATGCTTCCCTATAGAAACCACCACAACGAAAAGGTTAAATATTGGTGTTGTATTCGCTGTCTTCCATTTGGTCGGAAAATATCCTTGTTGGAGTGGGAGTGAGATTTAATATTTTGGTCAGTGCTTCAGCAAATGAGAGAGAGAGAGAGAGACAGAGAGAGGATATATCTATCTATCTATCTATCTATTGCCTGACGCCATGATCCCCGAACGGGTGGCCACGAACGAACCGCCCCCATGCACCTCTGTCCCCAGTCAGTCGACGCCCCTCCCCCCAACCAGCACCGCCTTCGTTCATGTAGTTCCTCACTCCATCCTTCCACCTCATATTCGGTCTACCTCTCCCCCTCTGTCCCTCCACCTCGCTCTCGTACACCCTCTTAGTCATTCTCTCGCTTTCCATACGTTCCATATGGCCGAACCATCTCAAGTTGTTCCTTTTCACACTTTCCAGCACATCTACCTCCACACCACACCTCCTTCTTACTTCCTCATTAGTCTGTCTATCCCTCCATGTAACTCCGCACGCACTCCTTAAGTAATTCATTTCCACTGCTCTCACTCTTGGTCTGAGTCTCTCAACCAACGTCCATGCTTCGCTTCCGTAAGTCAGTGTCGGGATTACCACACTGTCATGCAAGGACTTCTTCACTTCCATACTGACCACCCTATTTCTTGTTACTGCTTTTAGCGTTCCTACAACCCTCTTCCCCTGTTGTACCCTCTCCCGCACCTCTTCATCCATAGTCCCATCTTTACTCAACACACTGCCCAGATACTTAAAAGAGTTGACGATCTCCATAGCCTGACCGTTCAGCTTCACCTCACACTCTGTGACTTCACCCCTTTCGAAGACCATAACCTTGCTCTTCCCCGTATTTACCTTCAAATTCCGTTTTTCGCACACTGTTCCAAACTCATTTACCAGACCCTGCAACTCCCATTCATTATCACTCATCAGAACTGTATCATCCGCAAACAGCAGTATAGGTAGCTTCCACTCAATTCCCTCCCTTTTCAGCGATACACCAACATCCACTGCTCTTGATAGTATTTCTTTCATAACTCCATCCATATATACAGTAAACAACCACGGGGACATCACACACCCCTGTTTCAAACCAACATTCAGGTCAAAGAACTCGCTCTGCTCACTCTCCACACATACTGCCGCCTTTGCACCCTCATACATGCTCTTCACTGCTTTCAGCAACTTGCCCTCTACTCCGTATATTCTAAGTACTTTCCACAAACCTTCTCTATCCACTCTGTCATAGGCCTTCTCCAAGTCCATAAAGGCAACATACACCTTTTGTTTCTTCTCCAGATACTTCTCCACAACACAATTCAGGGTAAAAATCTGATCTACACATCCTCTTCCCTTCCTAAAACCTCCCTGCTCGTCGCCTATCCATTTCTCCGTTCTCACTCTCACTCTCTCAATCACTACCCTACTGTATACCTTCCCTACTACGCTTAGAAGACATATTCCTCGGTGGTTACCACACACTCCTCTTTCCCCTTTGCCCTTATATAGGGGGACTATTATGCCAGTCTTCCAGTCATCGGGTGCACTCCCCTTCTCCCATGCTAGTTTGCACATTTTCCATACCCATTCTATCACTATCTCACCACCATACTTCAACATTTCCCCACACACTCCATCTGTTCCTGGTGCTTTCCCCAACTTCACTCTTTTCATGGCTTCCCACACTTCTGACCTCCTGATCCCCACCTCCTCCTCCACTACTTCTCTTCTTCTCCCTCCCATACCATATCCAGCTATGTTTGCTGGCTCTTCATTCCTTTCATTTAGCAACTCACTGAAGTACTCCCTCCATCTTTCGACTCTCTCTTGCTTCTCGGCTAGCATTCTCCCATTCTTATCTTTCACACCCTTACTGTTTCCCTTGCTACCTTCCCTAACTTTCTTGACTTCTTCTTTCCAGAACAGTTTCTTACTCTCCCTCCATTTTACACTCAGATTCCTTCCAAATTCCTCATCTACTCTTCTCTTACTTTCCTTCACTACTTTCTTCACCACCCTCTTACTCTCCACGTACCTCGCTCGTTTCTGTCTCTCGGAATCTTCATTCCCTCTACTACCCAACCACTCTCTATATGCTTTCTTCTTTTCTTCCACAGCTATTCTTACCTCTTCTGTCCACCATGCTGTACCTTTCACTCCCCTCCCTCTTCTCCTCACTCCACACACCTCCTCACATGCTGCACAGATCTCATCCTTAAACACCTTGCTCATCTCCTCCACTTCCTCCATAACTTCCAGGTCGAACCCACCAAGTCGTCTTTCCACTGCTCTCCTGTACTCCTCCCTGACTTCCTCCTCCTGCAACCTCTCCACCCTCCTCACCATTCCACCCTCCTCTCGCCGCTCTCCTCACCCACTTCTTTTGTATCCTAACCTTAGCTACCACTACATAATGATCAGACAGACCCCCTCCAATACCCCTATACACCCTAGCATCCATCACAGATTTCTTCATTCGTTCATCCACACATACATAATCAATCAATGACTTTCGTTCCACCACTGTCTTATCCTTCATCGTCAACATCCGTTTCCACGTGTACCTGTGGATCATTCTGTGTCGGAAGAAAGTGTTGGCTATCCACAGCCTCCTCCCCACACATACGTCCACAAGTGCACTACCATTCCCATTCACCTCTGATGGTACCCCCCACCCTCCCACCACTCCCTCAACTTTCCTATCACCCACCTTACCATTCATATCCCCAATCAGAAATATTCTTTCGTTCTTGTCAAACTTCTCCAGGCACGCCTCCACATTCATCCAGAACTCCTCTTTCTTTCTTTCAAGTATATCCTCTGTCGGGGCATACACGCATACAATCACCCACGTTTGTATTCCTACTTTCATTCTCACCCACACAATCCTTGAACCCACAGACCCATACTCTCTTACACATTCCTTCCATTTGCTACTTACAAACAAACATGCACCTTCTCTCGCTGTTCCTTCACTCACTCCAGCACACACACCCATTCCACACTCCCACTCTCTCACATCTGAACCTTTCCATTTGGTCTCTGTCATTCCACATACATCCAGCCTGGCATTCACTAACACTTCCAGAACCTCTCTCTCTTTTGTGCCATCATTCATGCCACTAACATTCCACGTAGCCATTCTCAGAATGTCCGAAGGCATGTCCTTAGTCGGTCGTGGTTCGTCAACGTTGGTTCCGTCCGCATCCGAGGCTGTTCGTTCGTTTTTCTTTGCTTAGATATTTTTTCCGGGTGGGGGTCGCAAGCCCACCGACCCAACCTCTTTAGTCGCCTCTTACGACACGCAGAAGGCACGTGGGGCATATTCTATTCCCTAACCCCCAGGGGGGCGAGAGGATATACATGTGTGTTAATTCGTGACTGAAGATGTGTGTGTATTGTACTTGTGTGTATGTATATGTACGTGTGTGTGTGTATAGGTTTGTGTGTGCGTGCGTGTGTGTGTGTATTTGTGCATACGTGTGTATATGCGGGAATGTATGTTAGAGCGAGAGTGTGCCATGTGGAAGCTGCGGGGTACTAATAGCGAACCAGACGACATTAGAGTTGCCAAAGGAGGTAGTGGAAGGAGAAAAGTTAGTACCGGACCACGGAAGACGAAGGAGAGGGGTGATGTTAGATTTTGTTTTCTTTGTTCTATGTGGAGAGAGAGAGAGAGAGAGAGATGCTGTACAGTCACGGTCAAAAGTCAAGTTTAACCTTCATAATATCGACTCTGACTATATCTCTGCGATAAGTGAAAACAAAGTCCTTAAGGGGAAGGTAGTAGCTTTTTTGGACCTCCTTCTCTCTCATGTTTAGCATATTAGTTTTGCGATGTTATGACGTTCTTCTATTAGTATTGCGATTTTGAGACTTTTCGCCCCATTTTTGTGTCAATATTAACACCTTTTGTGCTATTTAGGCGTCGATGTATTACTGGCGAGCGATAGCGAGCCTGTAATTTTAGAAGAAACCGGCCTTCGGCCGGCATATTTCTCTACCGAAAAATGTACACATTTATCTTGAAAGAGAGTCTAGGGGGTGTTTTTTTAAGCTTGGTGGAGGTCTAGCGAGGAAACTCAAAAATATATCAATAAATAAATACATAGGCCAAACACCAAACACTACCCCCTTAACAAACGTAATCTAGCCTACTGTATAAGTCTTTATCTTTGACAGACATTTTGCTGACACAATTATATATGTAGAAAGTGAGATTGGGCATCAAATTTACATATGTAGGAAGTGAGATTGGCCATCTTTATCTTTGACCGCCATTTTGGTGACATCATTATCAAGCAACGGGATGACACTTTATTTTTGATCAGGTAGAATTTAGATCCAAAGACAAAACTAAATATCGTGTACCAGTATTGCCAAATGATTATTATGGCTATAGATTAATATGATTTAGTATAGAGGCACATATGACACCAGTGGCGGAGGTTGGCCGAGCTCTGTAACTATAGGGTCTCACTCTCGCGTCCCTGCTGTTTTAAGGGGACATTTTTAGTTTACTTCCTAGTCTACCATCATACTTTTAAAAATTACCCCCAAGACCCCCCTTCGATATAAATGTGTAAATTTTTCGGTAGAAAAATAACCCGGCCGAAAGTCGGTTACTCATAATTTAGAGGCTCGCTATCGCTCGCCAGGAAAAAATCGAAACCTAAATGGCACGAAAGATCTTAAAATTAACAGAAATCGGGCGAAAGGTATTAAAATCGCCAAACTAATGGCCCGTCGGTCATAAAATCTGAAAAACGAATGGGGCTACACGTGAGGGAGAAACGTCCAGAAAAACCCCCAACCATCCTTAGTATAGAAGCACACATGGACAGCAGTGGCGGAGGTTGACAGAGCTCTGTAACACTCTCTCGCCCCTTGCTGATTAACCCAGTACCTGTTACGAGGATAAGGTGCCGGGAGACAGCCATGACAGGTCGAGCATTAGTTCACTGTGTTCCTCCTCCTCCTCCTCCTCCTCTAGTCCCTCAGCTTAGGTCAGTAACCTCTCAACACACATACACTCGCACACACCACACAGTCTCAATTGCCGGGGAAAGTGGTGCAATGTTATACAATTAACGCATTCAAACGGTATCTCGACATTTATTTCGATGTTTGGGTAATATACTGTATATATATATATATATATATATATATATATATATATACTGTATATATATATATATATATATACTGTATATATATATATATATATATATATATATATATATATATATATATACTGTATATATATATATATATATATATATATATATATATATATATATATATACTGTATATATATATATATATATATACACAGTATATAATTATATATGTACACAGTATATAATTATATATATATTTATATATTTTGTTCTATGTGAGTGAGGGAGGCAAAAGGCAGAACTACTCGTAGTGAGTGCTTCCCCCATAGTTGAAAGAGTGACAGGGCCAAAATCAAGGGACGTTCGAGCCAAAATGCCAGGACACACAGAGTTTGAAGCAATTTAAGTCATAGGAAGAGGGAAAGTCTGATTCTGGGAGAGAGTTCCAGAGCTCAGCTGTTGAATAGAAGAAAGTCTTAGAGAAACGATTCACTCTTGGGTTAGAGAGTTGCACAGAGTAGGGGTAGGATTGTGTTGCAAGACGGGTACTACGTACCCTACGTAGAGGAGGTGGTATGCACTGAGATTGTTCTGAGGAACACAGATTATTGTAGTAGCGATAGAATAGTGAGAGAGATGCAACATTTCTAGCCTTACCTTCCACTTAGTAGAAAATTGTGTTAGAATTAAGTCCAGACTGCCTAGTAGGGGCCGCAAGGTCTGTGCAGTCTGTGTATATATGTAACTCTATGTAACATACTCTCTCTCTCACATATATATATATATATATATATATATATATCCCCTAAGCAAAAACTTGTAATTAAACACCTTTCGCCAGGCAACCCAAGCCAGTTGCAACCAGTTGCAACCCTTGGGACTAGTGGTGCATTAGGTTATATTAAATCACCGCCAGTTTTTGAGTACCAGTCAATTAATTCCGCGCGTGGGATCTTGTTAAGGTGAGGCTGATGGACTGTTGAGGTTCAAGGGAGATGGGTCGTTTTTCTGGTCCCCTTTCTCCTTCGTGTTAAGCCCCATTTGTTTTGAAATTATAAGACGTTCGGCCCATTAGTTTGGCGATTTTGACACCTTTCGCCCCATTTCGTTGTCAATGTTAAGACCTTTCATGCCATTTAGGTGTCGATTATATTCTGGCGAGCGAAAGCGAGCCTGAAATTTCAAGAGAAACCGGCCTTCGGCCGGGAAATTTTTCTACCGAAAAATGTACACATTTATCTTGAAGGAGGGTCTAGGGGTATTTTTCTAAGCTTGATGGAGGTCTAGCGAAACAAATAGGAAATAAAGGAATACATGAATTAATAGACCAAAGAAAAAAATAAACGGTCCATCTCCCCTTAAACACAGCTTAGCAACATAGAGAGCAGTGATTCAACATTTCATTATTCAGAATAAGCTACGTACATGAACTTTTGTGAACGATCAACTCAAAATATTAAACCCCTTGAAACACAGACTTCATTCCTAAATAATAGTAATGATAATAACAATAATAATAATATTAATAATAAAAATAATAAAAATAATAATGATAATATTAATAATATTAATAATAATAATAATATGATAATAATAAAAATCATATTTATAGCCTAATGATAATAATAATAATAATACTACTAATACTAATACTACTACTACTACTACTAATAATAATAATGATAATAATAAAAATAATATTAATATTAATAATAATAATTATAATATTAGTAATGTTACGCTCACCATGATCAAGTAAAGAAAGACGTCATTGTACTGAAAATATTACTGATCAGAATTAGTGTTCCAGAGTACTTAAGGGAGCCCACTTCGCTTTGTTTCTCTTTCTCTCCCTCTCTCTTTGGCTTGTATCCATTCGGCCCCATTCAGCCTACTGTTTAAGACGTTTACCCCCATCCAGGTGTCAATATTTTCCTTGCGAGCGATAGCAAGCCACCATATATATATTTTTGTTTTGACAGCAAGCTAAATTTGTACATTTTCGATGGAAACATTTCTTCGGCAAAGCCGGATTTCTCCATACAATGCTGGCTCGCTATCGCTCGCCAGGAAGAAATCGACACCTGGATGGGGATAAACGTCTTAAAACAGTTATCTGAATGGGGCCGAATGGATACAAGCCAGAGAAAGCGAGAAAAGGAGAGACAGAGACAAAAAAGCAGGTGACCCCCCTTTAAATGGTATAAACCTCGCTTACCGACTCGTTGGTGAGGTCGTGCACTGTACAGTCGAGGGTGGCGGGGGCGCCCAGGTAGACTTCGGTGGAATAGTTGGTTACGGCCAGGTGAGGCTTCGGAGTTTCCTGACAGTAACAACAGAATCATTACTTACAGGGTACATGTAGATTTGTAATACAATAATTATCTTTGTGTATTACCTATTGTGTAGCTTAGAACAACCAATATATAACTTACATATATTATCTATCTATCTATTGCCGGACGCCTTATTCCCCTTAATGAGGGTGGCCATACACAGAAAGCCCTCAAGTGAACGTATCCATATGTATATATATACAGTATATGTATATATATATATATATATATATATATATATATATACTTTATATATATACAGTATATGCCGGCGGTGCTTGTGGCATATTTTGGGTTCTCTTCGGTAGTACTTCTTTGATTTTCCCTGGAATGATTTTTGCTTCTGTGGCCGGGAACCTTCAGACAGTGCCGAGCGCATTACTGAGGTAATCGTTTCGGGCATGGAAGCATAAGTTCCATTTTTGTTCTCTCAAATTAAATCAGAATTGTTGTGGTTCACTCACATTTGTTCTACTTCTGTACACAATAAGGAGGAAGCATTCAAAGGTTCTATCGCCCATTTGTTAACTGTACATTCGCGAGGAACGCACACAAGATAAACAGAGTACAGTTTACCAAGTTTGTTGAATATAAATACCATTTATAAAGGAGCACTTTACTGACAATGTTTTGTTTAGAGCATCATCAGGTTATGATGTGGTCAATCCCATTAACCTGATGAAGCTCTAAGCGAAATGTTGTCAAAAAGTACTCCTCTTCAAATTATGTTAATAACTAACCCCTTCTGTACCGGCGACGTCCTTTTCACTCTATTTGGCTACTATTAGACGATCTTGTTCAGCTTAATAAGGACACCTACCAATTTAAAACTACAGACTATCTCAATCAATCCTTATAGCTACGATTATATCCTTCCTAAGCTAAATAAAATCGTCTTAATGTAGCTAAAATCCAATACAACAGACGTCACCGGTACATAAGGGGTTACATTTGGTTTAGTTTATTTATCAAATGTTGTGTTGTGTTACCTCGTGGTGGTGGTGAGTGTGGTGCGTGTGGTCGTAGTGGGCTTCCGATACACTGACAAACCCCACCGTCTTGTGTGAGGGCGCTAGTAGTCTCAGGGGTGCCGACCTGGACCCTCCATCGCCCGCCGCCCATCCTGAGGACAAAGGTGCAAAGGATTGTAAAGGGAAACAGCTAACGTATTAGAAAAGGATTGGAAAAGACAATAAGGTTAAGCAAGATAATAAATTGCAAAGGAAATAAAGCAACAAAGTACAAAGGAATAACCCCTTCTTTACCGGCGACGTCTTTTTAATTTTATTCTGGCTACATTTAGACGATTTTGTGCCGTTCAAGAAGTATCTGTGGTAGTCAAAAGGGTTGGTTGAGATACTTTGAAGCCACATTATTGGAAGAGGTCCTTCCTAAACTGAATAAAATCGTCTAATAGTTGCCAGAATATGATAACAAAAGGACGTCCCTGGTACTGTACGGGTTAAAGGGAAACAGGTAACGTACTACAAAATGAATCTATCTATTCTATTCTATAATTATACTCAGGCCCAATGCCCACTCTTCCTATTTTGTTTGTTCACTCTTTTCCTTTTTTTCTTTTGTATGTTGGGGGGGCGACTCAAGACAGAGCCAGAATAGGGACAACACAACAGAAAACAATGAACACACAAAAGCAAAATACAAATTCACACACATGGAAAAGATAATAAGGGTAATTAAGATAACAATGACAACAAATTGCAAAGGAAATAAAGCAACAAAGTACAAAGGATTAAACAGGAAATCCATTACAATATACATTAGGTTAAAGCATATGAGGGAAAATATGACAAAGGATTATATATGAAAGCAAGATGTTACAAGGGATTACAATTTACAATGGAAAGAAACTTCATATAATTATAATGATGTTCACAACTCAAAAAGGACTTGAGCAAATATTGCTACCATTTGGGAAGAGTCTACCAGAAAACACACGTCCATATCTCAAGTCTACTTGTTCCAGACATCTCCATTTAAATAAGTTGAGGATCACAATATCTAGACTCATCATAATGAATAAACTATAGTACAATCGCGCTAAGAAGTCATGACTCGATTCCCAGTACCTTTTGTTCAGAAAGTGCTATCTGGCAACTATTGAGGTTCTACTGTATTCATATATTACACACCGGGGAGAACTGTATTGAAGGAAACGATACCAAAAACACGATATATAAGTATTGTTACAATATATTTATCTCATTATGTGAGAGCAAACCAAATAATACGAAAGTTGAGACTAACCCGAACGAAAAAAAAATAAACTCGTAGTATTTCGCTCACTAGATTCAGGATTAAAATGTGGAGCAAGTCTCTTAATGCTTGTTTTACTTTTTAAACCAACAATACTGGTAGAAAAGTATCTCATAAAATTAAAACCAACAGATAAAACTAATATTCAAATCATAAGTGTCAATAAATCACGTAAATAAACATATAACATTGTTTTTTCCACATTTAATTCTCTATGTGGGACAACAGTCTGTCTGAAAAACAAGCGTCTCCAGTATATTTTGGAAGAAAGCTTGATTACTCGAGAGCAGCTTGTAATTTGTATAGACAAACGATGAATTTTTACTTTTAGAATATATAATAGCCCATAGGGAGACCCATATAAAAACGGAAGATGGAAAGGCAAGTGTAAAAGGACAAAGGTGAATATAAACGCAAAGAGATATACTCCCCCTCATATCCTGACAATGACTGACTTGGTCGCTGAATATCCTACCGTTCCTACGGGCCTGGGAGTGCAACATGCCAGATAGCGCATGTAAATTAATTACTCTCATTATTCTATAAAGAAATTGTAAACAAACATTACTTATATTTATTCAAACTTCAACATAAATACAAATTGGAGAGCATAAATAAGTTAATTTTCTAAGTAGGTCAATTATTGGGAATATCCAAAGACCTATAGATTACAATTAGGAAATGACCGGGCTCCATGGGGCAGTGCAGAGTTGCCAGCGGTAGCCAGATTTGGGAACTATTGTCCGATCCTTAGAAAAAGCGAGTCATGACTTCTTAGCGCGATTGTACAATGTATATTAGTATGGGTTTATAAATGGCATGCATATACTAATTTAAGTGTCAATAGGAAATAATCTTATACCCTTAATTACATGCTCTGCCATCTTTCACTGGCTCGCCTTTTTTTTTTTTTTTGTTTTTTTTTTTTGGCTAGGGGTTCAGAATGTGAAGACAAGAATAAAAACGGTATTCACCATGCCCATTTATGTGGTATTTTGGCCCTTTAACACATTGAGTACCAGCGACGTGTGTTAGCTGTTATTCTAGCTATATTTAGACGATATTATGCAGCTTGGGAAGGATCTGTGGTAGTTCAAAGGGTTGGTTGAGATAGTTTGAAGCCTTATTATTGCTAGAGGTCCTTCCTAATCTAAATAAAATCGCCTAATAGTTGCCACAAATATATACAAAAGGACGTCACTGGAATATGTTTTTGAGCCTAATGATTGCACTTGCACTCTTACACAACACTGTGAGCATGAGATTATGAGGAGTAAGTAGGGTGACACTTGTTTTTTGTTTGTTCACACTAGTCCTTTTTGAATACTTTTCATATACTTATGTAATTGTAAAAAAACTTTACAAACACAAGTTTATACTTTTATGTGTATACTATTGCATCTATTTAACACAAGATGTCGGTGAAACAGGGAGCCACAAATAAAGTTCAAACTAGACTGACAATTTTTGGCTGTGGAGCTGGCAATGAACATTAGAAGTGACTCATATGTTGGGTACTGGTCAGTCACAGGTCTGCTCATGTTCTGCCATATTAGTTTTGACGAAATTCAATTTACAAATGTTTTACATTTAACCGGGTTGACATATACAGTATATGTTGTTGGCAGACAATGAGTTAAAATAATATTAGTACTAATAAACCCATCTAGAAGGTATTATAGAGTGGTATATCATATAATCAGAGATAATACACTGTCCATATAATCAAATTGATCTAAGTTAGCACTATTTACACATGATGTTTACAGTGTAGTCTCTGGGGCCGCGAAAAAAGACAAAGGCTATTTTCAGAGATTGCAAAAACACTGCTTAATATTGTATAACAGGTTGACTCCAGTGTATCAACACTTTTTTTTAATTAAATTCACCTTTCTATTTCCAGTCGGCTTAGGAAAAAAAAAATACACATATATATATATATATATATATATATATATATATATATATATATATATATAATCTATCTATCTATCTATCTATATGCTCAGGCCCAATCCCCATTTTGGGGGTAGCCGACTCAAGACAGAGCAAGAACAGGGAAAACACAAAAACAACATAAAACAACAAATAAACACAGATAAAAAACACAAACTCACACACATCCAGGTCACCCAGGAGAAGACCCAGAGACCAGGGTCACCAAGGTCGCTCCAGCACTCCCCCGGCCCCCGACCACCCAGAGAGGTTCCGATCTCGGCAGGCAGACATGCAGCGGAGCCAAAGCCACAAGCCCTCCCACCACACTTCCAGGCGCACCCTTCATATTAATCGTCTCCCCGGGCAAGGCGCCTGATGGACTATTATCTAGTCCAACTTGCGCCCGGCCCCTTACTCCAAATGACCACGTGTTCACTCAACTATTCACAAGCATTCTCCATTCACTCCTGTATATATATATATATATATATATCGTGTGAGGGAGAGAAAGAAAAGAGTCAAAGTGGTGAAGGATACAGAGAGAGGGTGATCCTAAGGGAGACAAAGGGAGGAAGGCATTGGGGGGACAGTAATGAACCTTTGAGGGAGGATGGAAGTAATCAGGGTGTAATGGAGACAAGGTGTGTGTGTGTGTCAGAGAGAGAGAGAGAGAGAGAGAGAGAGAGAGAGAGAACAAAGGAGTACAACGGAAATCAAGCAACAACAGGTCTAGTGACCCTTAGGCTGCTTGTCCTCCAAAACACTGAGGATCAAGTGTCCAAACAGTGGTTTAGAGTGGGTAAGGGAACATTGGAAAGGGAACTACTGCCCTGGAACTAATGTCCGTGGCAGGATTAGGAAGTTAGTAGGGGACAGAGGGGTTAGTAACTGAGGGGGGGGGGATAACATAAAGTTATTCATTTACAAATGCAGTCAGTCGCGGGTTTGATGCGAGATATTTGTCTATGCGAAGTTTAAATGAATCAACGGTGCTACAGTCTATAACGTATCGGGGAAACCCATTCCACACGTTTACAACTCGATTGAAGAAGAAATTCTTAGATTCTTGTGAGTTAAAAGATTTACCAATCATTTTGCAACCGCTTCCCCGCGTGTAATTAGATTGGTTGATAGTGAAGTACTTACTACAGTTCATATTGTCGATGCCTTTGATGATTTTGAACACTTGAATTAAGTCGCCTCTAAATCTGCGCTGGGTTAAAGGAAATAGATTTAATTCTCTAAGACGCTCCTCGTATGGTTTGTTCTTTAGGCTAGGTATCATTTTGGTAACTCTACTGTACGTTGAACTCTTTCTAGCTTGTCTATATCTTTTTGGTAATATGGGCACCAGGATTGGACGCAGTATTCCAGAAGAGGGCGGACTAAGGAATTGTAAAGGGTTAGGATAACGTCTTTGGATTTATGCTCAAATGACCTGCATATAAAGCCAATTATTTTGTTTGCCTTCTTAACAACTTCTGAACATTGTTGACTAGGTTTTAGGTTACTCGATATTGTTACTCCCAGATCGGTTTCTCTGTTTACATTCTTAAGCTGAGTGCCATTCATTGAATAGTTTGCTTTCTCATTTTGGTATCCGATATGTATTACTTTACATTTATGCCCATTATGGTGATGGGCTGGTCTATCAGAGTGAGAGCTGAGCGATCTCTGCCATACCCCTAGCTTAGTCTGACTGTTCCTTTTACTTATATATCTTCTAGATCTCAAGTGACGGCGTCTTTTCCGTGGATCGACCTCCCTACTGCCAACCTAAAAGTTGACAGATTGGGAGCCAAAGCGTCACATTTTTCCCTTGCCCCTCAACTTTCCCTTCATAATTGCTGAGGGGCACAGGGCCTTGGGTGGGGCTTTGGTTTCCCGGGCGTTTCCGCACCCACCTCGGCTCCCTGCCTTAGAGTGGCTTCGGTCACCCGGGCTTTGTTAGTGGTAAGCAGGGAGGGTTTTGTGGGGGCGCTCTACGGCCTTGGCCTTGCTCGGGACCTTGGGGCTGTTCGGCCAGGCAGCCTGGGGAACAACAACAACAACAACAACAACTTTACATTTATCCGCATTGAAACTCATTTGCCAAATTTGGGCCCAACATGACAACTTATCTACTGTAGATTGTGTTGCATATCGTTAACTTGTTCTTTTGAGAGTACGCTATTTGCAATTTTTGTATTGTCAGAAACTGTTGAGATTGTACAGGTGAGACCCTCATCTATGTCGTTGATGCAAATTAGAAAGATAATTGGTCCTAGTACTGATTCCTGGGGTACCCCGCTACTTACATTGGTCCATTTAGATGCCTTACCGTTTATTACTACTCTTTGCTTTCTGTCGCTGAGCCAATTTTCTATCCATTTCAACACACCGTCTTGTATTCCATGCGTTTTTAGTTTTAGCAGTAAACGTTTGTGGGGAACTTTGTCAAAGGCCTTTTGGAAATCAAGGTATATAAAAGAGAGAGAGAGAGAGAGAGAGAGAGAGAGAGAGAGAGAGAGAGAGAGAGAGAGAGAGAGAGAGAGAGAGAGAGAGAGAATGGAGAAGGCGAAAATACGTCAGAAAGGACAAACAGAATACGGAAGGCTAACCATATTACTATACATAAATACTGTGTGTATCATGACTATGTTTAACCCATTCTGTACCGGCGACGTATTTTTCATTTGGTTTCTGGTACTAATATACGATTTTGTTCAGTTTAAAAAGGGCCTGCAGCAATTAAGAGGCTTTGAACTATCTCTTTTAACCATTCTTATTACCACAGATCCTTCTTAAACTGCACAAAATCATGTAAATATAGATAGAATAAACCTAAAATACGTCATCGGTACAGAAGGGGTTAACTTTTATTTTTTACATATAAGAATGTGGAGTAAGGCTATGCAAGTCTCATTAACCTCTCGGCGGCGCACAGTTTTTTTTTACAGGGTCATACTGTGCGCATGTATGATGATTTTGGGACCCATTGCCAATTTCGATAAAAAGTACATCAGCGTGTAGGGAATGTTTGCGTGCATCGGCCCATATATATTTGACCCCCAAAAAATTTTCTGGGGGGGGGGGAACGGTCCGTAGTTGAAAAATGTGGAGCGAATGGCACCGCACGGCTAGATTGTCATCGAGCGGCGAGATTTCCCTGCCGAATTTTCACGCGCCCAGGGGATAGAACCAGAGGGAGGAGGGGGTGGGTTACCGCGTATTATCACGTATATCTCCTTTTTTGATCCCTTTTAGGCAATGTAGAGTACATATACGTGTGTAGGCCACCCATATAACAATGAATATGCCTCATAGTGACCAAAAATTGCAATATATAAGGAAATTATCAAAGAATTTTTAGGCGGGAATGAAGATGGGTTGGAGGTTTGGTGGCAATTTATGGGATGAGAGTGTGGTTTGCGCTATAATATTACGTATATCTCTATCTCGTACTTAGAGCACTGTCATGCTATAATACAGACTTGTACGTATGTAGACGTGCCATATATCAATATATATACCGCATATAGACCAATTCATGCGATATTTACACACATTATGCGTGAACCAAGGTGTGATTGAGTTGTTCTGGGAATGAAAGGGGGAGAGGGTGTGTTACGCCATAAATATCACTTATATCTTGTACTTAGAGCACTGTCATGCTATAATACAGACTTGTACGTATGTAGACGTGCCATATATCAATATATATACCGCATATAGACCAATTCATGCGATATTTATGCACATTATCAATGAGTTTCTAGCAGACGGAAGCCTAAAAGGGTGGGTGGGGGTGGGTGGGTGGGAGGGAGGCAGGGAGTGAGTCGTGGAGAGAGTGAAGCCAGGGAGATCTAGCAGGAAACATATGCAGCTGTGTGATAATTGTGGAGGCACCCCAATCTGACGTCCAATCTGCCAAACACCCACCTGTAGTAGGCGTTTGTTTGGGTAACGATGTAAGTCATTACCTCAAAATCGAAAAAAGCGAGGAAGAAGTCGCTTTCGTTTGCGTGTTCGTCACAGAGCCAGTCATCAGTTGTACCTGACGTCCCAGGATTGAACTGGGGCACGTCAGGCACAAAATTGACCCCGTCAGGCCACTCAAACGAAGGCATGCCAGGGATCGGAATGTCGTCTGTCTGCTTCAGCGTCTGAAATATCGCTGCCATGATCGCGATACAACACATCATCATCATCACCCTCCTCTTCACTAGACAGACGCCCTTCTTCAGTCTCGTCACCGACGTCTGACTCACTGCCACTGTCCACTCCCAAATCCCCCCACCCTTGGTCCCGTGCTAGGCCGTCGTCGTCGAAACCAGGGCTGCCAATGCCCTGCGAATCACCATCAAACAGCAGGGCGGCGTATTTGGATGGTGTCAGAGCTTTTCTGGTCACTCTAGCACGTACGGGCGTCTTATGGACAGGGGCAGAAGGGCCGACAGGGGCGGCAGCAGGGGCGGCATCGGCAGGGGCGGCAGTGGTGCGTGGTGCAGTGGGCCTGCCAGGCAAGATGATGGTGGTGCCTGTCGCCCCTTTCCCTGTTCCTTGGGCAGGGGCGGCAGGTTCAGCAGGGCCGGCAGGGACAGCAGGGCCGGCAGGGGCAGCAGGGCCGGCAGGGACAGCAGGGCCAGCAGGGCCAGCAGTCGCTTTCCCTCTCCCTTTCCCTTTCCCCTTCCCTTTTCCTTGGGCAAGGGCGCAGGGGCGGCAGGGGTGGCAGGGGCAGCAGGTCCAGGGGCGGCTGGTGGTGGTGGTGGTGGCAGGGTCACTGTGGCAGGCGTACGGGTTCTCTTCCCTACGCCCGTGCCTTTGATTTTGCCTGCCCCCGCAGGTTCTGCAGCCCTAGGGTGGCCTCCTGCGTCGCTGGTACTGGTGGCAGTGGTGGTGGTAGTGGTTGTTGCAGTGGCCTGGGTCGTGGTGGCAGTGTCCTGAAAGACCAATGACCTCTGTGCTATTGCCCTGCTTGCACGTGTTTTTCGTGCTTTGGGTGCTGGTGCTTCGTCCTCCGAGCTGTAGGGCGTGTCGTACTGGTAGCTAGGGTCTTTAGTAGCCACCCTCTGCCTTCCACGGCGGCTGACACCACCAGAAGGAGGGCTGGTTGTGTCATCAGGGAGTGAGCGTGAGGGACGTGTGGGCTCCATGACTAGTGCTTGGTTACTGGCGCGGTGGTGCTTGCACGAGTGCGGGGCGAGCGTGTGGGGGGGTGGTATCGAGAGTTGACATGTAGTACTATACCCACACCAATTTTTAGCCGCCTGCCTATAAACGCGCGTTTTTGGTACGCGTTCAAAAGCCTTGCTCTTAAGAGTCTTCCCGCAGTCCGCCGGAGGAACTCTTAACCCTTAAAGAGCGGCTCACCACATAAGTCGAGTTGAAAAAACTGGCAAAAAACGGGTGAAAAAAGGGTGGAAATCGAGTGAAAATGGGTGGGATAGTAATGATCCATACGTCCGACATCTGTGGCCTCCCGGCCCACACTAACTCCAGTTCCCCCACCGCGCGGGAGGATGACAGTGTAACCAATAGTTCGCTAAAAGTGAGCAAGGTAGCAAAATCAGCTAAACTTCCATCTTCGAGGTAACACTGTCAGTGCTCCAAGAGTGCTACATAGCTGTATGTGGCGTCATTGTGTAGCGATTTCCACCTAGTTTTCGGCGCAATACAGTTCCTTTCATACTGATGGTTGATATAGCAGTCAGAACGGCCTGAAAAGGCCCAAAACGGCCACAGAGGGCCCGCTAAGCAAGGGTTAAGAGTCTTCCCGCAGTTTCCGGGTTAATAAAAATATCCAATTCACCCTAACAACTGGATATAAACTGTTTTGGTTGAATCTTGGTGGAAATGTCTTTGAGGAAGTGAATTTAAAAGATATATGGTTCATTTCAATTCAATTAATAAAGTGTATATATGGTTTCCGGTATAAATTAAATTTTAAATGCATAAATTTTGCAATGTGATGGAGTGATTGTTAAGTCATGGGTGTTAATAATTGCCATAGTACCAAGGGGAAAATACGAACGATGACACAATTGCAGCAAGTTCAACAGAACATATACTATATTTACTATAAATATATATGTAAAACAGTGCAAAAGCCCCCCCCCCCCCCCCCCCCACACACACACACACACATTCCCTATCGTCGCCCATTCCTGCCAATAAACCCCAGCCTGATCCACTAATCTTGGAATGGGCTGGGTCGGGGATAATTATAGAATTTCGGAACGTCTGCAATTATCGACGACACTCCATGGTTTCCTCTTTGGGGCTGTATTTACTGGATTATTAGTGCCATTTTACCGCGATGACGCCTTTCGCCATTATTATCTGGGTAGCAGTTTATTATTTTTTTTTAGATGAGGAAGGGTTTGCGAGAGCCAACAGGTTTATTTGCAATGTATATACCCTTTCGATTCCCAGACTACGATATACCTTCCTTATGTTCAAGTAAAGTTGCCTAGTAACTCTCGGCAAATGTTTACTGATGTTAGGAAAGGTCCCTCATAGCCAAGAGGTTAGTATGGGTATTGGGTGGAACTGTAGTAATCGAATCAAATAATTATTTTGTTTGATTTTAGTGGACGAACAAACTCTAAATAAACTTTATGCCGCTAAAAACTATAGTTCATACCGTAATATGAAAACGATCATGTACCATTGGCATAAAGATAATAAATTAAATATATTAGAATAAATACATAAATTATAAATAAATAAAGCCTGATTGTACTGAAGAAGTTAATGTGAACTATAAACTAAAGTGTGTTAGTTCCAATACACCAGTTCGGAAATGACCTATATGTTGTCATCTTTCTCTGATATTATATACTGTTCAGTATATTCTCCCGCCGGCCCTGCATGTTTACTCTGTCTATAAAGCAATTTTCTCGAGTGTTTGTATATTTCCTTCACTATAAAGTGTGTCATGTAATATTATCTATTACTTGTCTATGTTTTCCGGGTCATGCTGATATTCACTACAATTTTGCGGTGTTATAACACACAAGTGTTTTAACATATTAAAATGTTGGTCATATACTGCATATGATTTTTTTTTTTTTTTTTTACTTTTTGTTATTTTTAATCGGATTAGACTAACCAAACATCTAACTTTACCTAAGGCTACATAAGTATATACTATTGGTACAAAGAAATAGTAAGTACTTAGCTCAGCCATTTTGAAAAGATAATTACAAACTTCTGCCCACAGCATATCTATGCATCACTGGGAAATCTAAAAGATTGTTTGGTGTCATAGCACCCCAAAAGTGTCCTAGAAAACAAGGTTAATGGTTACTCTACTAAATCTAGAAGACATTTGGTTTAATCAGGAAATAAATGAAGGAATTATACTAAATATAATTATATTTGATTTCATTGTATCTATATTTATCTTTGTTCAACTCAATCCAGTGTATCCAATTACCGAAATCAGCAAATTAATGCTTCTAGCAAGGCATGACAGCTTCCTCTAGGTTCGAGTCCATGGAGTGCTACATGTATTTGTTGATTTCATTAATTGAGTTTAGAGGTTGTTACGCTGGCCAGCTTGCCAGAATGTGCTCGTACTCGCTAGCGCTCGCCAGGGCAGTGGAATGGGTTATAATAATCGTAGAACGATGTTCTTTCTTTCCTAGTATTCATGTAGTCACAGCCAGATCAGCGGTGGTCTTTATTCTTGTCTGTGACACATGGAAGTATTTTATATTAGTGATAGAGTATAAGATATGCAGAGTGAAGTTAAAGGAGAAACAGCGAGGTAGGCAGAGAGGTGGTAGTGTGTGGTAGTGTGTGGTAGTGTGTGGTAGTGTGTGTGTGTGTGTGTGTGTGTGTGTATGTGCGTTTGGCTCCCATGCTCGCGCGGGCTTTTCCGGGCCCTTGAATGGCTGGCGCGCTTGGCGCGTCCTAAGGACGCCTGCATTTCATGACGTAGTGGTCTGTGATTGGGTGCCGCTGTCCTAGCCTTGGTGCTGGGGGCTCCGCCGTGCTTCTCCTGCAGAGCTTGGCATAGCGTGCTTGGTCCTAGACGTCCCTTGCAATCTGTCCCCCAATCTAACCCCCTATACTACTGTTTCTCTCTCTGAACTTCTTCTTTTCCATTACTTCTCACCTTTATTCAATTACTTATCCCTTCTGGTTCTGCATACGACTTCCATAGTCGGCCAGTCGTATTACCAGCACCAGTTCTCACATATATGTTTTGCACTAGCTTTAGGGATTATTAGTCATAGTCACATGAGTCATATTATCTTTGGGGTGCTTCTAATTATTGAGTTGTTCTCTGTTACTATTTAATGCTAGACAGTGGAAGGTATCTTTAGTCGTTGTCTGAGTTACGTATATGGCGAGTCAAAGCCTATACGACTTCGACGGAGCTAGGAGCCTGTAACCTTTGTGCATATTTTTCCTTTGCGAGTGTAGCAGTATATGAGCGAAGGGCTTTTGCCTACTCTTGCTCGTATGCTCGCTACCTCATTGTGTTGACCTTTGTGGAGCGCCAGGGCAAGACCAGATACTTGAGATCTGGACTTTCCAAGAGAGCCTCCTAGTCAATTAACGTAACATAAGGGAAATCTGTTCAAGGGGAGACAGTAGGGTACGAGCATGCTTGCGCTCTGCCTAGCCTCCTGGTGCCTTTTATGCCGCTGCTAGACTTTATTAGTAATAAAGACAGCATTGTGTTTATTAACTTTATCTGTGTATGCTTTAGGAATTCACGTATTAATTTAGCCTAGGTTGATGCTTGGCGCACAACCCAGTATGGCTGTTACTTTGGCTAAGGAAGTACTGTTTTGAGTGGCTATTATTAGTGCTGTCACAGAGTTGTTGCACTCCCTTGTTATATATATGTATCCTACTTATTGATGTATTTAAGATACACGCTTTGGTGTCCTGCCCCTGCATTATGTCTGTTCTATAGTAACGAGCATCTTAGAGCATCAGACGTTTCCAGAAGATTCCATATCTGATTGCTGTAGGACTAGACTACCAGTGTTTTCATAGAGCATTGAAGAGTTTAGTGTTGAGTACAGACTCACACTAAAGTTAACGTAAGCATATATTTCTTTATTAAATCTTGTTATAGTTTATTCAAGCATTGTTATTACTTAAGAGCATTTTATTAACGTAAAGTACTCCTGTTGTGAGTAGGCTTTACCGTCACCGGAAAGCCTTTGTAGAAGTGCACTAAAACCCAGTTAATTGATACCCCGTTATCCAGGAGATTAACTCTGGAGGGTTTAAGTGTTTTGTTCACCGGCGTAATAGTTCGAGGGTTTGGAATTAGCGTACCGTTGTTGCAGATAAAAAAATTATAGCCTATCATCTAGTCCAATATTAAGTGCCCTTGTTTATTTCGTAGTGCCGGTCGTAACAAGGTAAAGTTGGTTGGTGAAAAAAATATGAATGTTATGATTCCAGTGCTCTCCCCTTGCCCTTTTTAACCCCTTAGACTATTTCATTCAGCTTAGGGAGGATCTGTGGTAGCTAAATGGATTAATTGAGATAGTTTGTAGCATTTTCATGGTTAGAGGTTCTTCCTAAACTGAATAAAATCATTGAATAGTTACCAGAATATAATTATAAGGACGTCACCGGTAATGTATGGTTTAAGTATACACACACACACACACACACACACACACGGGAAAATAGAATATTTAGAATTAGTTGGAAGCATGCAAGTCCTAGATAGAATACATACGTAATTATTGCCAGACATCTTGGTCCCCATGGGATGGCCACGAATTAACTGTCTCTATTCACCTCTGTCATCTGTAATTCGGCGTCCCTCCTCCCACCCAACACAACTTTCACTTACATACCTCTTAATTCTATCCCTCCATTACAAGGGACTGGCGTCCTCCAAAGGGGCTCCAGTCCTGATGCAATTCTTGACTTACAGTGTGCTGGCTAAATAATCCAGAAGGGCTGCTAGCGTGCCTCTTAAGTCCTATTTTAACTGACAAACCCTCCATTTCACTCGCAGTTCCTTCTAAAATTACAGGTTCGCTATCGCTCGCACGAATAATATCGATAGCTAAATGGCACGAAAGGTCTAAATATTGACAAAAATGGGGTCTCAAAATCGCCAAACTAACGGAACGAAAGTCTTAAAATCTCAAAACTAATACGCTAACAGAAGGGAGAAGGGGTTCCAGAAAAAGCGACTACCTCCCCCTTAACCCCTTCTGTATCGGCGACGTCTTCTTCATTTGATTTCAGCTACATTTAGACGATTTTGAGAAGCTTAGGAAATATGTATGGTAGCTAAAAGGATTAATGGAGATAGTCTGTCGTCTTTTAATGGGTAGACGTCCTTCCTAAGCTGAACAAAATCGTCTAATAGTTGCCAGAATAGAATGAAATGTACATCACTGGTACAGAAGGGGTTAAGGAAAGACGCAGAATTTTCTTACATGCAATAATATGTTCCAGTTTATAGGTATTCTTTGATTACAAAATATTTACAGTATATACAAGAAAACGTTTTTTTTTTATCAGTAGCAACAAGAACTTCGTATCAAGTGAAGAAGTAATATTTCCAATAATTACTGCATGTGTAGACGATTGATTAAAAGCAATATTTCATCAAGACGCAATATTTGAAGAATATCTAGCTGTCTTGCAAGGATCCAAGTCACTCTGCATATATTACCCAAGATCTCCCAGTCGATACATGTTAATTATGATAACAACAGAGGAGATACATTAAGGGGACACTGACTGCTGTTTTGGCCTATAAATTAATTCATTCATAAATTCTTAGTTTCCTCACTAGACATCCCTTAAACTTAGAAAAACATCCCCTAGACCCCCCTTCAAGATGAATTTGTAAATTTTTCGGTAGAAAAATGTCCCGGCCGAAGGCCGGCTCCTCTTACAATTACAGGCTCGCAATCGCTCACCAGGAAAAAATCAACACCTAAATGGCATTAACATTTATAACGAAATGGGACAAAAGCTCTTGAAATCGCCAAACAAATGGGACGAACGTCTAAAAATCTAGAAAATAATGGGACTAAACACGAGGGAGAAAGGGAACCCGAAAAACGACCGTCTCCCTTAAAACACAACATTGCTCCTCTGAATGGAAAGCTCGTATACCCATGCGCGAATACTAAAGGGTGGTTACCTGTTTATTTTCTCTCCTTTTCTCTCTTTCTCTGGGTTGTATCCATTCGGCCCCATTTAGCTTACTGTTTTAAGACGTTTATCCCCATCTAGGTGTCGATTTCTTCCTGGCGAGTAATAGCGAGCCAGCATTGTATGGATAAATCACGCTTCGCCGGAGGCATTTTTCTATTGAAAAATTTACAAATTTAGCCTGCTGTCAAATAAATTAAAAAAAAATATACTGGCTCGTTACCACTCGCCAGAAAAAAATCGACACCTGAATGGGGAAAAACGTCTTAAAACAGTAGACTGAATGGAGCCGAATGGATACAACCCAGAGAGAGGGAGAGACAAAAAAAAAACAAAAAAACAAGGTGGGCCCCTTAAATACAATTGCAGTTGATAGGCCATTAACATAATGAACTGGCCTAGTTATGAGTTGTATTAGCATCACGTTTTAATCATTTTTAATTTATTGTATTAAGGGGGTAGTGCTTGTGTTTTTGGTCTATACTGTATATTTATTTATTGATATATTTTATAGTTTCCTCGCTAGACCTCCATCAAACTTAGAAAAACAGCCCCTACACCCCCTTTCAATATAAATGTGTACATTTTCTGGTATTAAAATGTTCCAGCCGAAGGCCGATTCTCTCTAAAATTAGAGGCTCGCAATCGCTCGCCAGGAAAAAATTGACATCTAAAGGGCAGGCAAGGTTTTAACATCGACAACAAAATGAGGCGAAACGTCTCAAAATCACCAAACTAACGGAACGAACGTCTTAAAACCTCAAGACTAACATGCTAAACATGAGGGAGAAGGGGGTCCAGAAAAAGTGAGTGGTACCCCCTAAAGCGTCAGTGCGAAAATAATTCCTGCTCAACCCGACACCTGTATAGCATAGTGGAGCTCAGTGATAAGGGGGTAGTACTCTGTTTTTCTGGACCCCATTCTCCCTCATGTTTTGCATATTTATTTTGAGATTGTAAGACGTTCGTTCCTTAATTTGGCGATTTTGATAACTTTTGCCCCATTTCTTTGTCAATATTGTTGACGTTTCGTGCCATTTAGGTGTCGATATTTCCTGGCGAGCGAGAGCAAGCCTGTAATATTAGAAGGAACCGGCCTTCGGCTGGAACATTTTTCTACCGAAAAATGTACACATTTATCTTGAAAGGGGGTCTTGGGGTGTTTTGTTTGTTTAAAGCTTGATGGAGGTCTAGCGAGGAAACTCAAAACATATTTAATATATAAATATATAGGCCAAAAAACAAATACTACCCCCTTAAGGGGTGACTGGCCGTTTGTTTGGTCTATTAATTCATTTATAATCTCAAAACTAGTGGGGCTAAACAATAGGGAGAAGGGGGTCCAGAAAAACGGCCTGCCTCTCCTTAACCCATTATGGAGAGCGCTATTTTCACTCATTTCTATGTAAACGCCATTCGCACATTACAATCATCGGAGGATTTAAGGGGAGGCAGACCGTTTTTCTGGACCCCCTTCTTCCCCATGTTTAGCCACACTAGTTTTGAGATTATAAGACGATCGCCCCATTAGTTTGGCGATTTTAACACCTTTAGCCCCATTTCGTCGTCAATATTTAGACCTTTCGTGCTATTTAGGTGTAGATTTTTTCCCTGGCGAACGATAGTGAGCCTGTAATGTTGGAAGAAACGGCCTTCGTCAGGGAATTTTTTCTACCGAATAATGTACAAATTAATCTAGAAGGGGGATCTAATGGATGTATTTTTTTTAATTTGATGGAGGTCTAGGGAGGAAACTAGAAAAATAATGAATACATGCAAAAATCGCCCAAAGAGTGAACCATCTCCTCTTAATTTGCATGTAGGGCGTGTGTGTGTGAAGCTTTTAATGTTGCCGATTGAAAAATAATGCGCGCAAATGTGGCCTTTTGGGAGTGTGTGGGAGTGTGTGTGTGTGTATATGTATGTGTGTGTGGAGGCGTGTGTATTTACCTATTTGTATTTACCTATTTGTAGTTTACAGGAATTGAGCAGCGCTCGTGTTGTCCTGTCTTAGTTACTTTACAATCAATCCATTTTACTTAGACAAGTATCGTAATGGATATTCCCAGTTCCCAGTATTTTGGACTATCATATCATAACTTATGTTGCCTGTGACTTATGTTGTGTGTGATTGTGTGTGCGTGCGCATGTGTGTGTTTATGAGGATTCATATGGTCCATACGTTCCATTACATATAAAAATGCTCATGGATTACTAATGACACCTTTACCTGGACAATTGCGGGATTTCTAATTACAATTGCGGACTTATATATTTTTCGATAACATGATGTATTACTGAAAAATGAAAATGTATTTTGAATCTCCCTGTATATTCAAGCATTGTTCATTCAGATTAAGAAATACGTTTCTTTTCGTGAATAAAGTGGAACAGTGCATGACCTCCAATAAATAAAAGAGCGTCTGACTTCAAATAAAGTAAAATAATGCATCAAGTCTAATTAAATTGAATAGGCGTGCCCTCTGATAAAGTTGAATATGCGTGACTTCTAAGAAAGTGCGTGACCTCTGATAAAGTTGAATATGCGTGACTTCTAAGAAAGTGCGTGACCTCTAATAAAGTAGAATAGTGTGTGACCTCCAATAAAGTAGAATAGTGACCTCTAATTAAGTAAAATAGTGTGTGACCTCTAATACAGCAGAATAGTGTGTGACCTCCAATAAAGTAGAATAGCGTGTGACCTCTAATAAAGTAGAATAGCGTGTGACCTCTAATAAAGTAGAATAGCGTGTGACCTCTAATAAAGTAGAATAGTGTGTGACCTCCAATAAAGTAGAATAGTGACCTCTAATTAAGTAAAATAGTGTGTGACCTCTAATACAGCAGAATAGTGTGTGACCCCCAATAAAGTAGAATAGTGTGTGACCTCTAATAAAGTAGAATAGTGTGTGACCTCTAATAAAGTAGAATAGCGTGTGACCTCTAATAAAGTAGAATAGCGTGTGACCTCTAATAAAGTTAATAGCGTGTGACCTCTAATAAAGTAGAATAGTGTGTGACCTCTAATAAAGTAGAATAGTGCATGACCTCGACTAATAAAGTAGAATAGAGTGTGACCTCTAATAAAGTAGAATAGTGTGTGACCTCTAATAAAGTAGAATAGTGTATGACCTCGACTAATAAAGTAGAATAGCGCATGATTTCTAATAAAGTAACATAGTGCTTGACCTCAAATAAAGTAAAATAGTGTGTGACCTCTAATAAAGTAGAATAGTTCATGACCTCAAATAAAGTAGAATAGTGTATGACCTCGACTAATAAAGTAGAATAGCGCATGATTTCTAATAAAGTAACATAGTGCTTGACCTCAAATAAAGTAAAATAGTGTGTGACCTCTAATAAAGTAGAATAGTTCATGACCTCAAATAAAGTAGAATAGCGTGTGACATACTAAAGGGCCCTTCACACAGTCAGGAATGCGAGCTAGAATCACTGGGAGTGATGACTCCCGGCGGATCCTGCAAAAATGACCGCGAGAGTCTGAAATTCCACGTGCCACCACGACAGAGTAGGAGTCAGCGGGAGTGTACTTGCGAGTCACAAGGAGTCATTGTGAGTCACTGAGTTACCAGGAGTCAACTGGATAAAACCGCGAATGAAGTGCGAGTTATTAAAAATGTGAAAATTAACTGTTGTTTTCGGATTAGTGCTAGATACGAGTCGATGCGAGTAATACACGGGTCAGTGGGAGTCAGGAGTTTGTGACGCCTGCAGCTTAGCAGAACGCCACGTGGGCTCAGCCGCTCGCTAGGTCACTCGCTAACACTCGCCAGGGCAATGAATTTGGCTACAGTCTATCTACAATGTTCTTGTGAATCGTCATGTCGCAGGCAGTACAGAAGTGGTCTTTATTTTTGCCTGTGACAATGCATTATATTTTATATCATCAGTTATAAGTTTAATGTATAAGACTGAATGATACAGCTAGAGAGTGTGAGTGAGTAAGTGCAGGAGGCAGAGGGTAGTACGCGTAGTGTTACACGTTGTCTCGGTGACGTCATGCCACGGCCGGGCCCTCTGAGTGGCTGGCCGCCTTACAGCCCTCCTGCTGCGTCAGGAAGTGGTCCCCCCGCACTCCCTGCTGCCTTTGTGCCTTCCTTGATCAGAGCTTGCCTGACCAGCATACCCTTCACACCTCCCTTGCCACCTGTCCCTGACTTCTACCTATAGAACACTTTCTCTCTCTCTCAACTTCTTACCTCTCATTCTTCCAATCTATTTAACATCATAACTCCCCTTTGGTTCTGCATGATTTCAGATATCGGCCATCGTATTATATGCTGAAGCTCTCAGATATTCCATGTTTAGTTAGACATTTTGGAGGGGTTAACATTTTGTCTGTAGAGGTTCGACACACTCGCGGTGTCTCCCTACCTATTTCTTGGTTGTCTGCTGGGCTATTTAATGCTAGACTGGGGTAAGGCCATTGATGTTGTGATTTCCGATGTGTACCAGGTTTTGTTGAACTTGTACAATCGCAACGGATACGTGGGAAGCCTAGGTTGTCTTTCTGACTGTGTACCTTGTGAGTTTAGCACTGTGTTGCGAGTGAGGGCTTTTTCCTCTGCCACCCAACACTGTGCTAACTCGTTTTGCTTTGACTTTGAGAGGGTCGCCAGGAGAGAACCAGATACTAGCGATCTGGATCTCTCAAGAGAGCACCCCGTCATTTAACGTAATTTGGCCGTACAGTCTTAAGGACCTCGCTAGGCTACGACCCGCTTGCTCAGCCATTGTTTCCTAGCCTACGACACCCCAGCTAGACTTTATCGCCTAGCAGACACCCGATTAGGATTATAAGCTCTTATGTTATGTATGCAGCATTTGTATTCACGTTGAGTGTAAGCCTTGGTTGTTGTTGAGTTGCACAACCCGAGCAGGCTTTTGCGTTGCCTGAGGAAGTACTTCTTTTGTTGTTGGAGATAATACTATTGCACATTTATCGTTATTCCCGTGCCAGTTAACACTGTATGTCCCTACACTTGTCATATCTTGTTCCTGCTTTATATAACAGTTAAAAATCCGATTCGATCATCTTAAGCAGCATCAGACTTTCTTCAGAAGATTCCTGTTCGATGCTTTAGGACTTTCATTCACTTTCTTTAATATAGGAGTGACAGTTTATTATTGTTTAGAGTAACTTTAATTATACCTTCTTCTTGTTTGCATTAAATCATTCCAGTGATTTAATTAAGCTCTCTATCTTTTTCCTTGTATACATTATTAACGTAATTGTATGTTGTTGTGATCAGGCTGTATCAGAGATCATCAGCCTGTAGTAGTAGTGCATTTATACCGAGTTATAGGATACCCCGCTATCGCAGATTTAACTCTGGAGGGTATAGGTGTTTTTGTGCGCCGGCATTATAAGTTCGAGGGTTGGATCTAGTGTTACCGTTGTGGCTGTGTGCCTTTCTAGGCCGATGATTAAGAGCCCTTGTTTTATAGGAGTCCCGGTCGTAACAAATGGCGACCTTGCTTAGGATTTTGTGAACTTAGAGAAATATTGCAGGAGTGTTGTGGTCATTTTTTTTTTGTTTTTGTTTTAAAAGGAATATAGTGGACACGGATTTTTTTTTGGGCAAGTAGTATAACACTTAAGAGTCTTCGAGCATTTTATATTTTTGAGTGAATAGTGCTACACGAGAGTTAGGTACTTCTTTTATTTGATAAACGTTGAGAATTTTCGGTGGACACTATGTCGGACGACGGATCAGTGTACAGTGAGGACACAGTATGGGAAGCAGGCTCTGAGGTGCAGCAGCGGGGTTTGTTAGAAGGCATTAGAGTTATAACTAGTGAGGAGGATGCAAAGAAGTTTCTGGAGATGCCTATTACTGTTGACCAGGTGTCGGGGATTGATCGGTATGGTCTCCAGTGTTTGGCCACGGTCATGGGTCATGTGGGCACTAGCAGCATGACGAGAGGTGACCTGGTGGCCTGGGTGCTCGGCGGGGTGCGTGGGGCTTCGGGTGGAGCGGGAGCTGGGGCACCTTCGGCCCAGCCCCCGTTCCACTCGACTCCTACCATGGCGCCCCCTCGGGCTCCGGAACCGGGTACATTCCCGCAGGCCGATAGTCACTGGCAGCGTGGTTTGCACTTGGGTGAGTCTCCAATTGTTGCATCTCCTCCTCCTCAAGGTTTAACGGCAGAGATGATCTTCCAGCTTGAGTTGGCTAAGATTAAGCAACGAAGGCATGAGGCTGAGCTCGAGCAACGGCAGCGAGAGATGCAGGCTGAGGAGAGAAAGGCCATACGTGAGGCTGAGCTTCGGGTTGAGGCTACGAAGTACTGTGCAGACATAGATCTTGAGAAGTCTCGGGTGGAGTCAACAGGGCAGCGTCTCGGTTCTGGGAATCGAGGTCTTGATCAGTCTTTATCGCACCTTCTTAAGTTAGTCCCTATATTTGACGAGTCGGGTATCACCGAATTTTTCATGTGTTTTGAGAAGAAGTGACGGGAGCACCAATGGCCCGAGGTTAAGTGGGCAGCCCTTGTTTCCTCTAGCTTAGTTGGCAAAGGACTCAAGGCATATGATGCGTTACCCTTGGAGTCTTGCGTCGATTATGAGGTATTGAAGGAGGCTGTCCTGCGGGCATATGAATTAGAACCAGAGACGTACAGATTGAAGTTCCGGGGTGTAACGAAGGGTCATGAGTGCACCTTTCTTGAGCATGCCCGGGATCTGTCCGATGCATTTAGAAACTGGCTGCGTTCTGAGAAGGCATCGACGTTTGAGGAGTTGAAACAGCTGATGCTTCTAGAAAAAAAATTCAAGTGTACGGGCGGCGATCTGACGTTGAATCTTAAAGAAAAGAACCCGAAAACTCTTCAGGAGGCAGCTGAGATGGCTGACCGTAGGCTATCGCTGATTCGTGGGTGCGGGTCTGCACAACAGAACGATGCAGGTAACAAGGGGTGCAACACTCCCCCCCCCGAGTCAGTGATACACCATATAACAATAACTACAAGAGCAATGATATTAATTCTGACCATAAACCTAATACCGTCCCGTATAAGAAGGGTCAGGGCCCTTCCCCACCTCAAGGGAAGCCCAAGGGAGAGTTAGAGTGTTTTCATTGTCATGAGAAGGGGCATTTTGCAAGAGCCTGTCCAAGCAAGCTACCTAATGCAGTTGTGTCTTTGGCTCGCAACATTGGGGTGTCCCCGAAGTCGTCTGAGTTTGCCCGGGGTATAACGTCAGAGGCTGGGACACAGCCAGTGGAGAAGAATCCGGAAGGCTCGAACCCTGTCCGCGATGTCTTTTGCGACCATCGAGGGCGTGGCTGCGTGAAGAGGGCTGGCAAGAAGCATGGAGTTGAGCTGTTGCGAGACACGGGTGCCTCTCAGACTTTGATGAAGAACTTTACTGGTAGACCAATAAACGCGGCACGGGTGGTTGTGGTGCAAGGTATCAATGCTATCAGGTCATACCCGTTGGTCAGGATGGAACTGGAGGTAGATGGTGTGACGCGAGAGTTGGATCTTGGAATTGTGGAGAACTTGCCTGTTGGGGGCGTCAACCTCTTTCTCGGCAACGACTTTGCAGTGCCTACTTCTGAGGTTTCCCCCTTAGTCGTTGCCGAGAAGCCGGCCGACGTGAGTAGGGAGGAACAGGAGTGGGTAGAGAAGTGTCAAGTACAACCTATGTCGTGCGTTGTTACAAGATCTCTTGCATCCAAAGTGTCACACCCTATTCCTCAGTCTCTTGACCAGCGGAGGAACGGTCGGAAGGAGCAAGCTAAAGTTGGGAGTTTTGTGAGTTTTGCTAAAAGCGACTCTCCTTAGCGGCTTAGTACTTGACTCAGAGGTGAGCTCCGGAGTGAGCCCAGAACCTGTCACCCCTAGTGACATGGTTGGGCGTGATGGCACTCCGCGACTTAGTAGTTCCCAGTTGGAGGAGAGTTGTGGGAACGGGGCTATCGAACACGAGGACGGGGAAACATGTCTTGTGAACCTGTTGGAGGAGTTTGTGAGGCAACCACCTGAGCAGCCTACTGTCCCTGCGTTGGTCTGCAGCGGCCAAGGTGGAGAAGGAGAGGGGGCAGTAGGGCACAGGTGGAGGAGAGATGGGATTGTCATGTCTCGGCGGAGCAGTGGGCGGGGGACACGAGTCTGGTGGCTGTGGAAGCGCTAGAGCACCTGCCTGAGCAGCAGTGTGCAGCGCTCCAGCACCAGCTCGGTTCATACCCCACTGGTTGTGCCGAGCACCCGAGCCTCACAACTCAGGTGGTGCAAGATGTTCCGCGGGCAGCTCACTTGAATGATTGCAGACCGTTAGCCTCGTTGTTTCGGTGGTTCAAGGTGGGCGATGAGGCTTGGACATGGTTGTCAGGTCAGGGTCGACCCATGGCTGCCAAGGGTGGTGATCAGAAGGATGACATTGAGCAGATTGGTGAGGTTGGCTGTGGAGTGGATGTGCCCGGTCGTCGCATAGCCTCCCAATGCTGCTCTAGTCGAATGCAACAGCCCTACCATAGACCGACTGTATCTGGCCATGTCGCTAAAAGCGGTGATGCTGCGCAGGCAGATGTAGTCGTAAGGAATGCGGGGGTGTGCATGTACGGTATCGGCGGGGAAGCCTTAGCAATAATGAACTATGGGAGTGACTGCACAGGTGGTACTGATTGTCCCTCTCATGACCTGGCTGTTCTAGGGACGAAGGTGGAGAAGGAGGGAGACTACAGGTTAGAAGCTGCGGTCTCGGCTGGGTTGTGGGAGGGCACTAGGCATGTTGTTCTGCGAGATAAGTTGTTTACTAGGCTGTGGCAGTGCATCCGCATGTTTGTTGCTTCTCCAGGCCTGATGTACGGGGTAGAATCCGACATGGAGGCTCGAGACAGTGCAAGGCTCAGTTTAATTCCCTACCGTATAAATCCTGCTCAACAGCCTGTCGTGAAAACAGAGCTAGACGACATGTGGAAAAAGGGTCTGAGGGATAAGGGATATCGTGAGTGGTCGTTGCCAGTGAGTTTGCAACCGGAATTGAGTGGCAAGATCCGTGTGTGTGGTGATTGCACGAGTGTGGAGGCATTATCCCTGACAGACGCCGATCCATTACCTAGAGTTGACGATACCATAGACCGCATCGGGGCTGCATCGCTAATCACGAAGGTAGAACTAGTGAAAGGTTATTGGCAGGCCCCGTTGCCGGAAACAGCGAAGAGAAGTGCCAGTCTTGTGATGAACTTGGGCAGTTTATCAGTGTCAGGTGTTGTTGTGCTGCCGGAACACAAGTTGGATGTGTGGCATGCTAAGGGCACTGATAATGTTTTGGCTGATTGTTTGTCACGGGAGGGTTTGTTTGCAGGAGAACCCTCGCCGTTCAGTCAGTGTGTGTTGAGAGTGGAGTAAAATTGGCTTGCCCCTGTAGTGCAGCCGCCATAAACATATTAATAATGAAAATTCTATAAAAACTCTTTCTTTAATAGTTAAATTTTTTAAGTATGTTATAGCTGAAGTTCTGAGTCGAACCTGTACTTCTCTCAGAAGGCTGGGCTAGTAGAAGCTCGCTCTAGGAGCATAGCAGTATGAATTAAGCTATTGTGTTTGGAGGAGTTTTAATTTTGTTTGTTGATGAGAACTGAGCTTTGCCTTCTTTGTTGCGAAGTGGTTAGGGGTGGCGAGTCTTATCGGGGTTCTGCTTGTCAGATTATGGAGCTCATGGTTGAGCGTCTAATATCTTGGGTGGGGTGTGACGCCTGCAGCTTAGCAGAACGCCACGTGGGCTCAGCCGTTCGCTAGGCCACTCGCTAACACTCACCAGGGCAATGAATTTGGCTACAGTCTATCTACAATGTTGTACTTTCTTTCTTGTGAATCGTCATGTCGCAGGCAGTACAGAAGTGGTCTTTATTTTCGCCTGTGACAATGCATTATATTTTATATCATCAGTTATAAGTTTAATGTATAAGACTGAATGATACAGCTAGAGAGTGTGAGTGAGTAAGTGCAGGAGGCAGAGGGTAGTACGCGTAGTGTTACACGTTGTCTCGTTGACGTCATGCCACGGCCGGGCCCTCTGAGTGGCTGGCCGCCTTACCGCCCTCCTGCCGCGTCAGGATGTGGTCCCCCCCGCACTCCCTGCTGCCTTTGTGCCTTCCTTGCTCAGAGCTTGCCTGACCAGCATACCCTTCACACCTTCCTTGCCACCTGTCCCCGACTTCTACCTATAGAACACTTTCTCTCTCTCTCAACTTTTTACCTCTCATTCTTCCAATCTATTTAACATCATAACTCCCCTTTGGTTCTGCACGATTTCAGATATCGGCCATCGTATTATATGCTGAAGCTCTCAGATATTCCATGTTTAGTTAGACATTTTGGAGGGGTTAACATTTTGTCTGTAGAGGTTTGACACACTCGCGGTGTCTCCCTACCTATTTCTTGGTTGTCTGCTGGGCTATTTAATGCTAGGCCATTGATGTTGTGATTTCCGATGTGTACCAGGTTTTGTTGAACTTGTACAATCGCAACGGATACGTGGGAAGCCTAGGTTGTCTTTCTGACTGTGTACCTTGTGAGTTTAGCACTGTGTTGCGAGTGAGGGCTTTTTCCTCTCGTTTTGCTTTGACTTTGAGAGGGTCGCCAGGAGAGAACCAGATACTAGCGATCTGGATCTCTCAAGAGAGCACCCCGTCATTTAACGTAATTTGGCCGTACAGTCTTAAGGACCTCGCTAGGCTACGACCCGCTTGCTCAGCCATTGTTTCCTAGCCTACGACACCCCAGCTAGACTTTATCGCCTAGCAGACACCCGATTAGGATTATAAGCTCTTATGTTATGTATGCAGCATTTGTATTCACGTTGAGTGTAAGCCTTGGTTGTTTTTTGAGTTGCACAACCCGAGCAGGCTTTTGCGTTGCCTGAGGAAGTACTTCTTTTGTTGTTGGAGATAATACTATTGCACATTTATCGTTATTCCCGTGCCAGTTAACACTGTATGTCCCTACACTTGTCATATCTTGTTCCTGCTTTATATAACAGTTAACAATCCGATTCGATCATCTTAACACCTTACGAGCGGCCTATGCGGTTTATTTATATGTACTGCCCAGCGGGGTGTTTTTAGCCAAAATAGGGCTGTTTACGTGATCATTTTCATGCCTAAATAAGACCCAGAACGTAAAACAAGTACCTATCCCTGAAAGGGCATAAACAGAGCTTTCGAATGACACCATAACGATCCTTTTATGATGGCTAGTTTTCTTGCAATAACCGTGCAACGCGAGTGCAAAAAGCATGTAATTAGCCACTTTCCCGATATAATTCCTTATATAGCGAGTGAGAGAGGAAGGAGGGAGCTGGGATTCGTGTCAGTATGTTCGCCGCGGTGGTCTGGAGCAGTCATACGCTCGCTACTCTCCTGCCACCACTTGTCTCTCTCTCTCAGCAACATTACGTGCTGAAATTGCCACTCGAGTTATGTCGAGCGCCGCCACATAGTCCAGCTTTATTTAACTCGACTTATGTGGTGAGCCGCTAATTAAGGGTTAAGCAGCATCAGACTTTCTTCAGAAGATTCCTGTTCGATGCTTTAGGACTTTCATTCACTTTCTTTAATATAGGAGTGACAGTTTATTATTGTTTAGAGTAACTTTAATTATACCTTCTTCTTGTTTGCATTAAATCATTCCAGTGATTTAATTAAGCTCTCTATCTTTTTCCTTGTATACATTATTAACTTAATTGTATGTTGTTGTGATCAGGCTGTATCAGAGATCATCAGCCTGTAGTAGTAGTGCATTTATACCGAGTTATAGGATACCCCGCTATCGCAGATTTAACTCTGGAGGGTATAGGTGTTTTTGTGCGCCGGCATTATAAGTTCGAGGGTTGGATCTAGTGTTACCGTTGTGGCTGTGTGCCTTTCTAGTCCAATGATTAAGAGCCCTTGTTTTATACGAGTCCCGGTCGTAACAAGTTATATACGAGTCACTGGGAGTCACCGAGAATCAGCGCGAGGTGAAATGATGGAGATGAGCGTATGCCATGGATGGCCCCCAGATCTATTATTTTACTATATTTCTGGCAAGTTTGTGACAATAGTCTATTATTTCCAACTGATGGTAAGGTGCCATATCTTTATCTTGATTACTCGGCTATTACAAATGAGTACAAAGGAGAACAAGCAACAACAGGTCACAACATTGTGTGGTAGTGGTAGATGAAGTGGTGGTGGTAGATGAAGTGGTGGTGGTGGATGAAGTGGTAGTGGTGGATAAAGTGGTAGTGGTGGATAAAGTGGTAGTGGTGGATAAAGTGGTAGTGGTGGATAAAGTGGTAGTAGTAGATAAAGTGGTAGTGGTGGATACAGTGGTAGCAGTGAATACAGTGGTAGTGTTAGATAAAGTGGTATTAGTGGATAAGAGGTAGTGGTGGATAAACTGGTAGTGGTGGATAAACTGGTAGTTGTGGATAAAGTGGTAGTGGTAGATAAAGTGGTTGTGCTGGATAAAGTGGTAGTATTAGATAAAGTGATAGTGGTGGATAAAGTGGTAGTTGTGGATAAAGTGGTAGTTGTGGATAAAGTGGTAGTTGTGGATAAAGTGACAGTGGTAGATAAAATGGTAGTGGTAGATAAAATGGTAGTGGTGGATAAAGTGGTAATGGTAGATAAAGTGGTGGTGGTGGATAAAGTGGTAGTGGTGGAAAAAGTAGCCTACTTACAGCGAATAGACTATATCAAGTAACTAAATAATGTCCGAGAGTCATATAAATTGTCCGAATCATCAGATGTCAATGGGATGAGAACGGAGTCACCGAGAGTCACCAGGACTCGATGTAAGCCAGTGGGAGTGGTCCGATGGCCAAAATGTTCAACACGCTGAACAATTTTTGGACATGGCCAATCGGCCGCGACTGGCTGGGAATCAATGGGAGTCTAACAGGAGTCGCTAGAGTCACTAGGAGTCGTCGATTTTCACCGCGAATAAGCCCGCAAGTCGAATTTCCCCCTACTCCTAGTGACTCTAGCTCGCATTCCTGACTATGTGAAGGGCCCTTAAAAGGGCTCTAATGACTAACCGAGGACTGATGAGAGCAGCAACAACAGTAGTCTCGCCCACCACCCCTCCTCCCACCTCCACCACCACCACCACATCTTCCCCTCCCGCTGTCGCACACCCTGTAAGAAATAGGAAGGAGTCAGCGTATTTAAAGAGCCAGATGACGCGGGTGGTTAGCAGGGGGTTATGAAGGCTAGAGGACCAGCAGGGAGGACACAGAAAACCATTAGATATAAAATAAAGCTTGCACACACACACACACACATCCACTCTCTCTTATATATCTACTGTATATATCTATCAATCTAGCTATCTGTGTATCTCTCTCTCTCTCTCTCTCTCTCTCTCTCTCTCTATATATATATATATATATATATATATATATATATATATATATTCGCTATGAGTTAGTTCCCAAATATTGTAGTGGTGAGGTTATGAGAGAAAGAGAGAGAGATTGATTTTGATTTTGCCCCGAGGGGCGAGTTTTTTGAGCAGCGCCCCCGATCCTGTGAGGGGACAACCACTAGTAAGGCGATACATACTGCTCAAAGAGCCATTATTCCACTGAAACAACAGCATCGTCGTCTGGTTACATTCATATTTGTGCTTATAAATCAGGTTGGCATTATTCAGATGTGTAATTATAGTTTCCTCATTTAATTGTCACATGGTATGTATATACGTATCTCAAAAAAAAAAAAAAAATTACGGAGGCTGGTGAAGGACAGACGAGCAAACTATCACACACTTTTCCTTAAGGGGAGGTATTTAGTTTGTTCCCTACGTTTTCATGAAGTTTAAAATTACAGCCCCCTAGACCCCCTTTCAAGATAAATATGTACATTTTTCGGTAGAAATATGTCCCGGCCGAAGGCCGATTCCTCTTAAGTTACAGGCTCGCTATCGCTCGCCAGGAAAATATCGAAACCTAAATGGCACGAAAGGTCGTAACATTGACAGAAATGGGGCGAAGTTATTAAAATCGCCAAACTAATGGGGCAAACGTCTTAAAATCTCAAAAGCAATGGGGCTAAACATGAGCGAGAAGGAAGTTCGAACAAAAAATCCCTCAAGTGGAAACCTCCCCTTAAGGGGGCCCACCTCGCTTTTTTTCTCTTTTTCTCCCTCTCTCTTTGGCTTGTATCCATTCGGCCCCATTCAGCCTACTGTTTTAAGACGCTTACCCCCATCCAGGTGTCAATATTTTCGTGGCGAGCGGTAGCGAGCCAGCATACTGTATATATGTTTTTGTTTTGACAGCAAGCTAAATTTGTACATTTTTCGATAGAAAAATGTCTCCTGCGAAGCAGGATTTCTCCATACAATGTTGGCTCGCTATCGCTCGCCAGGAAGAAATCGACACCTGGATGGGGATAAACTTCTTAAAACAGTTGGCTGAATGGGGCCGAATGGATACAAGCCAGGGAAAGAGCGAAAAGGAGAGGAAGATAAAACAAGTCGGTGACCCCTCCATGAAAGAGTATAATTATATGTGTGGGAGGACCAATGTAGAACTTCCTCACGTCAGCTCTACATACATGGTGGATGCTTTGGGAGTTGTTCAGTTCACGTCACTTGTATCGACCTAAGCTTTGTATATATTGTTTGTAATTACTATATCTACAGTATGTTATGTGGTGGAAGTAACATACACTAACAATCAATCATTAATTTACAGACGGTGTGAACAGAGTTAGTAATACCATTGGTCAGTATAATATGTCCTTAAAAGGTACTGTATATTGGTAGTTATAAAACCATCAAATATAACGATAGAAAGGAGATTCAGTCTCATTATACCTAGTGATATTATATACTTAGTTTCATACACTTGATTTTGTATATTAAACAGCATACAGCTCTTTCGTCCTGTTTGTATTCAGAAAAGCTGAAAAAACAATTATGCTTATCTAAAATATAGGTAATATTGCCAAAACATGAATCTATTACAAATACTATGGGGGGGGGGGCTATCTATATTTAACCGCCGTAATTATATTCTATTCATTATAATTAGACCAAATATCGTGACCACTATAGCCTCTATAACTAAAAAACGACTAGATTAATAATATTGAGCTAAAATGTTTACCATATGGGAAGAATCAGCCAGAAAATTTACGTGGGAATTTACAACCCTAGTCCCTAGCTCTAGTCCTTTTTGTGTTATAGAGGGTAGGGGTTGCAATTTTTGGCCTACCTACAATAAATGGACTATAGTTAATGCCAATGTTAACGTAATTAAAAGTGTGTACGCCCCATTCAAGGTATTGTATTTATATATTTTGATTTTATATTGTTTTCAAGGGTATGATTATAGATTCACCTTTAGGCTCTAAATAATACTACTACATAATTGTGAGAGCATTGTATCCTATGACCCCTTAACCCCTTCAGCACCATGACGCTTTCTTGCCTTTGATTCTGGCTAAAATTAGATGATTTTAAGCAGTTTAAGAAGGACCTATGTTGCTAAGAGGATTTATCGAGATCGTATATACCCATATGAGTCATATAGGTAGATTACAAACTAAAGAAAACCGTCTAATATGGTAACCAGAATATGATGACAATTACGTCATGGTGGTGAAGGGGTTAAAGGGCACGTTACCAGGCTCAAGTCTCGGCAGCTGTACACTACTTATATTGCTTATTTTATATATTACATTACTTCATATGTATCACACGGAGTTAACCCCTTCAGCACGATGACACATTCTTGCCTATTATGCTGGCTAAAATTAGACGAATGTATGCAGCTTAAGAAGGACCTGTGTTATTGAGGGTGTTAATTGAGATCGTATTTGTACCTCTTTGCGTCCTAGAGGTGAATTATATGCTAAGTTGAATCGTCTAATGGTAACCAGAAAAAGATGAAAATTACGTCATCGTGCCGAAGGGGTTAAACGGATAATTAGTGGTCACTGGCATATCATTAGATATGTTGTTCCTTGTTTTCTTTCTCAAGAATCTCACATAGTCCAATTATCTCCATTGGCTTATATCTATCAATGATTATTAAGGTACTGAATAATTCCTAACATATTTATTTATGTCCCTGTGCACACTGGGTAGTGCGCTCGGTTCACAACAATGCAAATTCAGTTACCAGTCCCGATGATTCTGTTCAACTATAACAAAATAGGAACCTGGAATAACCGTCGTGGTGGTGTAATGGTTAAGGTGTCTAAAAATCTGTGTGTGATAACCCGGGTTCGAATCCTGGTGGATCACACATATGCTTTCATTAATTTCATTGGAGGTGTTTGGTGTTGTGGTGAAATTAATAAAACATAGAATATTATGAGGAACATTATTATGCCCCATTCGGAGAAGTATAGTGTGGTATCATGGATAATTAACACATTTTCTGTCTTTCTTCTACTTAACACGTGAACTCTGGAACTCTCTCCCTCTTTCTATCATCCTATGACTTTGACTGTTTTAGACTTCGTGTATCCAGGCATTTTGACTTCAACGTCCCTTGAATTTGGCCCTCTGTCTCTCTTTTGGCATTGGGGGAAACCCTCGTTACAGGCAGTCTGCTTTTTGTCTCCTTCATTCACATTGCAAAACAAAAGTACCAATCTTGGTAATTGATCCATCACAATTCTAAAGACATAGTAGATATGAGATCCGTTGCAACGTGCAACCTAATCTTGTTGCTTAATTTTCTGTATGTACCTGAAACTTTATAATATTTCAACACTATAATGTTATTAAAGCAACCATGATAGCGGAAAACGAGGGATAGGGGAAAATAATAGAGTTACAAAAAGCTAAACTACTTAATATTACTAGGATTTCAGAACAAACCTATTTTTTTTCGTTTATTGAATATGATAAACACATTTGCAATTCCTACCCTTCTCTATGAAAATGTTGGTCAAGTATGTAATGGTAAGATAAAAGAGAAATTTAATATCTTACGACATAAATATTTCTATATTTTGTCCAAAAAGTATAACGAATTTAAAAAAAACTAAGTAACAGATCTAGTACATTCAATATCGAAATGAGGTAAAATAATAATACATAACTTTCAAAAAAATCATTGCTAAAACAAAATAAATTCATGCTTGGAAAAGAGGTGAATATTTAAAGTTCACCTTCTACATTTTTGCTTCTGGGTCACTTTAAAAAATCGTTTGAAGACTTCCTCCTCCAGAGAGGAGGGTTTTATGCAGAAAAATAAGCAACTGATGAAAGAACTGTTTTACAAGAGTGGTGCGCTGACGACTCTACATACATACACACACACACATATACATACATACATACATACATACATACACACACACACATACATACATTTACATTTTATATATATATATATATATATATATATATATATATAGATATATATATATATATATATATATATATATATAATTTATATATATATATATATATATATATATATATATATAGTGTTTCTAATGCATACATTTTAATAATCATAAGCCAAGTTATTAGTAGAAAGCACGCGGAGCACCTTTGAATTCCAAATAGAATGGTTCTTATATGTTTTAATGTTAATAAGATGTATTTTTTTTTTAATTTCACGTGGTTTTATAGGCAAACTTTCATAAAATCAAGCATCTAATATAAACACTGAAACAATTAAAACACTAAATTACCTCATCAATGTGTTTTACAGTTCTTCAGAAAAATAAACCAGGATGTCGTATGATACGTAATTTACAGACAATAAATTCGGTGTGTGATGAGATGTATATGCAATTTATTAAAGAGAAGTTGGGAGTAATACAAAGAGTTGAGTTTTAGAGTTGATAGGCGAAACATGTTAATATAGTAAAATTAAATCCTTTGATAACAAACAAACACGTACCGAGAACATGAGGATTAGAGCGATTAAAATAGTATTTCTGACTTAATTATATGAAAACTATATTAGAGAGAGGCAGAGGCGATTGGATAAATATACAGCATGTGTGATTAAACATGAACAAGAGGGGGAAAACTAATAGATAAAGAGTAGGGACGTGAAACATGAACAAGAGGGGGATAACTAATAGATATAGAGTAGGGACGTGAAACAAAGAACTGGTGTTTCACTATTCTAAAGAAGTACGTTTTTTTTTTTTTTTTTTTTTTATTTTTTTTTTTTTTTTTTTTTATTAGTTTAACCAGACCACTGAGCTCTACAAAAGAACTCTCATAGGGCTGGCCCGAAGGATTCGATCAAGATATATAACTAAACGAGTCAAGATAGATCGGGAAGGGCAGTAGGGGAACAAATCGAGGAAGGTGAAGACACGCAGACATTTCTCGCCATTTCACCAGTTCAGCCGGACCACATGAGTTCCACATCAGAGCTCTCATAGGGCAGGGCCGAAGGATGAGGCAAGAACTGCTACACCGCAACACCAACCAAGAAGTGATCAGGGCGAAGAATGAAAGATCAGGTCGAAGGTAGAAAAAATCACATCGAGAAGCAAAAAATGCATTACCGAAGGGAATCAAGTCAGTCTGGCCACATCAGCAACCGAAGAGACAAATCAGGCAGGAGTCTGCTACCTAGCCAGGCCAGGGAGACATGAGATATAGGCTGCCCGAGGACAGCCAAATGGGACAGAATAAGAATAGAAGGGGAAAATCATAGAATGAGGAATGAAAAACTACTCAAAATTAGTCAAGCTGAGGACGAAAGCTCGAGGGGAGATAGGAAGGGTAAGTACCACAACCATCCCAGATCAAGCTCCAGTCGCCGACCCCGAAGCCCCCCAACCGCATCAAGGAGAGTAGTATCAGGGGGGAGTACGGTAATACTAAATACGTTAATTTGTAAATAATTTGGGTAGACAAATATTCTGGCCGAAGGCCGCTTCCTCCTAAAGTTACAGGCTCACTATCGCTCGCCAGGATCGCTCGCCAGGAAAACAAATATACACCTAAATGGCACGAAAAGTCAAAATATTGATAAAGAAATGGGGTGCGATGTCTCAAAATCGCCAAACTAATGGAACGACGGTCTTATAATCTCAAAACTAAAGGGGCTAAACATTAGGGAGAAGGGGGTCCAGAAAAACGGTCTGCCTCCCCTTAAGGGCTAAAACTGCTAGGGGTTATACTAATCTTTGGCTAAATATCTCCGTGGACTTTCATACTAATTGGTGCAAATGGATAATATTGATAATATATATTTATAGTATATAGTTACTTACACACACACACACAACCATACACACATACATACATACACACACACACACACACATATATACACACACAGCCCACCGCACACTACAGACACACACACACGGCCCTGATCCCCCAAATGCACTCTTAATATCCTCTGCTTCCCCCCCCCCCCCTCTCTCTCTCTCTCTCTCTCTCTCTCTCTCTCTCTCTCTCTCTCTCTCTCTCTCTCTCTCTCTCTCTCTCTCTCTCGGGTTTGCTATCTCTACTAGAATTAACTCTTGACCGCCTAATCGTAAGGTCTGTGTGGCCAGTGTATCTATGTAAATCAATGTAAATCTCTCTCTCTCTCTCTGACAATTGAGCCAGTAGATAATTTCAACCTCTCTATCCTCACAGAACAGAGGAAAAAAGGATCGTCAAGTGCAGAGTGGGCAGCGAAATGTTAACCTTTTCACGCATATGACGCAATTTTGAGCCTATTGGGGATACTTTAAAGCCTTTGTTACCATCAGGGGTATTTAGAAACCTTTAGTTTAGTTACTTCAACCTCTGCAGTTGTCTTTGAGTTAGCTGTGGGCAGAAAACTAATTTTGGAGAGGTAATTATAAGAGTGAGAGAACTCTATTTCTTATTGCTAATCTGGCAACCTCTGCGTCATAAATGCGTGAAAGGGTTAAGCCAACTATGCTTTATTCAAACAACAAAGGGACCAAGCTTAACATTACAAGCAGGTTTGGTCTCGTTAGTGACAAATAGACAAAAACAATTTTGATTGGAGATTCTCAGGTCAAAGGCCAAGAGTTTCACTTTGTTAAGTTTCGCCGAGATGTGAGAAAGGTGAGGAGCCTCGCAGGTGCAAGGACTTCCCAGATCACAAAGGAAGTAGAAAAAGTCTGGTCCAAGACTAAGGGGACGGCAATAATAGCCCAGGTCAGTGGTAATGACCTGTTTCTCAAAAGAAATAAAGTCGGTGCCACAGAGTCAATAATAGGAGAGGTCATGACTCTAGCTGATGAGCTCAGACTCAAAACAGACAGAGGCATGATACTTGGTATTTTGCCCAGGATGTATGGAAGGGATTGTGCTACCAGCAAAGCAATAGGCTTAAATGGTAGGTTAGCTGACCTGTGTACCCAGAAAGGGGTGAAATTTGTGGACCCATTTGATGAGTTCCATGAGAAGCGCAACCTCTACCTCCGTGACGGTGTGCACGTAAGCACTAGCAGTAAAATCAAGCTTGGTGATTTCCTAAATCACAATCTCTACAGCTTGCTGAGGGCAAGCAAAAATGTAGAAAGCATCCCCAGCAGGAAAATTGCAAACCCTCACCAGAAGTTGATCTCAAACTTCCAAAAAGAGGTCCCACAAAAGAAGGAGTTCATCTCTCTGAGAGCAAGAATACCTCTCAACACATGACAGAGTTCCCCAATAGATGGAGAGATGTCACGCAACTCCCTCTAGACTTGACACCTCGGTTGCCAATTTATGAACCACTAGATAGTGGTTCTTCTACCTCAGGTGAGGATTCACCAAACATAGGGAATTGGAACACCTCTGATGATGTACAGAGAAATAGTGTGCAAGAAAATGCACTACCCCCAGAGACCCCTTTCTGTTCGGGAAACGGGGTAAGCTAGGGGGTTCTAAGAAAAACGAGAATCCCCTTAAGGTAGCATTATTAAATGCCAGGTCAATTAGGAATAAATTCTCCGAACTTATGGCATTGTTGTCTACAGAATGCTTCGATCTGATGGCTATCACTGAATCCTGGATTCACAGTGATACCAGAGATTATGTTGGGGAATATGAAATACCTGGATATAGAATGCTCCACAAAGACCGAACCATGAAGGAAGGGGGCGGAATTCTTTTGTACATCAGAGATTTTCTAAACCCAATTGACTGCAAGATCAGGTCAGAACATGAACTGCTTGGAGTAGACCTCAATCTAGGTAACTCTATCTATAGGATTGTTCTGGTGTACAGGCCTCCACATCAAAATATTGAAAAGGATGAACTTCTGTACACAAGACTGAGTGTTGTTATCGAGGGTAAAACCGGTGTGATCTTGGGTGACTTCAATTGCCTAGTAAACTGTGAAGCAAGAACTGCCGATGCTGAAGGTAGGCGTCTTATCCCCTTAACTGGTATGACCTACCTGGCAATGGGTTGTAGGACAGGCGAGGCAGGACAGGCTACTACCATGTGTCCTGCACGCGGCATGGCTACTGGACGGGGTGTACGTTGGGCATGGGGGGGCCTTCCAGACTTACGGCAATAGTCTCCTTCGCATCGCAATACCGTACACAATATTTCTACTAGTTCATATTTTTGTATTCAACTAATTTCTACAAGATCATAGTTTTTTTTTACGGCAAATTTCTACAATATCAGTCTTTTGAGCAAGTTTCTATAAGATCATATTTTTTCTACAGCAAATTTCTACAAGATCATATTTTTGTATTCAATTTCTACAAGAACTTATTTTTTTCAGCTAATTTCTACAAGGTCATAGATTTTCTTTACAGCAAATTTCTACAAGATCATAATTTTACAGCAAATGTTTACACTATTTTCTACTACTTCATATTTTTACAAGATCAATTTTGTATACATCAATTATTCACTTTAGTCTGTTCTTCCAAAGTTACAGGCTCACTATCATCGCCAGGGAAAAAAAACGACACCTAAATAGCACGAAAGGTATTAATATTGACAACGAAATGGAGCTAAGGATGTTAAAATCGACAAACTAATGGGCCGAACGTCATAAAATCTGAAAACTAACGGGGCTAAACACAAGGAAGAAGGGGGACCAGCAAAACAGCCCAGCTCCCCTCAACATGTTCAAATTTCGAGTTTGATGAAATTTCTAAACGTTCCAATTACTTCTACAATTTAAGGGGAGATGTTCGGCCCATTAGTTTGGCAATTTTAAGACCATTAGCCCCAATTCTCTGTCAATATTAAGACTTTTCGTGTCATTTAGGTGTTGATTTATTCCTGGCGATCTTAACTCTCTCCATCATATTTAGTTCCGTAAGTTAGGGGTTGCCCGAGCGCCCGGTATTTCCCCCACAACACACTTTCTCACACTGAGGGACCGTTAGAAGTCGGAGGAATTTGGGGTTGCCACCAACCGACAGATTATGATCTAACTTACCGAGCTCAATATGACGCAAATCGCGTCATAAACTTATTATTGAGCTATTTCACTTAGTTCATATGACGCGATCGCGTCATTTGATACATTTGAGCAAACCGCCATATGACGCGATCGTGTCAGATATGACGGAGAGGGTTAAGACATTTCGCACCTTTTCATTGTCAATAATAAGAGTTTTCATGTCATTTAGGTGTCGATTTTTTCTTGGCGTGCGATAGCGACCCTGTAATTTAGGAGGAATCAGCCTTCGGCAGGGTAATTTTTCTACCAAAAAATGTTCAAAATGTATCTTGAAGTGATATTTTTTCTTAAGTTCAATGGAGGAAACTAAAAATATAATAAATAAATGAAAAAAAAATGGTAAAAAAAACCATCCGCCGTTAAGGAGAGGTTGTTAGTGTGTTTCCTAGACTTCCATCAAGCTTGAAATTACACCGCCATGACCCCCTTTCAAGATAAATTTGTAAATTTTTCGGTAGAAAAATTTCCCGGCCAAAGGCCGGTTCTTCTTAAATTACAGGCTCGCTATTGCTCGCCAGGAAAAACTTGACACCTAAATGGGACGAAAGGTCTTAAAAATTACATAAATGGGGTGAAAGTTCTTGAAATCGCCAAACTAATGGGGCGAACGTCTCAAAATCAATGGGGCTAAACATGAGGGAGAAAGGGGTAAAGAAAAAAATCCCTCAAGTGGAAATCTCCCCTTAACAGTTCAGATATTCTAATTATTCTAGAGATTAAGATGAATTCCTACAGCTTATAATTGTGTAAACGCCATTAAGATATTTCTATAATTTAAAAATCATTCTAAGGCTTCAAATGTTTCTACAAAATCAAACTATTACATTATTTTCCGTTCCATTATTTCTGGCACAAAATGTATGAGAGAGAGAGAGAGAGAGAGAGAAATTTTATGTATATAGAATTTAATAGACTTGGATTTGTCAATTTTGTGTTCTGGAATCATGTTTGGCCCCATTGGTTTTCAGATTTTATGACGTTCGTCCCATTAATTTGGCGATTTCAAGACCTTTCGCCCCATTTCCTCGACAATAAAGACTTTTCGTGTCATTTAGGTGTCTTGAGAAAATCCAATGGTTTCAAAATGTTCGCAAATCCGTTTTTCCTCATTACAAATCACTCACTGAAGATAGGCCAAAAAATACGAAATAAACAAATAAATATGAATAAAGTAAATTAAATAAATATGAATAAAGTAAATTAAATAAATATGAATAAAGTTAATTAAATAAATATGAATAAAGTTAATTAAATAAATATAAATAAAGTAAATTAAATAAATATGAATAAAGTAAAGTAAATAAATATGAATAAAGTAAATTAAATAAATATGAATAAAGTTAATTAAATAAATATGAATAAAGTTAATTAAATAAATATGAATAAAGTAAAGTAAATAAATATGAATAAAGTAAATTAAATAAATATGAATAAAGTTAATTAAATAAATATGAATAAAGTTAATTAAATAAATATGAATAAAGTAAATTAAATAAATATGAATAAAGTTAATTAAATAAATATGAATAAAGTTAATTAAATAAATATGAATAAAGTAAATTAAATAAATATGAATAAAGTTAATTAAATAAATATAAATAAAGTAAATTAAATAAATATGAATAAAGTCAAACTAAATAAATATGAATAAAGTAAATTAAATAAATATGAATAAAGTTAATTAAATAAATATAAATAAAGTAAACTAAATATAAACTTATAAACAGTTAACCCTTTCAGCACCGTAACAATATCGAGTAACCTAAAACCGAGTCAACAATGTTCAGAAGTTGTTAAGAAGGCAAACAAAATAATTGGCTTTATAGGCAGGTCATTTGAGCATAAATCCAAAGACGTTATCCTAACCCTTTACAATTCCTTAGTCCGCCCTCTTCTTGAATACTGCGTTCAATCCTGGTGCCCTTATTACCAAAAAGATATAGACAAGCTAGAACGAGTTCAACGTAGAGTTACCAAAATGATACCTAGCCTAAAGAACAAACCATTCGAAGAGCGTCTTAGATAATTAAATATATTTCCTTTAAACCAGCGCAGATTAAGAGGCGACTTAATTCAAGTGTTCAAAATCATCAAAGGCATCGACAATATGAACTGTAGTAAGTACTTCACTATCGACCAATCTAATTACACGCGGGGAAACGGTTGCAAAATTATTGGTAAATCTTTTAACTCACACGAAGCTAAAAATTTCTTCTTCAATCGAGTTGTCAACTTATGGAATGGGCTTCCCCGAGACGTTATAGACTGCAGCACCGTTGATTCATTTAAACTCCGCCTAGACAAATATCTCGCATCAAACCCGCGACTGACTGCGTTTGTAAATGAATTATATTCTATTCTATTCTATATGGTCAGGCCCAATCCCCATTTTGGGGGTAGCCGACTCAAGACAGAGCAAGAACAGGGAAAACACAAAAACAACATAAACAACAAATAAACACAGATAAAAAGCACAAACTCTCACACATCCAGGTCACCCAGGAGAAGACCCAGAGACCAGGGTCACCAAGGTCGCTCCAGCACTCCCCCGGCCCCCGACCACCCGGAGAGGTTTGTAAATGAATAACTTTATTTTATCCGCCCCTCAGTTACTAACCCATCTGTCCCCTACTAACTTCCTAATCCTGCCACGGACATTACTTCCAGGGCAGTAGTTCCCTTTCCAATGATCCCTTACCCACTCTAAACCACTGTTTGGACACTTGATCCTCAGTGTTTTGGAGGACAAGCAGCCTAGAAGGGTCACTAGATATGTTGTTGCTTGATTTCCTTTGTACTCCTTCGTACCGTGACGCCTTTTTACCTCTGATTCTGGCTACAATTAGACGATTGTATGCAGTTTAAGAAGGACCTGTGTTACTAAGAGGGTTTATTGAGATCGTATTTACCCCTTTGAGTCCTAGAGGTAGATTATCAAACTATAGAAAATCGTCTAATGGTAACCAGACTATGATGGAGATTACGTCATGGTGCTGAAGGGGTTAAACTATTACAAAATATTATTGGGGTAGTGCTTGTTGTTTGGTTTATATATTAAGGAGGTAGTGCTTGTTGTTTGGTCTATATATTAAGGGGGTAGTGCTTGTTGTTTGGTCTATATATTAAGGTGGTAGTGCTTGTTGTTTGGTCTATATATTAAGGAGGTAGTGCTTGTTGTTTGGTCTATATATTAAGGTGGTAGTGCTTGTTGTTTGGTCTATATATTAAGGAGGTAGTGCTTGTTGTTTGGTCTATATATTAAGGTGGTAGTGCTTGTTGTTTGGTCTATATATTAAGGGGGTAGTGCTTGTTGTTTGGTCTATATATTAAGGTGGTAGTGCTTGTTGTTTGGTTTATATATTAAGGTGGTAGTGCTTGTTGTTTGGTTTATATATTAAGGTGGTAGTGCTTGTTGTTTGGTCTATATATTAAGGTGGTAGTGCTTGTTGTTTGGTCTATATATTAAGGAGGTAGTGCTTGTTGTTTGGTCTATATATTAAGGTGGTAGTGCTTGGTGTTTGGTCTATATATTAAGGGAGTAGTGCTTGGTGTTTGGTCTATATATTAAGGGAGTAGTGCTTGGTGTTTGGTCTATATATTAAGGGAGTAGTGCTTGGTGTTTGGTCTATATTAAGGTGGTAGTGCTTGTTGTTTGGTCTATATATTAAGGGGGTAGTGCTTGTTGTTTGGTCTATATATTAAGGAGGTAGTGCTTGTTGTTTGGTCTATATATTAAGGTGGTAGTGCTTGTTGTTTGGTCTATATATTAAGGTGGTAGTGCTTGTTGTTTGGTCTATATATTAAGGAGGTAGTGCTTGTTGTTTGGTCTATATATTAAGGGGGTAGTGCTTGTTGTTTGGTCTATATATTAAGGTGGTAGTGCTTGTTGTTTGGTCTATATATTAAGGAGGTAGTGCTTGTTGTTTGGTCTATATATTAAGGGGGTAGTGCTTGTTGTTTGGTCTATATATTAAGGTGGTAGTGCTTGTTGTTTGGTCTATATATTAAGGAGGTAGTGCTTGTTGTTTGGTCTATATATTAAGGTGGTAGTGCTTGTTGTTTGGTCTATATATTAAGGGGGTAGTGCTTGTTGTTTGGTCTATATATTAAGGGGGTAGTGCTTGTTGTTTGGTCTATATATTAAGGAGGTAGTGCTTGTTGTTTGGTCTATATATTAAGGTGGTAGTGCTTGTTGTTTGGTCTATATATTAAGGGGGTAGTGCTTGTTGTTTGGTCTATATATTAAGGTGGTAGTGCTTGTTGTTTGGTTTATATATTAAGGTGGTAGTGCTTGTTGTTTGGTCTATATATTAAGGTGGTAGTGCTTGTTGTTTGGTCTATATATTAAGGTGGTAGTGCTTGTTGTTTGGTCTATACATTAAGGTGGTAGTGCTTGTTGTTTGGTCTATATATTAAGGGGGTAGTGCTTGTTGTTTGGTCTATTTATTTATGAATATATTTTTCAGTTTCCTCGCTAGACCTCCATCAAGCTTAGAAAATACACCCACAAGGCCTTCCCTTTCAAGATAAAGCTGTACATTTTCCGGTAGTTCTCTCTAAAATTACAGGCTCGCTATCGCTCGCCAGGAAAAAATCGACACCTAACAAGCACGAAAGGTCTTCAGATTGACAAAGAAATGGGGCAAAAGGTCTCAAAACCACCAAACTAACGGAAATAACGTCTTAAAATATCTAAACTAATATGCTAAAGATAAGGAAGAAAAGCAACTACCCTCCCGCTTAAGGGGAGATATCCACCTGGAGGATTTTTTTCTGGACCCCTTTCTCCCTCATGTTTAGCACCGTTGCTTTTGAGATTTTAAGACGTTCGCCCCATCAGTTTGACGATTTTAAGAACCCTCGCCCCATTTAAGTCAATTTTAAGAACATTCGTGCCATTTAGGTGTCGATTTTTTCCTGGCGAGCGATAACGAGCCTGTAATTTAAGGGGAACCGGCCTACGGCCGGGACATTTTTCTACCGAAAAATGTACAAATTTATCTTGAAAGGGGGTCTAGGGGGAGTAATTTTAAGCTTGATGGAGGTCTAGGGAATCACCTAAAAACCTCCCCTTAATTGAATTCGCCACATTAGTTCTACATCTTAGGGGGGGAGGGGGGAATTGGACCCCTTTCTCTATTTTAAGACCTTCCCTGCTATTTAGGTGTCCATTTCTTCCTAGCGAGCGATAGCAAGCCTGTAATTCAAGAGGCCTTGAATTACAGGTTTTTGGCCTTCGCTCGGGACATTGTTCTATCGAAAAATGTACAAATTTATCTTTAAAGGCTATATTGTGTTTATTTTGTTGTTTAACTTGATGTCTAGGGAGGAAACTAAAAAAATATGAATTAATAATGAAATAGACAAACAAACAAGCACTAAATTTTTACATTTTTCGGTTGAAAAATGTCCCGGCCGAAGGATGGTTCCTCTCAAATTACAGGCTCGCTATCGCTCGCCAGGAAAAAAATCAACGCCTAAATGGCACGAAAGTTCTTAAAATAGACAGAAATGGGGCGAAAGTTCTTAAAATAGACAGAAATGGGGCGAATATTCTTAAAATCACCAAACTAAAGTGGGCGAGCGTCTTAAAATCTAAAAAAGCAATGGGGCTAAACATGAGAAAATGAAAGGGGTCCAGAAAAAAATCCCTCAAGTGTAAATCTCCCCTTAAACCCATTAGCATAAGATAAATAACAACAAACACTATATGACACCCTTTACTATTCTCGGATTGACCCCTTTATTTTGGTTTCTAGTTGTATTTAAACGATATGGTGCAGCTTAAGGGGAGGTATTTAGTTCGTTCCCTAGACCTCCATCAAGCTTAAAATTAAGGGGAGGTATTTAGTTTGTTCCCTAGACCTCCATCAAGCTTAAAATTACACCCCCTTGAGTCCCTTTCAAGATAAATTTGTACATTTTTCGGTAGAAAAATGTCCCGGCCGAAGGCCGGTTCCTCTCAAATTACAGGCTCGCTATCGCTCGCCAGGAAAAGATCGACACCTAAATGGCACGAAAGATCTAAATGTTAATCATATTCTGGTTACCATTAGACGATTTTCAGTAGCTCATAATCTACCTTCAGGACTCAAACGGCTAAATACCAGCTTAAGGGGAGATCTCCACTTGAGGGATTTTTTTCTTGACCCCTTTCTCCCTCATGTTTAGCCCCATTGCTTTTGATATTATAAAACGTTTGCCCCATTAGTTTAGCTATTTTAAGAACTTTCACCCCATGTTAAGACCTTTCGTGCAATTCAGGTGTCGATTTTATCCTGGCGAGCGATAGCGAGCCTGTAATATAAGAGGAACCGGCCTTCGGCCGGGACATTTTTCTACCGAAAAATGTACAAATTTATCTTGAAAGGAACTCAAGGGGGTGTAATTTTAAGCTTGATGGAGGTCTAGGGAACAAACTAAATACCTCCCCTTAAGGGGGGTGACCGGGATTGTTTTCCTTCTTTTCTCTGGCTTGTATTCGTTCGGCCCCATTCAGCCTTCTTTTTAAGATGTTTTATCCCCATCCAGTTGTTGATATATTCCTGGCGAGCGTTAGCGAGCCAGCATTCGGATTCGCCAGAGACATTTTTCTATCGAAAAATGTACAAATTTAGCCTGCTGACAAGACAAATATATAAAAAAATATGCTGGCTCGCTACCGCTCTCCAGGAAAAACTTGACACCTGGATGGGGATAAACGTCTTAAAACGGTAGGCTGAATGGGGCCGAATGGATACAAGCCAGAGAGAGAGAGAGAAAAAAGAGGTGGGCCCCCTTAACCCCTTCTGTACCGGTAACTTCTTTTTAACTTTTTATTCTGGCTACTATTAGACGATTTTAGTCAGTTTAGTCAGTTTCCAGCAATCTCACTTAACCTCTATTACTACCACCGATCCTTCTTAAGCTGCACAAAATCGTCTAAATATATCTAGACTAAAATGTAACAGACGTCGCCGGTACAGATTTTTTTTTTTTTTTTTCTATGTGATTGAGGGAGGCAAAAGGCAGAACTGCCTATAGCGAGTGCCTCCCCCATAGTTGAAAGAGTGACAGGGCCAAAATCAAGGGATGTTCGAGCCAAAATGCCTGGACACACGGAGTTTGAAGCAATTTAAGTCATAGGAAGAGGGAAAGCCTGATTCTGGGAGACAGTTCCAGAGCTCAGCTGTTGAGTAGAAGAAAGTTTGAGAGTAACGTTTCACTCTCGGGTTGGAGAGTTGCAAGACGGGTACCACGTGCCCTACGTAAAGGAGGTGGTATACACTGGGAAAGCTCTGAGGAACACTGATTATTATAGTAGTGATAGAATAGCGAGAGAGATGCAACATTGCGGCGGACAGAGAGAGATTGCAGAGAGTTAGTGAGCGGACGGGAGTTAGTGATACGAAAGGCCTTCCTTTCAACTTTGTCTAGGAGAGCGGTGTGAGAGGACCCTCCCCACACATGTGAACAATACTCAATACAAGGACGCACTATGCCCCTGTACAGAGCAAGAAGCTGTGCAGGGGAAAAGAACCCCCTAAGGCGGTTGAGCACACCCAGCTTCTAGGAGGTTGCCTTAGCAAGACTGGTAATATGGTCCTTCCAACTGAGAGCAGAAGAAAAAGAGACACCAAGAATATTGAGAGAAGATGAAGGATTGATTTTTGTATTGTTGAAGAAGAAGGGATAGTCCGCTGGGAGATCCTGACGGGTAGATAGATGGAGAAATTGGGTTTTGGAAGCATTAAAGTTAACAAGGTTTTCTCTTCCCCAATTGGAGATAGTATTTAGATCAGAATTTAAGAGTTCTATGGCTTCATTACGTTTGTCATTGAGGGATTGCTGGCTGGGGCGTTCTGAAAAACTAATGGAGTAGTGTAAGGTTGAGTCGTCTGCGTATGAATGGATGGGAATTGAGGTACAGTTGAGGAGATCATTTATAAAAACTAGAAAGAGAATAGGAGATAGGACAGAACCCTGAGGAACACCGGAGTTTATAGGGTGAGGAAGAGAACAATGGCCGTCCACAACCGCGGCTATGGAACGGCCGGAAAGGAAATTAGAGACAAAGGCACAGATGGAGGGATAGAAACCGAAGGAGGGTAGTTTAGAAATTAAAGATTTGTGCCAGACTCTATCGAAGGCTTTCGATATGTCTAGTGCAATAGAAAAAGTCTCACCGAATTCCCGAAAGGAGGATGACCAAGAGTTAGTAAGATATGAAAGAAGATCACCAGTAGAGCGACCCTTAAGGAAGCCATACTGGCGATCTGAGAGCAGATTATGAGAAGAGAAATGCTTAAGAAATTTGGAAGCAAGAATAGTTTCAAAAACTTTAGAAAGACAAGAGATGAGAGCAATTGGACGATAGTTGGAGGGTTGAGAGCGGTCACCCTTCTTTGGGACAGGTTGAATGTGAGCAAATTTCCAGCATGAAGGGAAGACGTTAGAGGATAGACAGAGACGAAAGAGTTTGCCTAGGCAGGGAGTCAGCATGGAAGCACAGTTTTTGAGAACAACAGGTGGAACACCATCCGGACCATACGCCTTATTAGTATTAAGCCCAGAGAGGGTAGAAAGTACATCTTTAGAAGAGATTAGGATATTAGGCATAAGTAAGAGAGAGGAGGGTGGAGAGGGAGGAATAGCACCGGAATCATCCAAGGTTAAGTTTCTAGCAAAAGTTTGAGCGAAGAGTTTAGCTTTGTCAGAGGAAGAAGTGATGGTTGTGCCATCAGAGTGGAATAGGGGAGGGAAAGATGAGGAAGAGAAATTGTTGGAGAGGTTTTTGGCTAGATGCCAGAAAGCTTGGGAAGAGCTAGAGTTGGATAGTTCAGTGCATTTATTATTGATGAAAGAGTGTTTGGCAAGTCGTAGAACAGATTTGGCTTGATTCCGGGCAGAAACATAGGAAGAATGAGAGTCTTGAGTTTTAAGGCGTCGGTACCATTTGAATGCTTCCTCCTTATTGCGGACAGCAGTAGAACAGGCGTGAGTAAACCAAGATTTTTTAGCATTAGTCTGAGAGAAAGAGAATGGAATGTATGCTTCCATGCCCGATAGGATTACCTCGGTAATGCGTTCAGCACTCTCCGAGGGTCCCCGCCCACGGAAGCAGAAATAATTCCATGGGAAATCAAAGAAGTACTGCCGGAGAGCCTTCCAGTCGGCAGCGCCGAAGTGCCACAAGTGCCGCCGGCTAGGAGGATCGGGTGGCCGTACTGGAGAGATAGGACAGGTGACAGAGATAAGTTTATGGTCGGAGGAGCCCAAAGGAGAGAAAAGATCAACAGTATAAGAAGAAGGATTAGAAGTTAGAAACAAGTCAAGAATGTTGGGCCGATCTCCGATGCGATCCGGGATACGGGTGGGTTGCTGAACTAACTGCTCTAGGTCATTTAGGATAGAAAAGACGTAGGCTTGTTCACCAGGTGGGTCAGTAGTGTGAGGGGAGGGAAAGGTTTGTTTTTTGGTCCATTACTTTATACTTATTTATTTATTTATTTATTTTAGTTCCCTCCCTAGACCACCATCAAACTTAAATAAACATCCATTAGATCCCCCTTGTAGATTAATTTATACATTTTTCGGTAGAAAATGTCGGTTCATCCAAAATTACAAGCTCACTATCGTTCGCCAGGAAAAAATCGACACCTAAATAGCACGAAAGAAATGGGGCAAAAAGTCTTAAAATCGACAAACTAATGGGGCAAACGTCAAAAATGTGATAACTAATGGGGCTAAACGTTGCGAATAAGAAGGGCACTTTTTAAACTGTATAAATTCTTGTAAAATAAACCTTAGCCTCTGAATACCACACGTCCTTCTTAAACCTTAGCCCTCTGAATACCACATGTCCTTCTTTAACTGTTACCATTAGACGATTTTGGGGGGTTCGTAATCAACCTCTAGGACTCAAAGGGTTAAATACCATCTCAATAAACCCTCTTAGTAACACAGGTCCTTCTTAAACTGTTACCATTAGACGATTTTGGGGGGTTCGTAATCAACCTCTAGGACTCAAAGGGGTAAATACCATCTCAATAAACCCTTAGTAACACAGGTCCTTCTTAAACTGTTACCATTAGACGATTTTCCTTAGCTTATAATCTACCTCTAGGACTCAAAGGGGTAAATACCATCTCAATAAACCCTCTTAGTAACACAGGTCCTTTTTAAACTTACCATTAGACGATGTTCCTTAGCTTATAATCTACCTCTAGGACTCAAAGGGTTAAATACCATCTCAATATACCCTCTTAGTAACACAGGTCTTTCTTAAACTGTTACCATTAGACGATTTTTGGGGGTTCGTAATCAACCTCTAGGACTCAAAGGGGTAAATACCATCTCAATAAACCCTCTTAGTAACACAGGTCCTTTTTAAACTGTTACCATTAGACGATTTTCCTTAGCTTATAATCTACCTCTAGGACTCAAAGGGGTAAATACCATCTCAATAAACCCTCTTAGTAACACAGGTCCTTTTTAAACTGTTACCATTAGACGATTTTCCTTAGCTTATAATCTACCTCTAGGACTCAAAGGGGTAAATACCATCTCAATAAACCCTCTTAGCAACACAGGTCCTTCTTAAACTGCGTAAAATCTTCTAATTTTAGCCAGAATCAAAGGTAAACAAGGATGGCACCGCTACTGAAGGGGTTAAAGGGATAGGGTTTATTAATAATAATAATATTAATAATAATAATAATAATAATATATAATAATAATACAACAAATAAATAATACTAATAATAATAATAATAATAATAATAATAATAATAATACATAATAATAATGATAATAATAATAATAATAATGATAATAATAATAATGATAATAATAATAATAATAATCATAATAATGTTTAATTAGACTAAAGCACTTGTCATTATTATTTGTTCTAAGGCACAACGTTATTAAGGGGGGATGGCCGTATTTATTGGCTCATTTATGTACAATTTTATTTTAGGTTTTAGTTTCCTCCCTAGACCTCCATTAAGCTTCAAAAACACCCCCAAGACCCTCCTTCAATTTGTAAATATTTAGATAAAAAATATGTCCTGGCCGAAGGCCGGTTCCTCTTAAATTACAGGCTCGCTATTGCTCACCAGGAAAAAATCGACACTTAAATGGCACGAAGTCTTATTATTGACAAAGAAATGGGGCGAAAAATCGCCAAACAAATGGGGTGAACATCTTAAAATCTGACAACAAATGGGGCTAAACCTGAGGAAGAAGGGGGACCCTAAAATAGACCCATCTCCCCTCAACAAGACTACAGCACTTTTCATCATTATGTTTTCTAAGCCACAACGCTATTATCGAGCTTACACCAAAATTACGCATTTATCCTTCCTCTTAGGGTAGGCTACGCAGGACACTTACGCGAATCAGATTAATATTTCAGAGCGTTAGGGCAGCTTAATTAGGCCACAGAAGCGTGTACGAACTCTGAGCTCCTTCTCAAAATGCCACGAACACCCAAAAATCACCGAAAACGAAGCACAATTCACGAAATACGCAAGCGCTTCAGTGGGATGGCAGCGAAAAGCCTGAACAGGTCTATCGTGCCAGGGCCACAGCGGTACACTGGCGCGGGAAGGCTAGGACCCGCTATATATACCCCCCACCCCACCCCACCACCACCGAGTGTTGCCAGTTCGTCCATACCTGCCGCATTATTGACTTTTTGTTTACATCCTCAGGGCGGCATCACACGAGCGCTTTTTCCGTCAATTTTCCATGAGCAAGTTTGTTATCGTATTATTTCGGGACATTTTCGCACTGGTATCGGTAACTAGACTGAAGGTAGATTATGTTAGCAGGCTGAATTCTGAACAACTGTAATTTGTTAAGGGAGCCCACCTCGCTTTTTTTCTCTTTCTCTCCCTCTCGCTTGGCTTGTATCCGTTTGGCCCCATTCAGCCTACTGTTTTAATTCGTTTACCCCCATCCGGGTGTCAATATTTTCCTGGGGAGCGGTAGCGAGACAGCATATATATATATTTTTGTTTTGACAGCAAGCTAAATTTGTACATTTTTCGATAGAACAATTTCTCCGGCAAAGCCGGATTTGTTCATACAATACTGGCTCGGTATCGCTCGCCAGGAAGAAATCGACACCTGGATGGGGATAAACGTCTTAAAACAGTTAGCTGAATGGGGCCGAATGGATACAAGCGAAGGAAAGAGAGAAAAGGTGAGAAAGATAAAAACAAAACAGTGATCCCCCCCCCCCCTAAGCTTCCTGACCACAATTGCCCGTAAACATTGCTGGAAAAAGCGCTCGTGTGACAGTGGTTTGATCCTGACACAGCTCTCGCCAAACCTCAGACGGACGATTCGGGATAATATTTTTCCCCGGGTTGGGGAACTTGGGGAAGCGTTTTATGGTTTGTGAGGCTTTCCTGTATAGATGGAAAGATAGATAGATATATAGATAGATATGAAGATAGATATATATACTGTAGATAGATTGATATATACTGTATAGATAGATAGAGGCTAGATAGATTAATACATAGATGAGATAGATAAACAGATATAGATAGATAGATAGTGAGAGTAAATAGATATATAGATAGATAAAGATATTAATAGATAGATAAAGATATATATATAGAGATATAGATAAATACATATACATATATATATATAGATATAGATAGATACTGATAGATAGATAGCCATATAGATAGATGTAGATATATAGATATACTGTAGATAAATAAACTATATTTTATTAACTTCACCACAACACCAAACACCTCCAATGAAATTAATGAAAGCACATGTGCGATCCACCAGGATTCGAACCCGGGTTATCACACACAGATTGTTGACACCTTAACCATTACACCACCAAGACAGATATACAGATATAAACATATACCGGTATATATACTGTATATATATATACTGTATATATATATATATATATATATATATATATATATATATATATATATATATATATATATATATATATTGTTCATCTACATTTATGATTTATATCTAACCTCGTTCAACCCCAGTCTAAATTAAGGGGAGATGGTCGTTTTTCTGGACCCCCTTCTTCTTCATGATTAGCCCCATTAGTTTTCAGAATGTATGACGTTCGGCCCATTAGTTGTTTGGCGATTTTAAGACCTTTCGCCACATATCTTTGTCAATATTAAGACTTTTCGTGTCATTTAGGTATCGATTTTCTCCTGGCGAGCGACAGCGAGCCTGTAATCTAAGAGAAACAGGCCTCTCGGCCGGGAAATTTGTCTATCGAAAAATGTACAAATTTATCTTGAAGGGGGATCCTGGGGTTGTTGTTTTTTAAGTTTGATGGAGGTCTAGGGAGTGAAGTAGAATATTATATACATGAAAAACTCTACCAAAAAATGAACCATCCCCCCTTAATCCGTACAAATGAACCATCCTCCCTTAATCTGCACAAATGAACCATCCCCCCTTAATCTGTACAAATGAACCATCCCCCCTTAATCTGTACAAATGAACCATCCTCCCTTAATCTGTACAAATGAACCATCCCCCCTTAATCTGCACAAATGAACCATCCTCCCTTAATCTGTACAAATGAACCATCCCCCCTTAATCTGCACAAATGAACCATCCCCCCTTAATCTGTACAAATGAACCATCCTCCCTTAATCTGTACAAATGAACCATCCTCCCTTAATCTGTACAAATGAACCATCCCCCTTAATCAGCACAAATGAACCATCCCCCCTTAATCTGTACAAATGAACCATCCTCCCTTAATCTGTACAAATGAACCATCCTCCCTTAATCTGTACAAATGAACCATCCTCCCTTAATCTGTACAAATGAACCATCCCCCTTAATCAGCACAAATGAACCATCCCCCCTTAATCTGTACAAATGAACCATCCTCCCTTAATCTGTACAAATGAACCATTCCCCTTAATCTGTACAAATGAACCATCCTCCCTTAATCTGCACAAATGAACCATCCCCCCTTAATCTGTACAAATGAACCATCCTCCCTTAATCTGTACAAATGAACCATCCCCCTTAATCAGCACAAATGAACCATCCCCCCTTAATCTGTACAAATGAACCATCCTCCCTTAATCTGTACAAATGAACCATCCTCCCTTAATCTGTATAAATGAACCATCCCCCTTAATCAGCACAAATGAACCATCCCCCCTTAATCTGTACAAATGAACCATCCTCCCTTAATCTGCACAAATGAACCATCCTCCCTTAATCTGCACAAATGAACCATCCTCCCTTAATCTGCACAAATGAACCATCCTCCCTTAATCTGCATAAATTCGTCTAAATAGAAGAAGAATAAAACTAAAAAATTACATCGTCGGTACAGAAAGGGTTAACCCCTTCTATATATTCAGACGATTTTGTGCAGGTCAAGGGGGGTGACCTGTTTTGTGCAGGTTAAGGGGGGTGACCTGTTTTTGTTCTGTCCTTTTCTATCTTTCTCTGGCTTGTATCCATTTGGCCCCATTCATCCTACTGTTTTAAGACGTTTATCCCCATCCAGGTGTCAATTTTTTACTGGTGAGCGGTAGCGAGCCTGCATATTTTTTATTTTTGTTTGACAGCAAGCTAAATTTGTACATTTTTCGATAGAAAAAATTCTCCGGCGAAGCCGGATTTCTTCATATAATGCTGGCTCGCTATCGCTCGCCAGGAAAAAATCGACACCTAAATGGCACGAAAGGTCTGAATATTGACAAAGAAATGGGGCGAAAGGTCTCCAAATCGCCAAACTAATGGAACGAACGTCTTAAAACCTCAAAACTAATAATATGCTTAACATGAGGGAGAAGGGGGTCCATAAAAAGCGAGTACCTCCCACTTAAACATACATTTTTCCTGGTGTTTAAACTAGTGAACTAATATTATTGTCGTGCTTAGAGAGAGAGAAACTCTTTCTCTCTTCGCCGCAATGTTGCATCTCTCTCGCTATTCTATCGCTATAATAATCAGTGTTTCCTCAGAGCTTTCCCAGTGTATAGTGTATACCACCTCTACGTAGGGTACGTGGTACCCGTCTTGCAACACAATCCCACCCTTACTCTGTGCAACTCTCCAACCCAGGAGTGAAACTTTATTCTCAGATTTTCTTCTATTCAACAGCTGAGCTCTGGAACTCTCTCCCAGAATCAGTCTTTCCCTCCTCCTATGACTTAAATTGCTTCAAACTCTGTGTGTCCAGGCATTTTGGCTCGAACGTCCATTGATTTTGACCCTGTCACTCTTTCATCTATGGGGAAGGCACTCGCTACAGGCAGTTCTGTCTTTTGTCTCCCTCACTCACATATAAAATAAACAAATACAAAAATAATAATTATTGAGAATCGCCAAACTAACGGAACGAACGTCTTAAAACCTCAAAACGAATAAGCTAAACATGAGGGAGAAGGGGGTCCATAAAAAACGCCTCCCTCCCCCTTAAACACCTCATTATTCATATAAGTGTAATCATTGTACAGCAACTAATACCAGTAGCTTCTGCTTATTGTGTGTTTAAGGGGAGATGGCTCGTTTTATGGTCCTATTTCTCCCTCAGGTTTAGCCCCATTAGTTTGTCGATTTTAAGACCTTCCCCCCCCCATTTCCTTGTCATTATTAAGACCTTTCGAGAAAAAAATCCTGGCGAACGACAGTGAGCCTGTATTTGTGGAGGAACCGGCCTTCGGCCGTGAAATTTTTCTACCGAAAAATTTACAAATTAATCTCGAAGAGGGATCTAATGGATGTTATTTTTAAAAGTTTGATTGAGGTCTAGCGAAGAAACTAATAAATAATGGAATAAATAGACCAAACAAAAAACGGCCCCTCTCCCCTTAAATGGCAATGCATATAATGTTTATGGAGATATTGTTTGATAAAGTATAATATCCATAGGACGGTCCTCCAAGCCTAACGCTTAGCTATTGTAGAGGAAGACGCCAATATCTGACAGTTGGCCTACCCTATTCTGTGTCACCTTGTATATTCTCTCTCTCTCTCTCTCTCTCTCTCTCTCTCTCTCTCTCTCTCTCTCTCTCTCTCTCTCTCTCTCTCTCTCTCTCTCTCTCTCTCTCTCTCTCTCTCTCTCTCTCTCTCTCTCTCTCAATTAACTAAATTAACACACCATAACATTTTCCAATGACACGAACAAGTTACGTATGGAAAATTTGATTGATACTAATAATAACTCTCTCTCTCTCTCTATCATACACACTCTGTCTCTCTCTCTCTATCATACACACACTCTCTCATACACTCTCACTCTCTCTCATACACTCTCACTCTCTCTCATACACTCTCACTCTCATACACTCTCAATCTGTCATACACTCACACACACTCTCTCTCTCTCTCATATACTCTCTCTCATATACTCTCTCTATCATACACACACTCTCTCTCTCTCTCTCTCTCTCTCTCATACACTCTCACTCTCTCTCATACACTCTCACTCTCTCTCACTCACTCTCACTCTCTCTATATCATACACACACTCTCTCTCTCTCTCTCTCTCTCATACACTCTCACTCTCTCTCATACACTCTCACTCTCTCTCATACACTCTCACTCTCTCTCTCTCTCTCTCTCTCATCGACCGTCTCATGTGTTATCTCCGGTCCTTATCATCCTGTCCTCTCTCTCTTCCTCTTTCTCTCCTTGGCTGAGAGAAAGAGAAAAAGAGAGATTGTTATAATTAGTATCAGTCAAATTTTCTATGGCACTCTCTCTCTCTCTCTCTCTCTCTCTCTAGAAACGCTTATAAGACACAGACTCGTAAATTACTTAGAGAAACACAACATACTTAAAGATACTCAACACGGTTTTCGTAATAAACGTTCCTGCTTAACAAACCTCTTAGACTTCTTCCACGATATCTTCAACCTCTATAATGAGAGTAAAGCTGTAAATATTATATACCTTGATTTTCAAAAGGCCTTTGACAAAGTTTCCCACGAACGTTTATTGATAAAACTAAAAGCGCATGAAATACAAGATGGTGTGTTGAAATGGATAGCAAATTGGCTCAGTAACAGAAAGCAAAGAGTAGTCATAAACGGTAAAGCATCCAAATGGATCAATGTAAGTAGCGGGGTACCCCACGGATCTGTACTGGGGCCAGTTCTCTTCCTAGTTTACATTGAATACATAGATGAGGGCCTCACCTGTGCAATCTCAAAGTTTGCTGACGATACAAACATTGCAAATAGTGTAATCTAAAATGAACATGTTGAAGATTATGCAAAATAATCTAGATAAGTTGTCATGTTGGGCTCAAACTTGGCAAATGTGTTTCAATGCCAATAAATGTAAAGTACTACATATCGGAAACCGAAATGAGAAAGCAAACTATTCAATGAATGGCACTCAGCTTAAGAGTGTAAACAGAGAAACTGATTTTGGAGTAACAATATCAAGTAACCTAAAACCGAGTCAACAATGTATAGAAGTTGTTAAGAAGGCAAACAAAATAATTGGCTTTATAGGCAGGTCATTTGAGCATAAATCCAAAGATGAAATCCTAACTCTTTACTATTCCTTAGTCCGCCCTCTTCTGGAATACTGCGTTCAATCCTGGTGCCCTTATTACCAAAAATATATAGACAAGCTAGAACAAGTTCAACATAGTTACCAAAATTATGCCTAGCCTAAAGAACAAACCATATGAGGAGCGTCTTAGAAAATTAAATTTATTTCCTTTAACCCAGCGCAGATTAAGAGGCGACTTAACTCAAGTGTTCAAAATCATCAAAGGCATCGACAATATGAACTGTAGTAAGTACTTCACTATCGACCAGTCTAATTACACGAGGGGATATGGTTGCAAATTTATTGGTAAATCTTTTACCTCACACGAGTCTAAGCATTCTTCTTCAATCGAGTTGTCAACTTGTGGAATGGGATTCCCCGAGATGTTATAGACTGCAGCACTGTTCATTCCTTTAAACTTTGCCTAGACAAACACCTTGCCTTAAATCCGCGACTGACTGCATTTGTAAATTAATCGTTTTTTGTTTTCCTCAGATTCATAACAGATGATTGCGTTCATAAATAACTATGACGTTGCTCTCTTTTACCCACATACAGATGATTGCGTTCATATATAACTATGACGTTGCTCTCTTTTACCCACATACAGATGATTGCGTTCATATATAACTATGACGTTACTCTCTTTTACCCACATACACAGATCACTTAGCCTACAACTGTGTTATGTTACTAACCCAACTGTCCCCTACTAATATCTCCTAATCCTGACACCGACATTAGTCCCAGGGCAGTAGTTCCCTTTCCAATTTTCCCTTACCCACTCTAAACCACTGCGTGGACATTTGAGCATCATTGTTTTATAAGGCAAGCAGCCTTGAGGGGTCGCTAGACCTGTTGTTGCTTGATTTCCTTTGTATTTCTTTGTACCTCTCTCTCTCTCTCTCTCTCTCTCTCTCTCTCTCTCTCTCTCTCTCTCTCTCAAGAAGGGAAGTGAAAAAAATAATTAGGGCGAACAAACAAAATTACGAAATGACTATTGCCAGAGAAAGTGCCACAAACCCCAAAAAATTCTACAGTTACGTAAATAAAAATAAACAGATCAAAAGCGGAATCGGACCGCTAATAGAAGATGGCCAGACAATAACAGGTGACACAAACACGGCAAATCTACTCAACAAATATTTTGGCTCAGTTTTCACAGAAGAAATTATCGATCATACCCTTGAAAATAACACCTCAACTCATGTGATAGAAGATTTCACCATCAGTGTTAGCGAAGTACAAAGCAAATTGAGTAATTTAAATGTAAATAAGACCCCGGGACCCGACATGCTCCACCCGAAAATAATTAAGAATGTTAAGGACGAAATAGCAAAACCCCTGACACAACTATTTAACTTATCATTACTACAGGGGATTGTACCGAGTGATTGGAAAGATGCGAACATTACGCCGATATACAAGAAGGGTAGCAAGGCCAAAGCGAGTAATTACAGACCAATTAGTCTAACTTCAATTGTAGGAAAAATCATGGAAAAAATCCTTAGAGATAAGATTATTTTTATTAATCTCCCCACCACACCCCCAATGAAATAAATTTAAAGTATATATGATCCACCGGGATTCGAACCCGGGTTATCACACACATATTTTTGCCACCTTAACCATTACACCACCAGGACGATAAGATAGTAGATTATCTCGAATCAAACAACCTAATCAAAAATAGTCAACACTGCTTTAGATCAAATAAGTCATGCCTAACAAATTTGATTGAATTTTATAACAAACTATTCACATATAACGACATGACGAAATCACTAGATATAATCTTCTTGGACTTTCAAAAAGCTTTCGACAAGGTACCTCACCGAAAACTATTGGCTAAACTGGAGAGGATAGGTATCAAAGGTGAAATTCATTCTTGGATACAAAATTGGCTTACAGGCAGAAGACAGAGAGTGGTGATAAATGGAGTGGAGTCGGAGTGGGAGCCTGTCACTAGTGGAGTTCCACAGGGTTCAGTCCTTGGACCGGTCCTGTTTCTCATTTACATTAACGATATTGATGTAGGGGTAAACAACACCATTTCCAAATTCGCCGACGATACAAAAATAGGAAATACAGTCCTGAACGAAGATGATAGAAATGCGTTGCAATCTGATTTAAACAAGATATCAGAGTGGTCGAAAAAATGGCAGATGCCCTTCAATGTCGATAAATGTCAGGTGCTGCAGGTTGGTAGCAGAAATATGAAATACAAATACGAAATGAATGGCAAACAAATAAAAACCGCAACGGTAGTAAAAGACCTAGGGGTACTAATATCTGAAAACCTAAAAACTTCCGACCAATGTATAGCAGCTGCAAATAAGGCAAACATAGCATTGGGCTTTATTAAACGAAAATTTACATATAAACATGAAAACGTAATAGTGCCACTGTTCAAAAGTATGGTGAGGCCCCACCTTGAATATGGTGTGCAGTTCTGGTCACCTTATCTGATCAAGGACATTGTAAGACTCGAGTCAGTACAGCGTAGAGCGACGAAGATGATACCCTCATTAAGAAATAAACCATATGAAGAAAGACTTAAACGATTGAACCTGTTCTCATTAAAAAAGAGGAGGTTGAGGAGTCAGCTTATTGAGTGCTTTAAGATACTAAAAGGTTTCGACAAAATCGATGTAAATGCACTATTCACATTAAACAATACTAATCAAACTCGCGGAAATGGAATGAAATTAAAAACCAAAAAGGCAAACCTAGATGTCACAAAGAGTTTCTTCACCTACAGTGTGGCGACAGAGTGGAATAAACTACCAGCAAGAGTGGTGGAGAGCGACACAATAAACGCTTTCAAGGGAAGGCTTGACCTCTATCTGCAGAGGGCTGGGGTGATATGAAAAAAAAAAAAAAAAAAAAAAAATGTATGTAAGTGTATGTGTGTGCACTGTACAGTATGTATATATATACTGTATATATATATGTATGTATGTATGTATGTGTGTATGTGTATATGTGTGTGTGTGTGTGTGTATGTATGTACCGGTGTATGTATATATATATATATAGTAGTGGCAATAGATTCTCCTCGGGGGAAGCGGAGTCTTATAAGGGCAAGCAACACCAAGGTAAACACGAACATCTTTATTCTGGTACCGGTAACGTTTCGACATTAACATATGTCATCATCAGACCTAAAGCAATAAGAAATAAATGTATTAATACATTATGTTGACATTTAAAGCAAATATATTTTTAATAATGATTTAGAAAAACATAAAAAGTTAGAAATCGCGAAAAAAGAGATAGAAACAAACACAAGCAACAGAAACAGCTAAACCATATTGTGAACTACGTGTAGATATTGTAGGCTAAACTGTACACAATACCTTAGAAACATAATAGGTTGGAGGAGAATTCCTGGGTGCCCAAGGTGGGCTTAAGATGGTGAGTGAGGAGGGACTCTGCTATTAACCGGGTAGTGTCACCAGAACAACTGAAAATTACTGAAAAATCTGTTCTGTTAATGGAATGGCCTAAAGGTTCACAATGGTCTCGAATAGCTGAAAAGGATGGTTTAGAAATGGGAAGTCCAGTTCTATAAGATCGACCCAGGTGCTCCGCAACCCTCGTGTTTAAGTGCCGTTTTGATTGGCCTACTGTATATAAGTTGCATTACAGCAGCTACATTTATATTGATAAACAATAGAGGATTATAATAGGAATAGATTATATAGGAACTGCCAACAACGTTTTCTTAATAATGAAATATCTTCCAAACGTAGACTTATTAAAACCCACTCCGAACGCCTAGAAGCCACTCTTAAGTTCATTGAAAGGTCATGTTTCTTATTTGGACTACAATCATCTTCGCTGTCTCATCGAAAATACTAATTTAAAAACTTCGGCTCACACTCGATACATCCACCAACGTAAACTCACTAAATTAGGCTATGCTAATCCTGACAATATACCTCACAACAAAGTAATATTCAACTACTCGTCTAGAAAGCTTTCTACCACTGAAAAGGCCCTTCTATCCAAAGGTCTAAATTTTGCAATTAACTCTCCCAAGCCACGTTTTCTTCCACACTTTTTGTCATTTGAACAGTTTTTTAAGACTATATCATCCCACTCCTTGTATCAGGTCAATGGCAACACATTCGATTTCTTTAAACATTCTCTTAAGCATTTAGCAATGTCTAGTTATTTCTCACGTGGTTATTTTAATGACTCATTAAGCGAAGAAGAACGTAAAGCCCTTAAAAGTCTAGCGGAAGACAAGAGAATTGTTGTCATGAAACCTGATAAGGGGAATGGTGTTGTGTTGTTAAATAAGGCAGATTATAACAATAAAGTTGCAGAAATATTGAGTGACAGAACAAAATTCGCAGAAATAAAACAGGATATCTACCCTCTCTTAATTAAAAGTGAAGACAAAATCAACAACTTTCTAAGACAACTAAAAAGAAACGAGACAATAGATGAAATGCTATATTCACATTTATTCGTCTCTGGTGCCCGCCCTGGAATTTTATACGGACTTCCCAAAGTTCACAAGATAAATTGCCCTGTCCGCCCTATTTTGTCCGCCATAGGTACAGCCAGTTACAATCTAGCACAGTATTTAGTACCAATCATCTCTCCTTTAACTACCAACGAGTACACAGTTAGGGATTCATTTACATTTGCCAAGGAACTTTGTAACTTCACTCATTCCGGTTGTATAATGGCTTCATTTGATGTAACTAGTTTATTCACCAACATTCCCATAAACGAAACAATTGACATATGCACTTCAGAATTATTTGAAAATGAAATAATTGTCAACGGATTCTCCAAAGATCAGTTCCATAAGTTACTTTCATACGCCGCTAAAGACAGTCTTTTCATTTTCAATGGTTCATTTTACAAACAGGTAGATGGTATTTCTATGGGTAATCCTCTCGGTTGCAGTCTCGCTAATTCATTCTTAGTTTATCACGAAACACAATGGCTTGACAACTGTCCTATAGAATTCAAACCTTTGCTCTACAGACGTTACATAGATGACACATTCGTTTTATTCCAGTCTCCCGATCACGTTCCAAAATGTTTAGCTTATCTAAATTCACAACATGAAAACATTAAGTTCACTTCCGACACTGAAACAAATGGTAAACTCCCCTTCCTAGACATAAATATTAACAGAACACCTGACTCATTTAATACTTCAATATACAGGAAACCAGCCTTCACAGGTTTAACGACAACATTTAATTCATCTATCCCGTTACAGTACAAACGAAATTTAATCTTAACTTTAGTCACCCGTGCTTACCACATTTGTTCCTCATATTTGTCTTTTCACAATGAACTCGAATATCTCAAACACATTTTACATTCTAATGGTTTCCCTATTTCATTCATTGAAAACTGTTTCGGTAAACAACTAAATAAACTTTTCCAAGTCCCGAGCCCCGTACCACCGACTGCTAAAAAGGCAGTAATATTTTTCACTATGCCATTTTTAGGACCATCAAGTTACTCGATACGCCATAAAGTCACAAAATGTATTCGTTGCTTCTATCCCCAAGTGTCCCTCAGAATAATATTCAAACCTACCAATACTTTGTCTCGTCATTTCAAATTCAAAGATCGTATCCCGGATGTTCTGCAATCCTCTATTGTTTATCAATATAAATGTAGCTGCTGTAATGCAACTTATATAGGCCAATCAAAACGGCACTTAAACACGAGGGTTGCGGAGCACCTGGGTCGATCTTATAGAACTGGACTTCCCATTTCTAAACCATCCTTTTCAGCTATTCGAGACCATTGTGAACCTTTAGGCCATTCCATTAACAGAACAGATTTTTCAGTAATTTTCAGTTGTTCTGGTGACACTACCCGGTTAATAGCAGAGTCCCTCCTCACTCACCATCTTAAGCCCACCTTGGGCACCCACGAATTCTCCTCCAACCTATTATGTTTCTAAGGTATTGTGTACAGTTTAGCCTACAATATCTACACGTAGTTCACATATGGTTTAGCTGTTTCTGTTGCTTGTGTTTGTTCTATCTCTTTTTTCGCGATTTCTAACTTTTTATGTTTTTCTAAATCATTATTACAAATATATTTGCTTTAAATGTCAACAAAATGTATTAATACATTTATTTCTTATTGCTTTAGGTCTGATGATGACATATGTTAATGTCGAAACGTTACCGGTACCAGAATAAGATGTTCGTGTTTACCTTGGTGTTGCTTGCCCCTATATATATATATATATATATATATATATATATATATATATATATATATATATATATATATATATGCATATATAGTTTGTAAGGCCAGACTGCCTAGTAAGGACCTTGAGGTCTGTGTGGTCTGTGTATCTATGTAGCTCTATGTAGCTCGCTCTCTCGCTCTCTCTCTCTTACCACTTTTCCACCATTCGCTTCTAACTTGTCTTTGCAGCCTAATCCTATTTTTTGTCCATTCCAGTAAAGTTAATGAGAGCAAGAGAGAGAGTGAGAGCGAGAGTAAGTACAAAGGAGTACAAAGGAAATCAAGCAACAACAGTCCAGCGACCCCTCTAGGCTCCTTGTCCTCCAAAACACTGAGGGTCAAGTGTCCAAACAGTGGTTTAGAGTGGGTAAGGGAAAATTGAAAAGGGAACTACTGCCCTGGAACTAATGTCCGTGGCAGGATTAGGAAGTTAGTAGGGAACAGATGGGTTAGTAACATAACACAGTTATAAGTGATCTTTCGTATATCTGGGAAAAAGAGAGTAACGTCTTAGTAATATATACTGTATACGCAATAATCCTTGATGAATCTGAGGGAGGAATATAATAAAGTTATTCATTTACAAACGCAGTCAGTCGCGGGTTTGAGGCAAGATATTTGTCTAGGCGAAGTTTAAAAGAATCAACGGTGCTGCAGTCTATAACGTCTCGGGGAAGCCCATTCCACAAGTTGACAACTCGATTGAAGAAGAAATTCTTAGATTCACGAGAGTTAAACAATTTACCGGTAATTTTGCAACCATTTCCCCACATGTAATTTGATTGGTGGGTTAAGTCAAGTTGTTTGACAAACAAACCTTTACCATTAAGAAATACAGCAACAAATCATGCAATGCAAATACTGGGCGGTTTAGCGAGCACTTAACTACAGATCATGCACACAAAATAAGGGGATGAGCAATATAATACTCAAATTAATGTCAAATATTCAGGCGACGACACAGGCGTGACTGGAACTTGTGAGCGGTAGCCGGGGAGAGGAGTGAAAGTGAGTGAGAGCGATATATATATATATATATATATATATATATATATATATATATATATATATATAAGTCTCACAAGGAAAAGGAGAACCAGCGTAGTAGCGAACATCTTATCTCTATTGGTTACCAAACGTTTCGGAGAAAACAGTCTCCATCTTCAGTGAATCTAAAATAAATGAAAGTTTACATAAGAAATAAAACAAATAATTACATATGGATGTGAAATATCAAGCAGTAAAGTTCGTATGAATATGAACCGAGAAGAGCTAAACATAATACAACAAAAACTATGTATTAAGAGAACAGCATTAAGCTAAACTTAAACAAATAATACTAATAAGAGAGGGTATACAATAAAGTACGAAAAGAAAATGGAAGGATATTTACTGAGTGAAAAGAGGTGTTGCAGTGGCCGTGTTGTTCAGGCTAGGCTTTAATTTATTTATATAGATTGATTCTGAGGTGATAAGGTCACAGCGTGAATGGCATGTGGTTAGTATCTGGAAGTCTGTGGAAGAGAAAGGGTGATCAAACTGGTGAGAGTGATCGCGGATAGCAGAAGTGGAAGGCTTAGAAATCAACCTGCCTGTTCGAATGGATTTACCTTGGTGCTCCCGGATGCATATTTCCGAAGTCGAGACTAGTTTATATCATAGGGGAAATTAGGACCAATCAGAGGCCGCAGTGGCAGTGACGTCACCCACAAGGGGAGGAGCCAGTCTGTCTGTCTGTCACTCTCTCTCTCTCTCTCTCTCAGGGTGAGGAGCCTGCCTCCTCTCTTTGGTTTCTCTCTCTCTCTGGTAAATAGAAGAAGTAAGTCACCTAGTATAACAAGTTATTTCATATATTAACTACATTAAGGATACATTATGATTGTGCTATGTTATGGTTATGAGTAAATAAGAGTAGCCTACCGTATTACGCGTATTGCACAGCCATGGACAGAAATTCCTTGACAATTTTAGAAGGCACAATATTATTTCACTGGCGAACTATATTGATTCCTGTGACACTTAAGCAGTTAACCTGTGCTGATAATTTCAGGAAGGAACTTAAGTCACTCATATATCTAAAGGGTTATATATACAGTATATACATAGCCTATACATTACTTTATTTTAAATGTCATTAACACATTAACATTATCAGATGGTACAAAATATATTAAGCATCAAATGTTATGAAATAGTTAATGGTTTAAGTGCATAAGGTAGAGCCAAAGGCTAATTAGTAGGCTATATAATTATACGATACGTGTTAGTGAGTTGGGCCTAGGCCTATAGGCTACTTAGGCCTTATAATGAGGAAAAACCGTACTAAAAATCCAGATGGCGCTGGGGGTCTTATTCAAATGACTATCGTGTGTGATACACCATTGAGGTGTTTTGATGGTTTTCGTGATAGAAGAGGTTTAACCCTTAATTAGCGGCGAGCAACATTAAGTCGAGTTAAATAAAGCTGGACTATGTGGCGGCGCTCGACATAGGTCGTGTGGCAATTTCAGCACGTAATGTTGCTGAGAGAGAGAGACAAGTGGTGGCAGGAGAGTAGCGAGCGTATGACTGCTCCAGACCACCGCGGCGAACCTACTGACACGAATCCCACCTCCTCCCTCCCTCTCTCACTCGCTATATACGGAATTGTATGGGGAAAGTGCCTAATTACATGCTTTTTGCACTCGCGTTGCACGGTTATTGCAAGAAAACTAGCCATCATAAAAGGATCGTTATGGTGTCATTCGAAAGCTCTGTTTATGCCCTTTCAGGGATAGATACTTGTTTTACGTTCTGGGTCTTATTTAGGCATGAAAATGATCACGTAACCAGCCCTATTTTGGCTAAAAACACCCCGCTGGGCGGTACATATAAATAAACCGCATAGGCCGCTCGTAAGGTGTTAATACAGTTCTCAACTATCTATGACACATAGTTGTGTAGTATATTTTTACTAGATTCATAATATGATGGTTATATACTCTTTAATGCAGTAAATATATAATAATTAACATAATTTGATACATAAATATCAGCTTATTGAACAAGAAATTTAGTTTCATCTAATGTGGTGTGATAGGCTGGGCGAAATTGTAATACTCATTGAAGTATTGCATTTACTTCTTTTTTAGTTACTAACAAATACGTGTTTCAGTAGAAATTGGCTGAACATACGGTATTGTGGGGGTCGGTTTTTACACCATACCCGAAAGAGGATTTATGGAGCTCCGATCTTACTCTCAACCATCTGAACAATTTAACCAGCACACCTAAACTTCGTTAAATG
>CM064501.1:34631522-34901112 GCA_032716605.1 Paralithodes platypus | reverse complement strand
CAAAGGTAGTGCAGGCTGTGTGTATGTGTGTGAGTGTGTGTGTGGGGCCACAAACTTATATTATGCAACCCATATCTGAACTCTCGTACAGTCACGGTCAAAAGTCGTTCCTTACCTCCATAATTTCAATCCCTGGTTAGCTCTCTACAGTAGTTATAAGTGATAACATACCCTTAAAAAAACAGTTGAAAATGGGGTTACTCAAAATTTGTTTAGTATGGCCCATGCGTATGTTTTCACTGAATGTACCCCTGTTGTACCGTCGACATCCTCTATTATATTCGGGCTACTACTAATCGATTTCATTCAGTTTAGGAAAGACCTCTAGCAATGATAAGGCTTTGAACTATCTCAATCAACCTTTTTAAGTACCACAGATCCTTCCCAAGCTGCATCAAATTGTATACATATAGATAGAATAAATTATAACAGACGTCGCTGGTACATAAAGGGTTAAGAAAGGAGAACATTATGTTATGAAAGAGGGATACCAATTTGATCAGCGGGTATACATACGGCAACTACCATTTTCCTCTAATGCAGATAGTGCAATATTAGTTTGCTTAAATAATTGACAATATATTCAATTCTTAAATAAAGTCACGGCTCGGTAATCTAGATAGGGAGATTATAATATCTCGCCAGGTTAGCATAGAGCATAGTCAACCCCAACACCGAACACCTCCAATGATATTAATTAAAGCATTATATGATCCACCGGGATTCGAACCTGGATTATCACACACAGATTTGTAAACACTCTAACCATTACACCACCAAGACGGATAGTGTAACTTACTCTATCCTATTCCAAATCTATTGAACTGTAAACAAAATTAATACAAAACTAGTAAAGAACATCGGAGCGGTATTGTGCAGTATGTATGTTGGGTTCAATACGGTAAATTGAACCCCTTAGTAACTGATATCTCGAGACTTAGTGGAAATAATATGCAACTACTATATCTCTGCGTCATATAAATACCAAACATAAATTACCCTCTTTTGTACCAGCGACGTCATTTGCATATTTTATTCTAGCTATATTTAGACTATTTTGTGCAGACTCAGAAGGATCTGTTGTAGTAAAAAGGTTTCATTATGATAGTTCGAAGCCTGTCAATTGCTGGACGCCCTTCCTAAAATCAATAACATCGTCTATTGTTTGCCAGCCTAAAATGAACAGGACGGAACTGGTACTGAACGGGTTATAACTCCTTCTGTACCGGCGACGTCTTTTTATCTTTATTTTGGTTACCATTTTACGATTTGATTCTGTTTTAAAAGGTCTTCCAGCAACTAACAGGCTTCGAACTATCTCACTTAACCCTATTTACTACCACAGGTCCTTTCTAAACTGCACAACATCGTCTAAATTTAGCTAGAATGAAATAAAAAAGACGTCGCCGGTAAAGAAGGGGTTAATAACACCACATTGCGGTACAAAATATACGCAATAGCCGAGTAATCAAGATGAGGACATCGCAATTTACCCTCAGCTGAAAATAATAAATAGACTATAAATGCGGTGTTGTCATATGGAGGAACAGGTCAGAATTAGGTTGCACAGAATAAACTCAACCACCGGAGCCCTTTACTGTTTTTCACTACAGACAGACCGAGGCCAATACAGAGGCCCGCCTGGTGTTCACCTGCAACACATTTTGGAGACTCAGACTCATTGCTTGGGAGTGGGAAAATTCTTCGATATACTTCAAAATAATAGAAAAGGAGATAAACACCATTTTACCTAAGCACAACCTATTGGGTAAGCCTATACATGAGACAGACTTAGGCTTCAGTGTCACTTCACTTTATTTAAAGGGGTAATTTGTTTTTATTAGTTTATATATAATTATATATATATATGTGTATTCAATATGTTTTTAGTTTCCTCCCTATACTTCCATCAAGTTTAATATAATATCCTCAAGATCCCCCTTCGAGACATATTTGTAAATTTTTCGATAGAAAATTGGACCGGCTCCTTCAAAATGACAGGCTCGCTATCACTCGACAGCAAAATATCGACACCAAAATGGTACGAAAGGTCTTGACATTGAAAAAGAAAAGGTACGATAAGTCTAATAATCGACACACTAATGGGCGGACGTCTTGAAATCTGAAAAATAATGGGGTTAAACAAGAGGGAGAAGGGGGTCCAGAAAAAATAAATATAGCCTCCCCCTTAAAACCCGTCAATGCCCTACACTCCACACAAACTAGGAAACAAGGGACTTTGAGTATCCGTCACGGTGGTGGTGTCACACGAGCAATGTTTCCGTCAATGTTTACGGGCGATTGTAGTCTGGCAGCTTCAACATTTGAGTTCCATATGCATTAAACTAGCTAGCAGAACCTACCTTGGATCTAGTTTCAGAGTTCAATGTGAAAGAGCCTCAAATTATTACGAGGACAAACTTGCTCATCGAAAATTGACGGTAAATGCGCTCGTGATACAGTCCTTTAAAGTGAGAGAAGTAGGGTAAATATTGGGACTATTGAACCCGGCACAGTCTTGGACATGAATTTCTGAGCAAGTTTTGGAGGCACATTTCTTAATGATACACTGGCGAAAAGATATGATAAATTACTCTGGTTGCCTTGATAAACTTACTGGGGTTCAGTAATGAGCGTTCATCTCTTGTCTATAATCTAGAAAAAGTTCATGTATTCCTAACCACGACTGTACAGTTGCTCAAATAAATGATGTCGCGGCACCAAGTATATTTCGATTAATAATTGGTATCAGCACTATCTAAGGTATAATTCATAGTTCGAGTGAGATATACAAAAAAAATCCTATCTTTACACACCCTGGTTAAATGTCGTTCAGTGAAAGCCAAAGGTAAACTTAAATGGCGTGACGGTATTCAGAGGGTTAAGGGGGGTGACAGGCTTTATTTATCTTTTTTCTCTCTTGCTCTGGCTTGTATACATTCGGCCCCATTCAGCCTCGTTTTTCCCAATCCAGGTGTCAATATCTTCCTGGTGAGCGATAGCGAACCAGCATTGTATGGAGAAATCAGGCTTCGCCGGAGAAATTTTTCTATCGAAAAATGTACAAATTTAGCCTGTTGTCAAAAACTTTAAAACAAATATGCTGGCTTGCTACCGCTCGCCAGGAAAAAATCGATACCTGGATGGGAGTAAACGTCTTAAAACAGTAGGCTGAATGGGGCCGAATAGATACAAGCCAGAGAAAGAGAAAAACAAATCCTGTGACCTCCCTTACAGAATAACTATTGGTAATTTCTGTGCCCCACCCTACATGTATTATTTTTGTGTTGTGTGTTTCACCTACATGTATTATTTTTGTGTTGTGTGTTTCACCTACATGTATTATTTTTGTGTTGTGTGTTTCACCTACATGTATTATTTTTGTGTTGTGTGTTTCACCTACATGTATTATTTTTGTGTTGTGTGTTTCACCTACATGAATTATTTTGTGTTGTGTGTTTCACCTACATGTATTATTTTTGTGTTGTGTGTTTCACCTACATGTATTATTTTTGTGTTGTGTGTTTCACCTACATGTATTATTTTTGTGTTGTGTGTTTCACCTACATGTATTATTTTTGTGTTGTGTGTTTCACCTACATGTATTATTTTTGTGTTGTGTGTTTCACCTACATGTATGATTTTTGTGTTGTGTGTTTCACCTACATGTATGATTTTTGTGTTGTGTGTTTCACCTACATGTATGATTTTTGTGTTGTGTGTTTCACCTACATGTATGATTTTTGTGTTGTGTGTTTCACCTACATGTATGATTTTTTGTGTTGTGTGTTTCACCTACATGTATGATTTTTGTGTTGTGTGTTTCACCTACATGTATGATTTTTGTGTTGTGTGTTTCACCTACATGTATGATTTTTGTGTTGTGTGTTTCACCTACATGTATGATTTTTGTGTTGTGTGTTTCACCTACATGTATGATTTTTGTGTTGTGTGTTTCACCTACATGTATGATTTTTGTGTTGTGTGTTTCACCTACATGTATGATTTTTGTGTTGTGTGTTTCACCTACATGTATGATTTTTGTGTTGTGTGTTTCACCTACATGTATGATTTTTGTGTTGTGTGTTTCACCTACATGTATGATTTTTGTGTTGTGTGTTTCACCTACATGTATGATTTTTGTGTTGTGTGTTTCACCTACATGTATGATTTTTGTGCTGTGTGTTCCACCTACATATATGATTTTTGTGTTGTGTGTTCCACCTACATGTATGATTGTTGTGTTGTGTGTTCCACCTACATGTATGAATGTTGTGTTGTGTGTTCCACCTACATGTATGATTGTTGTGTTGTGTGTTCCACCTATATGTATGATTGTTGTGTTGTGCGTTCAACCTACATGTATGATTTTTGTGTTGTGTGTTTCACCTACATGTATGATTTTTGTGTTTTGTGTTCCACCTACATGTATGATTTTTGTGTTGTGTTCCACCTACATGTATGATTTTTGTGTTGTGTGTTCCACCTACATGTATGATTGTTGTGTTGTGTGTTCCACCTACATGTATGATTTTTGTGTTGTGTGTTCCACCTACATGTTGTATGATTTTTGTGTTGTGTGTTCCACCTACATGTATGATTTTTGTGTTGTGTGTTCCACCTACATGTATGATTTGTGTGTTGTGTGTTCCACCTACATGTATGATTGTTGTGTTGTGTGTTCTGGTACGACCGGCAGTACGAAATAAACAAGGGCACTTAATAATGGACTAGATGATAGGCTATATCTGCAACCGGTACGCTACTTCCAAACCCTCGAACTATTACGCCGGTGAACAAAACACTTAAACCCTCCAGAGTTAATCCACTGGATAACGGGGTATCAATTGGCTTTCCGGTGACGGCAAAGTCTACTCACAACAGGAGTACTTTACGTTAATAAAATGCTTTCAAGTAATAACAATGCTTAAATAAACTATAATTTTTTTTAATAAAGGAGTATATGCTTACGTTAACTTTAGTGTGAGTCTGTACTCAACACTAACCTCTACAATGCTCTATGAAAACACTGGAAGTCTAGTCCTACAGCAATCAGATATGGAATCTTCTGAAAACGTCTGATGCTCTAAGATGCTCGTCGAATATAGAACAGAAATAATGCAGGGGCAGGACACCAAAGCGTGTATCTTAAATACACCAACAAGTAGGATACATATATATAAAACAAGGGAGTGCAACAACTCTGTGACAGCACTAATAATAGCCACTCAAAACAGTACTTCCTTAGCCAACGTAACAGCCAAACTGGGTTGTGCACTATGCATCAACCTAGGCTAAAATAAGGCGTGAATAATTCCTAAAGCATACGCAATTAAAGTTAATAAACACAATGCTGTCTTCTCACTAATAAAGTCTAGCAGTGGCATAAAAGGTACCAGGAACCTAGGCAGAGCGCAAGCATCCTCGTAGCCTACTGTCTCCCCTTGAACAAATTTCCCTTATGTTACGTTAAGTGACTAGGAGACTCTCTTGGTAAGTCCAGATCTCAAGTATCAAAGGAGTACAAAGGAGTACAAAGGAAATCAAGCAACAACAGATCTAGTGACCCTTCTAGGTTGCTTGTCCTCCAAAACACTGAGGATCAAGTGTCCAAAGTGGTTTAGAGTGGGTAAGGGAACATTGGAAAGGGAAATACTGCCCTGGAACTAATGTCCGTGGCAGGATTAGGAAGTTAGTAGGGGACAGATGGGTTAGTAACTGAGGGGGGGATAAAATAAAGTTATTCATTTACAAACGCAGTCAGTCGCGGGTTTGATGCGAGATATTTGTCTAGGCGGAGTTTAAATGAATCAACGGTGATGCAGTCTATAACGTTTCGGGGAAGCCCATTCCACAAGTTGACAACTCGATTGAAGAAGAAATTCTTAGATTCGTGTGAGTTAAAAGATTTACCAATAATTTTGCAACCGTTTCCCCGCGTGTAATTAGATTGGTCGATAGTGAAGTACTTACTACAGTTCATATTGTCGATGCCTTTGATGATTTTGAACACTTGAATTAAGTCACCTCTTAATCTGCGCTGGGTTAAAGGAAATAGATTTAATTCTCTAAGACGCTCTTCGTATGGTTTGTTCTTTAGGCTAGGTATCATTTTGGTAACTCTACGTTGAACTCGTTCTAGCTTGTTTATATCTTTTTGGTAATAAGGGCACCAGGATTGAACGCAGTATTCCAGAAGAGGGCGGACTAATGAATTGTAAAGGGTTAGGATAACTTCTTTGGATTTATGCTCAAATGACCTGCCTATAAAGCCAATTATTTTGTTTGCCTTCTTAACAACTTCTGAACATTGTTGACTCGGTTTTAGGTTACTCGATATTGTTACTCCCAGATCGGTTTCTCTGTTTACATTCTTAAGCTGAGTGCCATTCATCGAATAGTTTGCTTTCTCATTTAGGTATCCGATATGTAGTACTTTACATTTATCCGCATTGAAACTCATTTGCCAAATTTGGGCCCAACATGACAATTTATCTAGATTGTGTTGCATATCGTCAACTTGTTCTTTTGAGAGTACGCTATTTGCAATTTTTGTATCGTCAGCAAATTTTGAGATTGTACAGGTGAGACCCTCATCTATGTCGTTGATGTAAATTAGAAAGAGAATTGGTCCTAGTACCGATCCCTGGGGTACCCCGCTACTTACATTGGTCCATTTTGATGCCTTACCGTTTATGACTACTCTTTGCTTTCTGTCGCTGAGCCAATTTTCTATCCATTTCAACACACCGTCTTGTATTCCATGCGCTTTTAGTTTTAGCAGTAAACGTTTGTGGGGAACTTTGTCAAAGGCCTTATGAAAATCAAGGTATATAATATCTACAGCTTTACTCTCATCGTAGAGGTTGAGGATATCGTGGAAGAAGTCTAAGAGGTTTGTTAAACAGGAACGTTTTTTACGAAAGCCGTGTTGAGTATCTTTAAGTATGTTATTTTCCTCTAACTGATTTACGAGTCTGTCTCGTATGACCGTTTCTAGCATTTTACATACAACTGAGGTTAAGCTAATTGGACGATAGTTACTGGGTAGGGATTTGCTGCCTTTTTTGAATATCGGTGTTACGTTGGGCTAGCTTCCACTGATCGGGCATAGTTCCAGACTGCAAGGATTTATTGAATAGTAATGTCAGTGGTTTAGAGAGCTCATCCTTAGCTTCCTTTAGAACTCTAGGCGAGATTGTATCAGGTCCAGGCGTTTTATTTACCTTGAGTTTATCTAAACAATTCAATACTTCTCTCTCTGTAACGGTGATATTGCTTAGAACATCTAAATTATCAATCTGAATCGGCGATGGTGTAGGGATATCACTGAGGTCTTCTGTTGTAAAAACTGATGCAAAGAAGGTATTGAGGGCATTACTCATTTGTTCTTCGTCTTTGGTGTATTCTCCATTTTCATCGACTAACGGTCCAACAGTTGAAGTAACAACTTTTTTCTTTCTGATATAACTATAGAATTCTTTCGGGTTTGTTTTACTTTGATTCGCAATATGTAACTCTAAGGTCTTTTTACTTTGCTTAATTAACTTTTTGGCTTTGCGTCGTAGCTCTACAAATTTCAGCCGTTCTTCGTCATTTTGTGAGGATTTTAATCTATCATTAGCAAATTTTTTTAGCAAGCAGGCAGTTTGAAATATCTTTATTCCACCATTTGGGCTTATTATTATGGCCTGGACGCCGAGTTTTTGATGGTATGCAGTCTTGCACTGCTTTTAGGTAAGTGGCTTCGAATAACTTCCAAGATGTATTTATGTCGTTATTGTGAATTAAAAAGCTCCAGTCAGTTTCTTTAAACATAGCTCTAAGTTTATGGAAGTTTGCTTTCTTGAAATTAGGGACTTTTTCGATGCTACTATTTGGTTCGTTACTAGTAAACTTTAAAGTGAAAGTTATCGTACGATGGTCGCTGTTACTGAATTCATCACCAACATTCAAATTCTCTATTAATTCTTCTTTTGTTGCAAGTACAATGTCAAGAACGTTATTACCACGGGTCGGCGTTCCAACAAATTGATAAAGCGAACTCTCTTGCAAGTTCGTATACAAGTCATGTCCGGAGTGTGAAGTAAGAGTATCGCCCCACTTGGTCACAGGTAAATTAAAGTCACCAAAAATTACGGTATCTTGTGAGTTACTTACATCTGCAATTTGTTTGTAAATTTCTCGGTCAGTTTGCACTGATTGAGCTGGAGGTCTGTATATTAATGCAAGTATTATTTTGGTACCTTTATTATTCTTTATTAGCACAAAAGATGCGTCGACGTTCACAATTTGAGGTTTTGACAAGAGGGTAGGGTTAAGACTTTCTTTGATATAAAGTAAAACGCCACCTCCATTTCGATTTATTCGGCTTTTCTCAAACATTACATAACCGGGAAGTGAATACTCTGCTAAAAAGTCTCTATCTTCTGTATTGAGCCAAGATTCTGTTATGTTAATCACATCATAATTTTCTGTAAACACTAGCTCCTCTAAATCTGATAATTTATTGCGTATGCTACGAGCGTTTGCATAGAAAACCTTTAAATTTGTTATTTTAGAACTCACGGAACGCTCTTTAATAATATTTTTGGTTCTTGTCGGATCTACATTTATGTTCATGGCTGTCCTCGGTCCTCGCTGTCTTTGGTCCTTATCGCTGGTGGTCCTCGGTTGCCTCTGTTTTTTTCTTGGCGTTGGATGATTTATGTCACTGCTGCTTCTTCTCGGATGGCGTTTTTTGATCCATGGCTGCGGACTGCTTCGTGTAGGAGACGACCCATGCGTGCTGAACCCACAGGGTTTAGATGAGTGCCATCCTTGCGGAACAGAGTAGGCTGGTTGTAGAAGTTGTCCCAGAGGTTGATGAATTCAACTTCTTCCCTCAGACACAAATGTTTTAGTCGGCTATTTGTGCTGAAAGCCTTGTCGTAGAATTTGTCAGGTGCGTCGATCTTGCGTCTATCTGGTCTTACCATGGCGCTCCACAAAGGTCAACAAAATGAGGTAGCAAGCATACAGGTAAGAGTAGGCAAAAGCCCTTCACTTGTATACTGCTACATTCGCAAAGGAAAAATATGCACAAGGGTTACAGGCTACCTAGCTTCGTCGAAGTCGTACAGGCTCTGACTTGCCACATACATAACTCAAACAACGACCAAAGATACCCTCCACTGTCTAGCATTAAATAGTAGGAAAGAACAGCTCAATAATTAGAAGCACCCCAATACTATGATACCATGTGACTATGACTCTAATAATCCCTAAAGCAAGTGCAAAACATATATGTGAGAACTGGTGCTGGTAATACGACTGGCCGACTATGGAAATCGTATGCAGAACCAGAAGGGATGGATAATGAATAAAGATGAGAAGTATTGGAAAGAAGAAGTTTAGAGAGAGAAACAGTAGTACAGGGGGTTAGATTGGAGACAGATTGCAAGGGACATGTAGGACCAAGCACACCATGCCAAGCTCTGAAGGAGACACGCGGGTAGGAGCCCGCACCTCCTTACCAGGACAGCGGCCTCCAATCACAGACGACTACGTCATGAAGAATGAAGAGCAGGCGTCATATGACGCGTCAGGCCCGCCGGCCAATCACGAACGGGTGGCCCCGCCTAAGAAAGGAATGCGCACGTACATACACACGCACATACTACCCCCCTGCTCTCGCCTCTCTCTCTCCTCAGTAACTTCACACAACATATCTTATTCTCTATCAATGATATAAAATACTTCCAAGTGTCACGGCCAAGAATAAAGATCACCACTGATCTATCTGTGACAACATGAATACTAAGAACGAAAGAACATCGTTCTACGATTATTATAGCCCATTTCACTTCCCCGGCGAGCGCTAGTGAGTACGAGCACATTCTGGCAAGCTGGCCAGCGTAACAGTTCCATCTACATGTATGATTATTGTGTTGTGTGTTTCACCTACATGTATTATTTTTGTGTTGTGTGTTCCACCTACATGTATGATTGTTGTGTTGTGTGTTCCACCTACATGTATGATTGTTGTGTTGTGTGTTCCACCTACATGTATGATTGTTGTGTTGTGTGTTCCACCTACATGTATGATTTTTGTGTTGTGTGTTCCACCTACATGTATGATTTTTGTGTTGTGTGTGTTCCACCTACATGTATGATTTTTGTGTTGTGTGTTCCACCTACATGTATGATTTTTGTGTTGTGTGTTCCACCTACATGTATGATTGTTGTGTTGTGTGTTCCACCTACATGTATGATTGATGTGTTGTGTGTTCCACCTACATGTATGATTGTTGTGTTGTGTGTTCCACGTACATGTATGATTGTTGTGTTGTGTGTTCCACCTACATGTATGATTGTTGTTTTCTGTGCTTTATGTTGTTTTGTGTGTTTATTTGTCTGTGTGTTTTTTTTTATTTATTTTTTGTCTGTTGTTTTGATTTTTGTGTTTTTTGTTTTTTGTCTGTGTATTGTATGCGTCTCCCTGTGCCCCATCATCCACCAGAGTGCCCGTGTGTTTACTGGCGTGTGTCCTGAGGTGATGATGTGTCAGCAGGCCCAAATGTGGTGCCGTATATCACCACCCGAAAGTTTCATTTTCACAAGCCGGCGGCCATACATCACTCCCCTTCCAAGTGTTCCCGCCACCCTTCTTGCGGGTGTAATAATGGATTGCAAGTCAAGACCCACAAGCCACACTATAAAGCAACCACAAACTATAGTCAGTTTCTTTCCAGTTGATGGTAAATAGTTATCTCGCCATCCTGATTACTCGGCAATTACCAAGATTTTGTAGTGAAACATGTTGCTAATAGGAGCCGTCAATCTGGGGCCAAGTGGTGGCATTTGTACAGGGGCACAGTACGTCCTTGTATTGAGTATTGTTCACATGTGTGGGGAAGATTCTCTCACACCGCACTCCTAGACAAAGTAGAAAGGAAGAACTTTCGTATCATTAATTCCCGTCCACTCACCAACTCTCTGCAACATCTCTTTCTTCGCCGCAATGTTGCATCTCTCTCGCTATACTATCACTACTACAATAATCAGTGCTCCTTCGAGCTCTCCCAGTGTATACCACCTCCTCTACGTAGGGTACGTGGTACCCGTCTTGCAACACAATCCCACCCATATTCTGTGCAACTCTCCAACCCAAGAGTGAAATGTTACTCTCAGTCTTTCTTCTATTCAACAGCTGAGCTCTGGAACTCTCTCCCAGAATCAGTCTTCCCCTCCTCCTATGACTTAAATTGCTTCAAACTCCATGTCTCCAGGCATTTTGGCTCGAACGTCCCTTGATTTTGGCCTTGTCACTTTTTTAACTATGGGGGAGGCACTCGCTATAGGCAGTTCTGCCTTTTGTCTCCCTCACTCGCATAGAAAAAAAATACAAAAATCTGGCAAGCTTTTCTACTAGACTAGGAATATAATCTCAAAATTGTACATGAGGGGTAACGGTTTGTTACAAGCTGTCACCCATACTAGGATTGAACCATGACACCTCCTGAGCAATATTAGCCTGGATGAGACTTGATATTTTGATTTGGGACCTCACAGTGGGTTATTTTGTGAAAGAGGTCAATCGCGAAATATCTGATTTTCTCGAAAATACAAAAATGTCAATAAAATGACCAATAATGCAGTTACAAACTTAATTTTGGTGTCAAAATGAGCAGAATAACAAGCCATATTGTAAACATGTTGCTTTATGCTTTAATAATGAGTAGATTAAATTACTTATTACAAACATAACATACATCTAGTGAAAATTTAAGTAACACAACAGTGAACGATGGACGAAAAGGCGCATCATTGCATATATGCAAGTTTACATGTACATGAAATTAAATGAAAGAATGTCGTGTTTAAGTCACTCAGAGTCCGTTTCAATTGCCACACTGTATGGGTTGTGACACACTCCGTTATTACAGGTACATGCAGCTATGCACTTCAAGTTCTTGGCCCTACAAGAGCATCTGGAAGTTGCACAATTTTTGCACTTGCAGCAGACTATGTCTGTGAACTCGTTTGGCAGAGGATCATCCACACTGACGTGTGGGTGTAGTCTCCTCGTAGCATCCTCGTACCATCCACTTCCAATGGGCGACTCGATTTCTGGTTTTGGTACATCTGCCTTGAACCACACCTGAGCCTGGTGGTGTGCGCGTTTGATGTGTTGTTCAAGACATTTTCGACTTTCCGGAAGCTTTTCTTGGTCTTTGGTGCCCTTTTGAAACATGCGGTATCGCACATCATTGATGTTAGTTTCGTCCGAAGCTGGTGAGTAAATGCGGCAGAAGAACTCTTCCACACTCCGTATGGTGGATTCTGACAGTGTGCCACGTCCGAGGTCATCAAGCAATGCTCCGTGTTGCTGGAATACCTTCCATGTCGTCTTTTTCCCGTGTCCACTTGGTTGACTGACTGTGTCACATCCTGTAACCGCATGGTACACCAGGATGTTACGCTGCATGGTCGGTGTCAACTGTATGTCGTGCACAGCCACATAACGCCGTTCCTGCCTTGTGCCAGTTCTCATCCAGAGCTCTCCACTTAATTGTCCCGCGAAGTGTGTGAGCAGTACCAATACGTCGGTGTCCCTGCACGAGACTATGATCCGTTCGTATCCATCCATATAGGCCGCCTTGGCATGCAATATTATACGTGTATCGGCCTCCTCATGAGATGATTGCAGCTGTTCAACATCAGACCCCTGTGACGATGCTACTTTGGTTTCTTCCTCAAACCCACCTGCAGTGATCAAGTCACAAGGGGGTTGGCTCTTTTTTGCCTCCAACATCATTTGATCGCTGAGAAACTTGGTAAGATTTGCCTTGTTTTCTGGTAAGTCCATGAACTGCTTCCAGTTGGCAGGGAGTGGAATCTCTCTGCTGTCGATCTTGCGCCGGATAGAACGTACTCGCCCCTCTCTCCTTTCCCGGGTCCCAGACTTGATTGATGTGATACGATATCGATCAAAAACCACATCGACTCTTGAGCAGTGCTCATTGAAATGACTGAACACTGATGCATTGAAGACATCAGCCAGATCTCCAAATGACTTTGCCCCCAATGGTTTTCCAATGGCTTGTACAATTTCCAATTTCCAATGCCTGACCATCTATGATAAAACATGTCTTAAGCGAAGACTTTGGCAGGACCTCAACCGTTACTCCATCCTCCAAGATCTTCCGGAGCACAGCTTTATTCGTAGGACGTAGGCGTCCTGCCGTGTCTGCCATTGACAGTGGTACAGGTGTTAGTTCATGACTCAGAAGACTTTTAAGGTCTATATCACATCCGGAGTCCTGTGCCACAAGAAGCCGCTGGAACAGAAGCCTGTCTGCTTTCATGGTCTGACCCTTTTGACTAGCATCCTTCCTCGTTTCTAGAGTGTACATTGTCATAAGTGTAGGACTCTTTGACTGTTTCAATTTTACATGAAAGCCGACGTCTTGTTTGCAAATCCGTGATTCCACAAATTCTTTGATCTTTGATTCTCCATGGGTTTCAGCGGTCAGTAAAGCGTCCTTGATGTTTTCAGGGGCAAGATCCATTGTCATCAGACAGGTCAACTCGTCGCCTGAGTTGCTCTCACTGTCAAATATTGTGAATCGTGATAACTTTTCCTGTAGCTTTTGAACATCTTCTCTGTCCCTCTTTATTCTTGCTGGACCGACATCTTTATACGCAGATGGTGCATACTCGGTGTCATCGATTGCCATGCCAAACATTGAAGTGGTTTCGTCAACAATTCGGCTTCGCTCGTTGTATGTCAGGCACCATTTGTCCCTTGCACTGTCTGTTCGAGTTATTCCTATCAGACCACCAGCGACTTTCCCGACTTTGTTGACGTGCTTCAGTGCAAGATCAGTGCTAATTTGGTTGAAGCTCTTGCGTGTTGATTTCACAACGAAGTCACCATCCATGAATTGTTGATAGACGTCTGGATGTGAACTATCTAATTGACTTATATCAGCACCATATATCACTCCCCAGCGTGTGTAGTTTGTGTGGTCATAGTGAGCAAACCAAGGCAGCATGGACATAAATGCTGACTTATGCATCTGCCAGTCTCCGGTTCGTTCTGCACGTATGAACTGCAGCAAGATCAATACCATTTTCATGTAGTGTCTCTAATAGAGACCTGTTGGAGATAAGGTTTTGTCATACTGCTCAAGGAGTTCAAGGAGATGCACATCCTTCACTGCTTCCTCCAGTTTGCCCAATGCTTCAGATGGGTTACTCGTTTGTTCCCGATCCCCAAGTCCATCCAAGGATTGTGCTACTTCTTCCGACAGTCGTTGTAGTTCTTGTTCTCCGACCCCTTGATCTTGTGCCCATGCGAGGAAATGTGGCCACATGATCTGCCAGAGTGCCTCCACTGTCAGCTTGTGGGCTCTGGTCGTGCGGTTGGATGATTTCGCCATCATGTTGTTTTGGGCTGTGTTCTCGCCATACACCAAACTTTCGGACCATACATGTGTCAAGATTCTCCCACTGCAGTTCCTTTGCCTTCGCATACTTGTTCATCCAGCGTCAATACAGTGGACTGGCTAGGGTTCAGCTCCTCTGTGATTCGTAAGCAACGAAGTATAACTGTCCACAAGGTGTCCCTCTCATGTGCCGGAGCATTTATGATCGGTAAATACCCCACGGTTGTTGTTTCTTGAGTATCATTGATGACACATTGATTGAAACCTGTCCATGCTGGAACTAATTGATTTGGACTGCTGTAATGTCGGACAAGAAGCCACGAAAGGTCTTTGATGTTTGCTCTCTGTTTTATGTCTGGGTCTGGTGTGTAGCTATCAGTCTTCACTTCTGTGTCAAATCGTGGCTGGGCACGTGCACCGCAGTCTGGTGCAGGCGTAAGCTGCTGTAGCTCCGCTGGTACCTTGAGTGACCTTGCTTGTCCCATTTGCAGTGCTTGTCCACTGTGGTGTTGTGCCGCCCCTCTCTGGAGAGCGATCACCTGCGTTGCGTGGAATGTTCCCTTTCCATCGAGGGTTTCTTCTATAATATCGATGTTATCAGCAGAAAATTGGAGAAACCGGCCTTCGACAAGGTTTGGTGGGACAGGAAACTTATCGCTTTTCGTTGAGTTGTCCAGTACATGCTGCGCTAGGGTGGTATCTACACGTTGAACTTGACTGTAACTGATGCAGTGCCCGGCCTTGTGAAATATGTTCACCAGGTCCTTGGAACGTGTTGCTTGGTGAAGGGTCATTCCTAGCCCAACATGCTTTGGTGTCAGCGCTTTCCCTTTGGAGACGGCATGTACAACATCTTGGGCTATACTGAGAGATAACATCCTTGTTCTGTCATCAAGTTCTGTTTCTCCTGGCTCGCCTGTCAGAAGTACACTGAGTAACATGAAGAGACTCTCGGGAATAATTTTAGCTGTGTCGTCTGCGTTGACAGAGGAACAGTCGTAGTAAGAGGGCGAGTCTCGTATATCTGCCCTTATACGTTGTTGTTGTTGTTGTTGTTCCCCAGGCTGCCTGGCCGAACAGCCCCAAGGTCCCGAGCAAGGCCAAGTCCATAGAGCGCCCCCACAAAACCCTCCCTGCTTACCACTAACAAAACCCAGGTGACCGAAGCCACTCTTAGGCAGGGAGCTGAGGAGGGCGCGGAAACGCCTGGGAAACCAAAGCCCCACCCAAGGCCCTGTGCCCCTCAGCAATTATGAAGGGAAAGTTGAGGGGCAAGGGAAAAATGTGACGCTTTGGCTCCCAATCTGCCAACTTTTAGGTTGGCAGTAGGGAGGTCGATCCACGGAAAAGACTTGAGATCTAGAAGATATATAAGAAAAAGGAACAGTCAGAGTAAGCTATGGGTATGGCAGAGATCGCTCAGCTCTCACTCTGATAGACCAGCCCATCACCATGCCCTTATACGTAGAGCTGTGTGGTGTAATGCTAAGACATGCTCCCTATCCTGATCTACAAATTGACTTGCACGCAAACCATGCTCATGGCCTTCGCAGGCTGTATTATCCAGTTTATCTGTTGTCTCTTTCAAGGCCTGTACAACAATTCGCGCTGGTACGGTGGGGAACAACAATTGTGCTTTTTGTGGGTCAAGTTGCGGAACAAAGTCGATTTCTCCTTTAAGCAGATCTTGTAGTTTGTACTTGAAATGTGTCCTGTGTTGCTTGTAACTTCCAGCATCAACCTGACATTCAGCCATCAATTCGGAGTATCGTTCCCACACATCTAATAGGCTGTATATTTCTCCCTTGGTGATGCCAATAGAAATCTCATGTGCGACAGTTTTGAGACAAATCTCCCTAGGGTTTGGCTGCATCATTCGATCGTGTTCATGGCCAGCTTTTCGTGTGAAGTTGACATAGCACTTGAGATGGTACCGTACATCTCCAGCTACGATGTCGTTCACACAAGCCAATCTGCAGCTCAAGACAGGGTCAGTCTGAGAGGCTTGAAGCAGCTTTTTAGAGAATGACAGGGATGCTGCAAGTCAGGTCTTGTCTTTGGACGTCTTCTGGCAGAAAACACACAGGTCTGTGTTAAATGCCTTGGCCTTGCTTCGCAGTACCTTAGAGGCTTGGTCGCCTGCGCTGGTCGAAGCACCCTCCTCTGCACAGGAGGTCTTAGTCTCAAACTTTTTTTTCAGTCTATTGAGATGCATAGCACTTGTGAAAGTGCCATAACAGTCTTTGTGATAAACAAATTCAGTGTCACCAGATACAGATTGAAAACTTGCAGCATCCAATCTTTGCACTACGTCCCACCTTGCATAGTCTAGGTATTTTTTGCGCTCACTCAGTGCATGCTGCACTCTCTCCAGTCCGTTGCTCCCAAGCTTTCTAGTTGGTGTGTTAGACTCTTTCTGACATATAAAGCATATGTCCCAATTAGTTGTGGTGTCCACACTTCTTTTTCTCGGCTGTATGTGTGCTGCTGGTTCCATGAGTGATTCTTCCGGGCTGCTCGGCTGCTGGGCTGCTGGGATGCTGGGCTGCTGGGCTGCAGGGATGCTAGGGTGCAGGGTACGCCACGACTGATGAGTACATGTTCAAAAAAAGAAATATTTTAGATCTAGAAGATCAAGATAATTTAACATGATTAACAAAACAAACTGTAGTTGAATCCCTATATTCACAACAGTGCTACACCACTTCCACCCTCCAACTCTCACTCGACACTGTCATTTTGACACCAAAATTAAGTTTGTAACTGCATTATTGGTAATTTTATTGACATTTTTATATTTTCGAGAAAATCAGATATTTCGCGATTGACCTCTTTCACAAAATAACCCACTGTGAGGTCCCAAACCAAAATATCAAGTGTCATCCAGGCTAATATTGCTCAGGAGGTGTCATGGTTCAATCCTAGTATGGGTGACAGCTTGTAACAAACCGTTACCCCTCATGTGATTTCTGGGCCCCTTTTCACATAATATTCCTAGTCTATACAGATTGGCAGCTCCTATTGTGATCACGTGACAATAATATGACGCAAAGACATAGCAGTATCGTATTTTTGTTTTTCATAAAGAAACGAGTAATCAGATGCTAAGAGATTCAATTTGCCATCAGCTGGAAAAAAAGAGCAGACTATAACTATACTCAACTTAAAATAGCGATACATAATCTAACTTAACCATATCTAACCTAATCAAACCTAAAATACTTTAACCCAACCAAGCCCAGCGAAATCTAACCTAACTTACCCTAGACGGTTTAGGTTTGTATAGCCTGTTGAGTTGTGGCCGTTAAGGAGTGTGGCCGTTTTGCCCTCGTTCCGTAATAATATAATGCTCAGGTGGTGTTGGCCAGCACAAGTGGCTATATATCATCCGCACGCCTCTACAGGGACAATTAAATCACTTGCACTGGAAAATGTATGCTGGAATAATATAACATTTCTCTGTAACAAAACTATACTCGGTTTCATTTCATCTGACGGTAAATTGAATCCCTTAACAACTGATTTATCGGTAACTAAAAGAATAATAAGAAACTACTGTGTCTTTTCTTCATTATTATGTTATCTCCACCAACCAACTCTACTCCTACACTCGATTAATGAAATTAACAAACACATGTGGCAGTCCGGGAATTCGAAGCTAGGATGCTCACACCGAAAATCAATACACTTATGCATTGCACCATGGAGACAGTTAAAGAATGATTCACAAGCCTACAATTTATTATGCAGTTTCGAATCCTGCATATCAATCTTAGCATGTACATTCATTCCAACTGCGCTATCGGAGGCTATGCATACGCATACTAAGTTTGCATAATTAAACCACTGGACCCCAGCGACGCACGTTATACATCACCTATGTATGTAAAGCTTAACCCAAGCGATGCAAGCGTTGCGTCCGGCTTAATTACTCTTGTCCTATGGCACCTAGATGGTTCAGATTTGTATGGGAACTGCTTTAGTATCCCATACAACAATACCAATGGTTAGAAACACTCCAAGTCCAGCCGCGTGCGTATGGGCGCGCCCGGGAGTAATTTTCCAGTATTTTGCCTACCCATTTCCCCATATTAATTGCGACTTTCCGCCGCTCCGCAGGGCCCCTAAATGACCTAGGTGAGCATTTGTTTGTGATTTTTCCTTCATTACTAACCCATCCAATGTGTTTTCAAGAAAAAAGAAAACTACAACCTGCCGGTCCCTCGTTGTACATTTATTATAGATCAGCTGGTGCTCAGGGGGTTAACTGCAAATTTCACTACCAAATCTTCATAATATCTGAGAAATCTTGATGGGAACTGCAATTTACCGTCAGTTGAAAAGAAACAGACTTTAGTATGTACTGTATTTAACCCCTTCTGTACCGGCGACGTCTTTTTCATTTGATTTCAACTACATTTAGACGATTTTATGAAGCTTGAGAAGGATATATGATAGCTAAAAAGGTGAACTGACATAGTTTGTTGCCTTTTAAGGGGTACACGTCCTTCCTAAGCTGAATAAAATCGTCTAATAGTTGCTAGAATACAATGGAAAGGACATCACCAGTACAGAAGAAGTTAATAATGATTAATTTGATAACATTGCAGAATGCTTCACTATTTTGGAGTTCTTGGCCGAACTGATGTACAGTATAATAGGAAAAATAATTGAGTTCCAAAAGCCTGAATTATTACACAAAATGTATATTGCATACTCTTTATGTGTGCTCGTGTTATTAAAGTGTATGTGTCCTATGTTGATGCATGCACATATTTTGTGGTGTAGTTTTCATACCTACCCTCCTGTGTATCTTATGCTGGAACCGGATACTCTAAATATTTATGAGCCACTTTTTTCTAAGGCCGTCATATGTTGAGAAACCGACGTTGTAAGTCTCACACTAGCAATATATTAACACGATTTATATATACTGTGTATATATATATATATATATATATATATATATATATATATATATATATATATATATATATATATATATATAACATTTTTATTTGGTAGGACACCTTATTGATTGGGACGTCTCGGCTCTAGCGTGTAACCATCCTCAGCCTAAACACAATATAATACAAAGAGATAAACAAATATATATGTCAATAAACGTATATATTGACGTTAGTTAAAATTATTATTATATATGAATCGTATTAAAGTGGCGAGGAATTAAGAAATTTCATGTTGGAGAGTAAACCGAACATTATTAAATGCCTTGCTTTTGGGTAAATACGTACAGTATTTAATTAAAATTGACGAGTACACAATTATTAGTGTAATGGAATAAGAAAAGGGTTAAATTATACATCTAAAATTAGGAAAACATGGAAATTTAGCGTGTATGATAAGGAAAAGAGACCTAAATAGTAGAATGGGAAGTTGTACAAGAAAGGTAAGTACAATTGTAAAATGACAATGACAAAAATCTACATACCATAAATATTAGAAACACACATACTAATTTGTTGCGTCCCTAGTTGTGAGTCTATCACGACTTCATAATCACCTTGAGAAGCATGCTTGTGCTCAATATGTTTACTGTGCAATGTAAACAATTATGGGATTATAATATTATATGGTTTGAAGATGGTAAATACAGTGTCGATAACCATATAACTCTAGACAGGTATTTTGACAGTAAAATTAATCTAAAATAAGGGTAGAAAGGTAAATCATGAGCAATATACCCTATTATTCTACATACCTTTCGTATACCCTTATATATTTACAGGGTGATTTTAGTACCTGTGATGATATTCTTGCAACACGCCAAATGTCATGTGCACAGGCGGGAATATAGGCTGAGAAAATGTTCCTCGATCTTTGACCAAATCCGCACTGACATCAGATTTTCCGACTGGCCTACTATGACCTAGTGTGTCTGATTGTTCTACTGTGAGAAAGTGGAGAATAACTTGTCCCTGAGTCATGCGGTAAAGTCACACCTGAATTACTAGACAACAAACAAGGCTACCGTAACATACCTGTGAAAACCGCCAAACTATTATTGCTTTTCCATCAAACACGGTCATTGTCATCCACAACTTAACCCTACTATTGCCTTAACATTCAGGTTATCTGTCATTATCAAATAAAAATATACAAAAATAACGCATAACTTTTGTATATTTACTGTACTGTATATATACTGTTTGAATATGTGTCTGAGTGTTAGTGCCTGGCTGTCTGTGTTTGAGTGTCTATGTATGTTTTCTGTTTTTAATATTCGTTTCAGTTTGCAAGTTATCGAGTTATTGGATGAGGGTCTACAGTATGTGTGAGGCTGTGTCTGAAATCTGCATCTGAATATACATTTATTATGTATGAGTGCCTACGGTGCGATAGAGGGTATAATAATTATATCTGTATACCCGTGTCCACGTTGAATACTGTATATGTGAATGGAGGTTTGCAGTACGTCGGAGTTTATACAGGTATGTCTGATGTCTGTGTCGCATTGGTAGTATCTAAATGTCTATAGTTGTGGGTCTACAGTATGATTGGATGTTTATGTCTGAATGTTTGTATTGGAGTGGTAGTATCTACCTTTTAATGTGAGTCTACAGTGTCTGGATGTTTATGTATGAATGTTGTGTCGCAGTGGCAATATCTAAGTGTCTCTTAATGTGGGTCTACATTGTCTGGATGTTTATGTATGAATGTTTGTGTCGCAGTGGCAATATCTAAGTGTCTCTTAATGTGGATCTACATTGTCTGGATGTTTATGTATGAATGTTTGTGTCGCAGTGGCAATATCTAAGTGTCTCTTAATGTCGGTCTACAGTGTCTGGATGTTTATGTATGAATGTTTGTGTCGCAGTGGCAATATCTAAGTCTCTTAATGTGGATCTACAGCATGTCTGGATGTTTTTGTTTTAATGTTGGTGTTGCAGTGGCAATATCTAAGTGTCTATAAATGTGGGTCTGCAGTATGGCTATATGTTTATGTTTTAATGTTGGTGTCGGGGTGGCAGTATCTAAGTGTCTATACATGGGGGTCTACAGTATGTCTGGATGTTTCTGTCTGAATGGTTGTGTCGAGGTGGCAATATCTAAGTGTCTATACATGTGGGTCTGGATGTTTATGTATGAATGTTTGTGTCGCAGTGGCTATATCTAAGTATCTATAAATGTGGGTATGCAGTATGTCTGGATATTAATGTCTGAATGTTTGTGTTAGAGTGGTAGTATCTAAGTGTCCATAAATGTGGATCTGAATGTTTATGTCTGAATGTTTGTGTCCAAGTGTCAATATCTAAGTGTCTCTTAATGTGGGTCTACAGTATATCTGGATTTTTATGTCTAAATGTTGGTGTATGTGTGGCAATATCTTAGGGTCTATAAATGTGGGTCTACAGTATGTCTGGATGTTTATGTCTAAATGTTTGTGTCGCAGTGGCAATATCTAAGCGTCTCTTAATGTGGGTCTACAGTATGTCTGGATGTTTATGTCTAAATGCTTATGTCGTAGTGGCAATATCTAAGCGTCTCTTAATGTGGGTCTGGGTGTTTCTGTCTGAATGTTTGTGTCTAAGTGGAAGAATTAAGTGTCTATAAATGTGGGTCTGCAATATGTCTGAATGTTGGTATTGGTATGGCAATATCTAAGTGTCTATACATGTGTGTCTACAGTATGTTTGGATATTTCTGTCTAAATGTTTGTGTCGCAGTGGTAGTATCTAAATGTCTATAACTGTGGGTCTTCAAGTATGTCTGGATGGATGTTCATGTCTGAATGTTTGTATTGGAGTGGTAGTATCTAAGAGTCTATAAATGTGGATCTACAGTATGTCTGGATGTTTATGTTCGAATGTTTGTGTAGGAGGGCCATGGTAGTATCTAAGTGTCTATAAATGTGGGTCTGGATGTTTTATGTCTGAATGTTTATGTCTGAGTGGCAATATCTAAGTGTTTATAAAGTGGGTCTTCAGTATGTCTGGATGTTATTGTTTTAATGTTGGTGTCGGAGTGGCACTACCTAAGTGTCTATAAATGTGGGTCTACAGTATGTCTGGATGTTTATGTCTGAATGTTTGAGTTAGAGTGGAAGAATCAAGTGTCTATAAATGTGGGTCTACAGTGTTGGGATGTTTATGTGTGAATGTTTTTATCTGAGTGGCAATATCTAAGTGTCTCTTAACGCCTTACGAGCGGGCCCGTTAGTAACTTCTACTACCCGCCAAGCGGGTGGTTTTACCCTAAACGACCCTGTTTCCGTGCTCTTTTTCATGCATAAACAAGAGCCAGAGCATAATACAATTATGAATCCCTGAAAGGGCGATGACACCAGAACCACCCTTCTACGACCACGCGTTCTCTTGCAACGATCGTGCAAGACGAAGGAAAAATCCCTAAAATACGGTAATTTCCTTACATAATTCCCTGTGTAGCGAGGCAGTGAGTGTGGATGTGTGTGGAGGCGACGTCAGTTGCCGCGCGGGACCCGTGCCGAATGGTCAGAGCCGACCTACGCTCCTCCCACCGCTCGTGTCTCTCTCAGAGCCAAATATTGCTCAAAATTGCACACCGCCTGAAGTCGGTCACCTCCACATAGTCCTTTCTTCTCTAGACCGACTTAAGTCCGGTCTCACCAAACAAGGGTTAATGTGGGTCTAGATGTTTATGTGTTAATGTTGGTGTTGGAGTGGCAATATCTAACTGTCTATAAATGTGGGTCTACAGTGTGCCTAGATGTTTATGTCTAAATGTTGTGTTGGAGTGGTAGTATTTAAGTGTCTTTAATAGTGAGTCTTTAGTATATCTGGATGTTTGTGGTGGAGTGGAAATATTTGTGTGTCTATAAATGTGGGTCTGCAGTATGGCTATACGTTTATGATTTAATGTTGGTGTTGCAGTGGCAATATCTAAGCGTGTATAAATGAGGGTCTGCAGTATGTCTGGATATTTATGCCTGAATTTTTGTTCCTGAACGGTAGTATGTAAGCGTCTATAAATGTGGGTCTACAGCATATTTGGATGTTTATGGTAATGTTTGTGTTGGAGCGGCAATAGCTAAGTGCCTATAAATGTGGATCTACAGTGTATTTGGATGTTTATGTCTGAATGTTTGTGTCCGCATGTTTGAGTGATCTACATGCAGATCTGTTGACGGCTTGTAATATTCCTTTTGAGAATCGGCGTTAATCCAGGAGAGAGAGAGAGAGAGAGAGAGAGAGAGAGAGAGAGAGAGAGAGAGAGAGAGAGAGAGAGAGAGAGAGAGAGAGATAGTGAGTGTGATTGTGTGTTTGCACTGGTATGTGTGCGTGTGTATGTTAGTGTGTGTTTGTATGGATGTGTGTGTATGATAATGTGTGCGTGTGTCTGTTAGTGTGTGCTTTTGTTGGTGTGAATGTATTCGTTTGTATTAATGTATGATTATATTAGTGTGTGAATGTTAGTGTGTGTATGTTAGTGTGTGAATGTTAGTGTGTGTATGTTAGTGTGTGTATGATTATATTAGTGTGTGAATGTTAGTGTGTGTATGTTAGTGTGTGAATGTTAGTGTGTGTATGTTAGTGTGTGAATGTTAGTGTGTGTATGTTAGTGTGTGTATGTTAGTGAGTGAATGTTAGTGTGTGTATGTGTGGGTGTGTGTGTGTGTTAGTGCGAACGTGTGTGGGTTTGTATTGGTGTGTTTGTGTTAGTGGGTGCGTTAGTGGCTGATTATATTAGAGTGTGTTTGTGTTAGATGCGTATGTTAATGAGTGTGTGTTCGAGTTTATTGTTGTGTATGTGTCAATGTGTGTGTGTGTGTGTGTGTGTGTGTGTGTGTTAGCTTATCTTTGTGTAAGTGTATGATAATCTGTATGTGTTAGTGTGTGTGTGTTACTGTGTGTATAATTATGTTTGTGATAGTGTGTATATGTATGTCTGTTTGTGTTAGTGCGTATGTATGTTTGTGCTAGTGCGTGTGTTAGTATGTATATATGTATGTGCAGTGAAGCCAGCGTTATCTGGGCTCCTCCACTCAGCTGCATTGCCTCGCTCAGCTGCACCATTCCGATCAGCTGTTTTCACTAGCCACACCACTTCACTCATCCAAACCACTTTCGTATTATGCACCACTTTTTTCAGCGTCATCACCCAACTCAACTGCATCATTTCAGCGCCACCTTTCCTCTACCCAACTAATTCGATTTTAGCTGCACCATTTTCACCGGCTCCGTCGATTTTTCTGGCTATATTATTTTGTCTCCTCTGCATTAACACTTTCACGCATATGACGCGATTTTGAGCCTATTAGGGATACTTTGGAGGGATAGACAGACTAATGAGGAAGTAAGAAGGAGGTGTGGTGTGGAGGTAGATGTGCTGGAAAGTGTGAAAAGGAACAACTTGAGATGGTTCGGCCATATGGAACGTATGGAAAGCGAGAGAATGACTAAGAGGGTGTACGAGAGCGAGGTGGAGGGACAGAGAGGGAGAGGTAGACCGAATATGAGGTGGAAGGATGGAGTGAGGAACTACATGAACGAAGGCGGTGGTGGTTGGGGGGAGGGGCGTCGACTGACTGGGGACAGAGGTGCATGGGGGCGGTTCGTTCGTGGCCACCCCTTCGGGGATCACGGCGTCAGGCAATAGATAGATAGATAGATAGGGATACTTTAAAGCCTTTTTTACCATCAGGGGTATTTAGAAACCTTTAGTTTAGTTACTTCAACCTTTGCAGTTGTCTTTGAGTTAGCTGTGGGCAGAACGCTAATTCTGGAGAGGTAATTTTGAGATTGAGAGAACTCTATTTATTATTGTTAATCTGGCAACCTCTGCGTCATAAAAGCGTGAAAGGGTTATCTTATTATATTACCCTGCTAACTGTAACTGTCGGAATTTTGCTCAGTTACACTTTATATTAAACCTCACCACGCAACTCGACTATATATATGTATTCATCTACACCCTAGCATTAAATGTAACCATAGCACTCGGAATCATATAACGCCTTGGCTGCAACACTATATTCAAATGCACGGATTAACTCAAGTTTCACAAATGACCTAAACTCCACCACCTTAAGGGGAGACTGGCCGTTTGTTTGGTCTATTAATTAATTTATTCATATATTTTTTTTAGTTGCCTCCCTAGACCTCCATGAAGCTTAGAAGAAAAAAAAACTTTAAGATAAATTTGTACATTTTTCGGTAGAAAAATTTCCCGGCCGAAGGCCGGTTCCTCTTAAAATTGCAGGCTCGCTATCGCTCGCCAGGAAATAATTGACACCTAAATGGCACGAAAGGTCTTAAATTTGACAACGAAATGGGGCGAAAGGTGTTAAAATCGCCAAACTAATGGGCCGAACGTCTTATAATCTCAAAACTAATGGGGCTAAACATTAAGGAGAAGGGGGTCCAGAAAAACGGTCTGCCTCCCCTTAATTAGGAGTGAGCTGCACTATACGACTCCAACTATAGTCTGGTTCAAAGGTAGTGACGCACCGCCATAGTTAACATTTTCTTTAGTCTTTAGTAGAACCAAGAAGCAAAGACCCTTTCTTAAACAAACATATGTGTAATGATCCTATACTCTATTTATTTTCAGCTAACAATAAATTATCGCGATACTTAATGGAAAAATATGAAATTACGATGTCTCTACATCATATTAAGAGTAAGTTCATATAATTAGCACAATATTTCACTTCAACATCTTCAAAATACCTGAGAAATCTTAAAGGGAACTTTGCAAATTACAGTAATTTGAAAAGAAACAAAGTATAGATGAGTTGTGTCCATTACAATGGTGGGCGTAATGACAACTCTTAACAGGGCACGATATTGGGTCTAACGGATAGAACTCAAAGATGTTTTCCAATACACCACCATGCTTATACTGTTTATGAAAGATTTGGCAACTTTGTCGTGGAGTATGTTTTGTTATACCAACAAAAACTAGTGAATTTATTCAGTACTGTGAACCTTTCTTCCACTACTGTATATTCAGGCTAACATTAAACGATTGTACTTGGCTTTGGAAGGTACTTTATTAATCGAAGGGGTAATAAATGTATCAAATTACCTTATGAATCGCATAATCCCTCCTTGAACTGAATAAAATAAACTATTGATATCCAGAATACAAATAAGAAAATTGTCATTGTAATCTGAAACGGTACAGTTGAAGTTGTGGAGGTGAGACACGCCTTATGAGCACTTATGTTTTTAAATTTCATATATACCCTGATACACCTCTGTCGGGAACTCACTTCCTTGGTATAGCTTTCCACCGACATACATACATACATACATAGAAGTTTAACGACCGCTTTGGCTACAGAAGTGTGGTTATAGTTTCAAGTTCTAAATGGTGGCAGAGCTCTTTCAGGTCATACCCCCTCCCTTGCGGCGCGTGCAAGGCACCCGCCTTTCAACACAGTCCCACTTTTATTTTTTCCAGCTCTCCAAACCCTAACATTGGCAAATTTTCTCAGTCTTTCTTCTACTCAACAAGTGAACTCTGAAACTCTCTCCCTCATCTTATGACTTAAGCTGCTTTGAACTTCATGTGTCCAGACATTTCGACCCCAACCTCCCTTGAATTCGGCCCTATCGCTCTTTCGGCATTGGGGAAGACACTCGTTACAAGCAATCTGCCTTTTGTCACCTTCATACACATAGAAAAACAAATCCAGGAGGCCCTGTCAATGGCTGCCTCTGTTGTCAATTTTTATATTTTGAGATCGGCCCGGAGTACTTGATCCCACGTCTTTCTAGGTCTACCCCTACGGACAGTTTTCCGCCGAACTTCAATCTATATAATTTCAAATTCAATTAATACAAGTATTTCATGAGTGGATGACTCCATTAAGTAATTGGATTTCATACTAACAACATTTGTTAGCCCTTCCTCTATTTTTTACAGTAAACAAAACAAAAGCAATACTAATAAATCAGCCAGGAATAACCACCCAACAAAATAATGCCATCCAATATAATACCACCCAATATAATACCACCCAATATAATACCACCCAATATAATACCACCCAATATAATACCATCCAATATAATACCCAATATAATACCACCCAATATAATACCATCCAATATAATACCCAATATAATACCATCCAATATAATAACCAATATAATACCATCCAATATAATAACCAATATAATACCACCCAATATAATACCCAATATAATACCATCCAATATAATACCCGATATAATACCACGCAAAATAATACCCAATATATTACCACCCAATATAATACCACCCAATACAATACCACCTAATAAAATACCACCCAATAAAATAATACCACCCAATATAAAACCACCCAAAAAAATAATACCACCCAATATAATACCACCCAATATAACACCCAATATAAAACCACCCAAAAAAATACCACCCAACACATCACCCAACTCAGCCGTACGACCCACTGCGAAAACCTAGTGAATTCCGCTACCTACCTCACTCAATGTAACAGGAGGGGGAGTTCGACGATCAAAGTAACCTGCAGCATTCCCACACTTCCTTTAAGGGGGGTGACCTGTTTTTGTTCTGTCCTTTTCTATCTTTCTATGGTTCGTATCCCTTTGGTCCCAATCAGCCTACTGTTTTAAGACGTTTATCCCCATCCAGATGTACAAAATTTACTGGTGAACGGTAGCGAGCCAGCATATTTTTTATTTTTGTTTGACAGCAGGCTAAATTTGTAAATTTTTCGATAGAAAAATGTCTCCGGCGAAACCGGATTTCTTCATATAATGCTGGCTCGCTAACGCTCGCCAGGAAGAAATCGACACCTAGATGGGGATAAACGTCTTAAAATAGTTGGCTGAATGGGGCCGAATGGATACAAGCCAGAAAAAGAGAGAAAAGGACAGAAATAACAAAAAGCAGGTCACCCCCCTTAAGAGGGGAGAGTTTATTTATTGTTTTTGGTTTTCTTTCTTTATTTCTTTATTATTATTTTAGTTTCCTCTCTAGTCCTCCATCAAACTTAACAAAACACCCCCTAGACCCCCCTCAAAATTAATGTGTACATTTTTCAATAGAAAAATGTCCCGGCCAAAGCCCGGTTCCTCATAAAAATGTAGGCTCGCTGTCGCTCGCCAGAAAAAAATAGACACCTAAATGGCACAAAAGGTCCTCATATTGACAAAGAAAAGGCAGTGAAAGCTCTTAAAATCGCCAAACTAATGCAACAATTGTCTTAAAATCAAAACACTAATCGGGCTAAACTTGAGGGAGAAGGTTGGCCAGAAAAATAACCCACACTTCCTTTAACCCTTCCAGCCCAGGCAGCATTTTAAAATGACAGTGCGGCAGATGGGCCGGAGCCCGGGTGTCCTTATAAAATCCCTGTGCTTGAAAGCATGCTTCAAAATTCGCGCGGCCAAATTTTACTTTGCAGGGGCGATCACAGCGCCACCAAACCTCAACTACTACCGTTATCAGTTCGTACGTGGCCGCCATAGAGAGTTATAGTGACAAAATGAATTCCGCCGCGTCCGATTCGGTGCAACCTCACGCGCGCCCCACTGCTACCCTGCTCGCAACTTCGACGCCTGTTGCAACCGAGAAGAAAGCTCAACGAAAGAAAGTGAAGCGTTTGTTGAGTGATAGTGCTATACAGCGAGATATTTTGATCTTGAAGAGAGCAGAACTTGGTGGACAAAGAACAATTTATAAGTGCAAGTGAAGATGACGATTTCGTTGGCTTTGGAGACGACGATAATGTAGATTTATTTGAGGGGGGAGACAGTAGTGATGATCCTGATGTGGAAGTGTTTCAGGAAGGTGCTATTGAACTTCCAAGTGTGCTAGAACCTAGGCCTACCCCCTCGCCATCTTTGCTAGGTCAGCCTAGGCCTAGCCCTAGCCCAGGACCTTTCCCTTTGCCTGCCCGTATGCCCTTGAAAGTGGGCAAATATTTTTATAAACAATATTGGTGAAAAGTGCAGCTAAAAAAGCATGCAGGGCAGCCGCAGAAAAGGCTAGGGAAGCGGAAGACAGTGATAGTGACGGCGACCCTGGTCTAGCAACCACCCGCATTTCTTTGTCCCGACGCCTTGACCCGGGACGCCGCGTGGGTCACCCACAGCCCTCGGCTTCATCTCTCCTTCAGGATGAGCAAAGGGCCTCTTCAAGTGGTATTAGTAGTGTGCCACAGCCCTCAACACACCGCAGAACATTATTTGATGCGGAGAAGCCCTCGGCTCGCCGCAAAAGGAGCCCAACTCCCGAGGCTGAGGCTCCCATTGTTGAACCTCGCGCAGCCTCCCGCGCCCCACACCGCCGAGTCACTTCTTCACCAGAATTGTCTCCTGAAGAGGATGCTGATGACCCCAACATTGCCCCAGATGACCTGATGTCGCCTGAGGAGGAACAGGAACAGGAAGAGGAAGTCCCGACAGGACGAGTTAGAGGGCGAGGTCGTGGACGTAGTCAGTCTGCCGACGCCGCTGCCCCTGGGCGTGGGCGTGGGCGTGGGCGTGGGCGTGCAGGGCGTCCACGTGGCCAAGGGCGTGTGCCAGGGCATCCAGGGCGTGTGCCTGCTGCACCTGCACGTGCTCGAGCATCAGCATCCGACCTGTTTGTGTGGACAGATGGGGCTGATTTTGAGCCAGATTGTCCTGCCTTGACGAGGTACAGATGGGTTCCGGGGTGTCACCAACATATCCCTGTGGCCCAGATGCTACTCCCAGTGAACGTTTCTGTGGCTTCTATGACAATGAAGTCATGGAATACCTCGTCGAGGAAACCAACAACCATCATGACATCTGTGCCAACTTTCTTGGGAGGAAGACCAGTGCCAAGATGGTGGTATGGAGAGCTGTCACTTTGGCAGAACTATATGTGTTCTTGGCACTCACAATGCTGATGACACATATCAGGAAGCACGCTCTGGCAGACTACTGGATCACTGGCGACCTGATAACGACTCCAGCATTTGGCAAGTACATGTCCAGGGACAGGTACTTTGACATCCTCTCCTATCTCCACCTGACCAATAACATGCATGTCCACCTTACCGACACACTATGGAAGATCAGGAAGCTGTATGACATGATACGTCATCGGTTCACTACCTACCCGATTCCTTTCCAGAAGATGTGCCTCGACGAGTCTCTGGTCCTGTTCCGTGGTAGGCTGCACTTCCGACAGTATATCCCGTCCAAGAGACACCGCTTCGGCATCAAGCTCTTCGTCCTCTGCGACTGTTTGACGGGGTATGTGCTGGACTTTGTGGTCTACAGCGGAAGGGGTGGAAAAATTGAGACTGATCCCCACATTGGTTTTGGCGGCGCTGCAGTAAAGAAGATCATGGAGAGGCACTTCCAAAAGAACCACATCCTCTACACCGATAACTACTACACGTCGCCTATCCTAACCAAGTACTTCCATGACTGCAAGACCGGAACTGTCGGCACAGTCAAGGCCAAGAGGAAGGGCATGCCAGGCTACCCAACCAAGACGAAGAAGACGGACATCTTCCACAAGAAGAGTGGCCCCATCCTCTCCATCCACTGGCATGACCAGCGGAAGATCAACCTCCTCAGCACATGCCACAAGGCCGAGATGGTCGCCACAGGGAAGGTGGACCGAAGAACCAAGAACCCCGTCCAGAAACCAGCTGCTGTCCTTTATTACAACCTCAACATGCGCCTCGTTGACAAGTCCGACATGCAGATGGGCTTCATCGACTGCCTGCGAACATCTTGCAGGTGGTACAAGAAGTTTATCCTGCATACGGTAGATATGTCGGTCCTCAATGCCTACAACATCTATCGTCTGAGGACTCCAGGAGCCAAGAAGTACAAGTCCCTGCGGAAGTTCCACAAGCAGGTGATACTTGAGCTCCTGGCTAAGCATGCGGAACCTGGGAGACCACTACAAGGACCAGGCCAGCTGGACAGGACGGGGTGTGCAGACTTCTTCAGGAGCCACCAGATCCACCCCCTTCCTTTCAAAGCACCAGGTAGTACAGTTTGGAGTCAGAAGAGGTGCCATGTGTGCAGCCACATAACTCACACACCCCGCAAAGTGAGCAAAACCACATGGGAATGCCTCGAGTGTGAAGTGGCACTGTGTGCTGGACGGTGCTTCAATGACTTTCACACTCTCTAACAATTTTGAAGTGCCAGTGACAATAACAGTGAAAGTGACACTATCAATTATCATAGTCCAGTGAAAGTGACACTATAATAATAATAATAATAATACTAAGTATAAGTGAAAGAGACACACATAAGCAATAATAAGTGCCTTCGTAACAATATGAACAAGTGAAAGTGACACTATATATATTATTAGCTTACCTGACAATACATAAGAGTGAAAATGACACTATCAATTATCATAGTCCAGTGAAAGTGACACTATAATAATAATAAAACTAAGTATAAGTGAAAGAGACACACATAAGTAATAATAAGTGCCTTCGTAACAATATGAACAAGTGAAAGTGACACTATATATATTATTAGCTTACCTAACAATACATAAAAGTGAATATGACACCATCAACTATCAAAGTCCAGTGAAAGTGACACTATAATCATATTAATAATATTAAAACTAAGTAATAAGTGACAGAGACACAAATAACTTCATAAAAATAACTTTCTTGAGTGAAAATAACATAATAACTATAATAAATGACATAATAAACAATAAAACACTATCACATCGCTTCCCAGTATAATTGCGGGTGGAGCGACGAGTGCAACTGGGCGTCGTAGCCGGGGCCGCGGTTGAGTGTTCGGACGCGCCGAGGTAAATACGCGGCAAAAGTTAACTCCACTTCCATCACCATCACTCCGGAACCAGTTGAGCTAGAGAGCTCTACTCAACGCCATTCTACGCGGCAAGGTAAGGCGCACATATATATATATATCTTTCATTAATGTAGATAATATATTAAGCGAGATTAGCCTTAGTTTACTTTTGCTGATTTTCAGCCAGATCGCCCGGATACGACCTCCGACATTTAGAAAGGCAGCCCGGGCCACGAGGGTTAAGGGGGAAAGGTATATTTATTGGCTTATTTCTGTCTTTCTTTAATATTTTTTTAGTTACCTCTCCATCAAACTTAACAAAACATCCCCAAGATAAATTCTCGATAAATGTGTAAAATTTTCGGCAGAAAAATATCCCGGACTCCTAAATTACAGGCTCGCTATCGCTCACCAGGAAAAAAATCGACACCTAAATGGCATGCATGGTCTTAATGTTAACACAAAAAATGGGGCAAACAGTCTTAACCCTCTCCTACATATGACGCGATTTTGAGCCTATTGGGGATACTTTAAAGCCTTTGTTACCATCAAGGGTATTTAGAAACCTTTAGTTTAGTTACTTCAACCTCTGCAGTTGTTTTTGAGTTAGCTGTGGGCAGAAAACTAATTTTGGAGAGGTAATTATAAGAGTGAGATAACTATTTCTTATTGCTAATCTGGCAACCTCTGCGTCACATGTGCGTGAAAGGGTTAACTGCACTGCACAATTTACCTTCACTGCATCATAAGCCCTGTCTCGCTATGCTCACTTTCAATATTCCACTTAGGTGCTGCACTCCCACTTAGTTTTCCACATTATTTTGTTTAACCCGTTGAGTACCAGCGATGTGTGTTATATTGTATTCTAGCTATACTTGGACGTTATTATGTAGCTTAAGAAGGATCTGTGGCAATAATAAAAGGTTAAGTTAGATAGTTCGAAGCCTGTTAGTTGATGTAGGCCGGTACAAAAGGGGTTAATATTCACTCAGTATTTTTCCAGTATGATTACGACTGTCGGGTCTAAATCAAACTTATGTCAAAAGAATATATTTAACGTAAAAAATACCATGAATTGTTGTTCTGTGTATGAAGGAATCAAAAGGCAAAGCTGCCTATAACAAGTGTCTCCCCCAAAATTGAAGGACTGATAGTCCTTGAACGATTTTATTTTTGTAATAATATTTATTTATTTATTTATTTATTTATTTATTTATTTATTTAATTATTATTATTATTTATTTTTGTTATATTTTGTATGTTATATTTATCTATTGATTTATTGATTTATTATTATTTATTTATTTTTTTATTTTTTTGGGGGGGAAGTGTGGTGTACCTATTTAGTGTAGTGAAATTAATAGGAGGAGGTGTTTGTCAGAGCTAGATGGATTACTATGTGTAGGTGAGGCACAAAATGAAACAGTGAGGGAAGCCATACCAATGAAACAGGAGTTCCAGTAACCCCTTATCACATGCCAATGCGGGCACCTCTGGGTATTGCTCTATTCGATTGGTGTCTACAATCTCCCCAGCTTACATGTCATAGTATAAGTCACAGTACATATGTTAAGGGGAGATTTCCACTTGAGGGATTTTTTTCTTGACTCCTTTCTCCCTCATGTTTAGCCCCATTGCTTTTATAATTTTAAGACGTTCGCCCCATAATGTTGACGATTTTAATAACTTTCGACCCATTTCTGTCAATTTTAAGACCTTTCGTGCCATTTAGGTGTCTATCTTATCCTGGCGAGCGATAGCGAGCCTGTAATATAAAAGGAACCGGCTTTCAGCCGGGACATTTTCTACCGAAAAATTTACAAATTTATCTTGAAAGAGGGTCAAGGGGGTGAAATTTTAAGATTGCTGGAGGAGTAGAAAACAAACTAAACACCTCCCCTTAAGTATCATAGTGAGCAATTGGTCCCTATAGCAACCTGTTTTATCAGCTATCTGATAACTAAATGATATCGTTGTTATTGCCCAATATTAACAAACACAATCTCGTTGAAATTATACGGGGCAATATTGCATATTCCCTGAATTGTCAGTTACCTACTAAGGTTGCTAGAAGTCTAAGGAGCAATGTAAACCAATATCTCTACCGGTAATCATTTATAATCCATAAATAATTACGATAACGTCCCCTTAAGCCGGCCACCGTTCTATCCGGCCACTAGTCTGCCACTATCGGCTTCACTGGGTTTTTATCGTTGGCAATATAAGTGAATTTCCCGTCCGGCCACTTTCCGTACAGGTCCGGAATCTTGTTAAGGGGACAGTGGCGGTTTGTTTGGTCTATTAATTAATTTATTCATTTTTTTTTTTTTTTTTTTTAGTTTCCTCCCTAGACCTCCATCAAGCTTAGAAAAACACCCCTAGATAGATTTGTACATTTTTCAGTAGAAAAATGTCCAGGCCAAAAGCCGATTCCTCCTAAAATTACAGGCTCGCTATCGCTCGCCAGGAAAAAAATCGACACCTAAATGGCACCAAAGGTCCAAATATTGACAAATAAATGGGGTGAAAGGTCATAAAATCCCCAAACTAATAGAACCAACGTCTCAAAATCTCAAAACTAGTGGGGCTAAGCAGTAGAGAGAAGGGGGTCCAGAAAAAAACGGTGTGTCTCCCCTTAATCCATTACGGCCCTGGGAGTGTGCGCGGCTTGGGGTGAACGGAAACCAGGCACACAAAATATTCATGGGAGCCGATACAATGAGCGCTCGCCAGATTTGACTACTATACTAATATTTACCCTTTCTGTATTATAAAGTGTTTTTGTTTTCCTTATATGATCAATACCCAACGGACATTCATTACAGTACCGGTATTAATTAAACTGTGGTCGTAGATTTGAGTTTCATGAACTAGGAGGTTGAGATTCCTTCGGAATGAAGTTTCAAGTTTTGTATTATTTCATATCTAGCCATACCGAACCATTACTGAATCGTCTCAGTGAATAGGTATTATTAGACGAGAATTTCAACTGGGAAGATCTCGATCTAGTTAAAAATAGTATAGTATACTGGAGATATATTTTCATTTTTATTAGAGATTATAGGGAATTGTAAGAGGAAGTGAGTTGAAGAGACAAAACACTTTTGACTGCACCCTTTTGAGAAGTGCGGTATGGGTGGAACTTCCCCACACATGCGAACAGTACTCGATACATGCCCCTGTACAGAGCAAGAAGCTGTGCGGGGTTAAAGAACCCACGGAGATAGTTGAGTGCGCCTAATTTCTGGGAAGCGGTTTTAACACCTTACGAGCGGCCTATGCGGTTTATTTATGTGTACCGCCCAGCGGGGTGTTTTTAGCCAAAATAGGGCTGTTTACGTGATCATTTTCATGCCTAAATAAGACCCAGAACGTAAAACAAGTATCTATCCCTGAAAGGGCATAAACAGAGCTTTCGAATGACACCATAACGATCCTTGTATGATGGATAGTTTTCTTGCAATAACCGTGCAACGCGAGTGCAAAAAGCAGGTAATTCGGTACTTTTGGTACATAATTGAGTATGTAGCGAGTGAGAGAGGGAGGAGGGAGCTGAGATTTGTGTCAGTAGGTTCGCCGCGGTGGTCTGGAGCAGTCATACGCTCGCTAGTCTCCTGCCACCACTTGTCTCTCTCTCTCAGCCACATTACGTGCTGAAATTGCCACTCGAGTTATGTCGAGCGCCGCCACATAGTCCAGCTTTATTTAACTCGACTTAAGTGGTGAGCCGCTTTTTAAGGGTTAACAAGAGTAGTGATATGGTCTTTCCAAGATAGATCAGAAGAAAAGGAGACACCAAATTAAGTGCATTGAGAGAAGACGAAGGGTTGATTTGTGTGTTCTTGACGAGTAAGGGATAGTCCTATGGAAGATTGTGATGGGCGGATAGATGGAGATATTGGGTTTTGGAAGAATTAAAAGTAAAAAGATATTCTTTGCTCCAATCGGAAATAGTTAATAGATTAAAAGATGGGCATGATATGGCCTCATCACGTGATTTTTGGAGTGATTACATGGTGTGACATTATAGAAATATAGTTGAAGAGTGTAAGTGTAATGTGGAGAAGGAGTCTAGACACTGGTGAAATACCAGATAGCTTGAAAAACTCAATAATTGCCCCACTGCATAAAGGAGGGAGTAAAAACTACCAAAAAACTACCGCCCCGGTAGCATTTTTACCAAGTCGAGACTGGTAGATGCCAAAGTGTAAATTAGGGCCAATCAGAGGGCGCAGTGGCAGTGACGTCACTCACACGGGGAGGAGCCTGCCTGTCTGTCACTCCCTCTCTCTCTCTCTCTCTCTGGGTGAGGAGCCTCCTTGCCTCTCTTTTTGTCTCTCTCTCTCTCTGGTAAATAAAAGAAGTAGGCCTAGTCACCTTGTATAACAATTTATTTCAAATATTAACTACATTAAGGATACATTATGATTGTGCTATGTTATGGTTATGAGTAAATAAGGGTAGCCTACCGTATTACACGTATTACACAGCCATGGACAGAAATTCCTTGACAGTTTTAGAAGGTACAATACATTATTTCACTGGCGAACTATATTGATAAACTGCTGACATTCGCTAGTCTATTTATTTTCCAGCTGATAATAATGTTACCATCTTGGTTACTCAGCTATTATGTAGATTTTGTAGCGAAATCGTTTGGTAATTACGAAAACTTGGCATTAATTCGACACAGAAATATATAGATATACATATTTTCCATAAATTATCTAGAAATCCGTTGCTAAGGGATTCAATTTAACAGAATATATTTACCTTAGTTAATGCTCGCAGTCTTGGTATTTTTGTATAATTTAAAAGGTGTTCAAGTAGCCCTAACCACGACTGTACTTATATAAATATTCATTAACCAGTCCAGCCCCAGCGACGTGTCTGGCGCGTCGCCTATGTATGTAACGCACAGCCCCAGCGACGCGTGTGACGAGTCACCCTAATTGCTCCGACGACCGTAACCTCAGGTGTAGCCACTCGAGAGGGCTTAGATTTGTATGGGAAATGTGTACGTATCCCACGCAACCGTGCCGATGGTTGAAAACTCTCAAAAGTCCACGTGCGTGCGCGTGAGTGCGCAATAACCTGTTTTTTGGGGAAAATTGCCTTCAATTTTTTACTCTTGTAAAATACGTTTTCGGGGGCTCTGTAGGACCATTCTTTAAGCTTTTTGAGTGGTTTTTCATGGTTTTTCCTTCATTCCTAACCCATTCGCTATTGTTTCTGGAATAAAACCATTTTTTGAAAACGGGCCGGGTTCTGGTGAACAAAAAATAAAAAACTAGGCGGGGCTCCACGGGTTAACATTACCACATCATAACATATCGACTACAATAAAAGTAATATATAGCAACATATAGAAATAGCCGCCATACATAAGAATAAAAGAAAATGGGAGTCTACAGAAAGCTAATTGGCTAACACAAGGCAGATCCCCCTCACACCCAACCCTAATTATAAGGCCTAATTTTTTTTTTTTTTTTTTTTTTTTTTTCTATATTCCAACTACTCCATCTCGGGCATAGGCTGATAGCCTTTACACTCAACCGCTGAACACGGTGAGGCCCGTGAGGTCTTGCACCAGTCTAGGGAGTGAGATATGCGAAGCAACTCCATCTCTGAAACCACCTCGCCTCTGTGCTTCACAGTCTCATCCCCACAGACTCGGACTCTCGCTCTCAGAATGCCACCTATTGAGTAATTAACTCACTAGGCATTGCCCCCCTGTAGCATATTTTTGAATATGGGAATATTCATACAATGCTATTTAATCAGGAAACAATGAGGGTATTTTGTTTGGCATTTCGGTGTGCTGTGGTAATGCACTGATACTAGGTACAGCACAAATTCCATCCCAATAATATCTCCCCATTGACATATTGGGATTCGAACCCGGGTCCATTGGATTACCAGTCCAGTGGCAAGACCACTCTGCCACACCTCCCCTATAGCCCCTAAGAAGCCTATAGAGTCAGGCCTAGGCCCAACTCACTAACACATGTCGTATATATAGCCTACTAATTATCCTTTGGCTCTAGCCTCTACCTTATGCACCTAAACCATTAACTATTTCATAATAGTTGATGCTTAATATGTTTGTACTATCTGATTATGTTAATGTGTTAATTAATTACATCTAAAATAAAATAATGTAGGCCTATATATATATACACAATAACACGAGTTAAGAAAATACTATAGTCTGTGTATTAATGTACATTTTCTTATCTGCACCTATTACATTTTCTATGTTAAAAACGGTAGAATAAATTAAAAGTACGTACACAATTCGAACGTATCACCAATCATTTTGATAGTTTCTCGGTTATATATCGCCTCATTCTGATATATACGCTTAGATAATATTATGATACATCTATGGCTCGCTTTCCAAATCGATTTGTTAGGAAATACGAAATGGTGGTAATTTACGGTGATTTATTGGAAAATCATGGCGGTATCTGAACACTATACCTATGGCGGGTGGATTTTGAAGCTAAAAGGATTATATAACCTATTTTCAGCACCACCAGTATAATTAATCAAGTAGACCTATATAATGCATTTCGTAATAGGTAAAGGTATCAAACGTTTTCAATAGGGGCTGCAATTAATGGAATAGGTATTAGGAAGAGTTGGCACCTCAAATCTGGAGGTGACCAGTGTTACCAGATCAGATGGCTGGCATTAGCCGAGGTCTATTGTAGGAATGTGTTACCAGATCACTTTTGCGCAGTAGTCTTGTCAAAAGCGCATCGACCTTTAATCATTAATTACTCCATTAATATGGAATGATGAGAGTTCTGCTCTTCGTTAATCGATAGAACTTTTGGACGGAATTCTGTAGAGCTCTTCAAAACTCGAGTAGCTATTATGGTTGATGAGAAAATAGACTGTATTTTGGTGCTGCCGTCTCTAAGCTCCGCCCCCCTCCGAGTAGTCTTATAGAACTTTTGGGAACAAATTGTTCTTGTAAAATAATGAAGCTCAACATGCCACTAACATACCAAAATATAGCGATTTTGGTCCCACGTAGGTTAAGTACAAACTTAATTAGCATAAGCTCGTAGTCGCAATCAATGCCGTCTACTAAATTAAATGGTAGTTGGGACTTGTGAACCGAGGTTTGTGGCATCTACCAGTCTCGACTTGGTAAAAATGCCGCCTGGTAGCTCTAACCTCCCACATCATTAAAGTTTTCGAGCGAGTCCTGCGAAGCAAAATCTCAACATTCATGGAGGCAAATGAACTACACAGCACCGGTCAACATGGGTTCAGAGCGGGAAGATCATGTCTCTCACAACTTTTGGAACACTATGACAACATTCTAAAAGCGCTAGAAGAAAAGAAAAACGTGGTTGTCATTTACACCGATTTTGCTAAGGCATTTGATAAATGTGACCATGGTGTAATAGCCCACAAACTAAAAGCAAAAGGTATAACGGGGAAAATCGGACGGTGGATATACAATTTCCTCGTAAACCGGAAACAATCAGTAGCAGTAAACCAAGTCACATCTGAACGTTCGGATGTCAAATGCTCAGTGCCCCAAGGAACAGTGCTAGCGCCCCTTCTGTTCCTCATACTAATTAGCGACATAGATACCAACACTAGACACAGTACAGTGTCGTCTTTTGCTGATGACACAAAATTAAGCAAGATAGTAAACACACAAGAGGACACGGGCCGACTGCAGGAAGACAAATGTAGTGTTCCAGTGGACCAGGGAAAACAACATGCAATTCAATGAAGAAAAATTCCAATTAATACGGTACAGAGATAATAATGGCGTTAAAGAAAATACAAATTACTTAACAGAATCTAACCACATAATAGAACGGAAAGACAGTGCGATAGACCTTGGGGTGTTAATGTCTGAAAATATGGGTTTTAAAGTATATAACCAGGTCAAAGTTGCGGCTGCAAAACGTCTAACGGGTTGGATTCTGCGTACATTTAAAACACGCAGTGAATTACCTATGATAACGCTCTTCAAATCTCTAGTGCTACCGCGGCTTGAATACTGTAGCGTATTAACATCCCCATATAAAGCATATGAAGTAAATGACTTAGAGAGTGTACAAAGAAATTTTACTTAGCATATAAGTTCGGTAAAACAGCTACACTATTGGGAGCGTTTAAGAGCACTGAAACTGTACTCGCTGGAACGTAGAAGAGAATGTTACCTAATAATATACACGTGGAAAATCGCAGAGGGTTTAGTACCAAACCTACATACTTCGATGGTCATGAAATTCAGTGATAGGAGAGGCTGGGAATGTGATATACCCCGGATGAATAACAGGGGTGCTATGGGCTCTCTGCGAGAGAGCTGGTTATCACACAGAGCCCCACATCTCTTCAACAAACTCCCACGGCGAGTAAGAGACATGAGGGACGTCTCTTTAGACAACTTCAAGAGAGCCCTCGATGTCGAACTGCAAAAAGTGCCGGATGAGCCCATCTTCGCTATAATAGATTAAAAGATAGGCATGATATGGCCTCATGTGATTTTTGGAGTGATTACATGGTGTGACATTGTAGAAATATAGTTGAAGAGTGTAAGTGTAATGTGGAGAAAGAGTCTAGACACTGGTGAAATACCAGATAGCTTGAAAAACGTAATAATTGCCCCACTGCATAAAGGAGGGAGTAAAGCACTACCAAAAAACTACCGCCCGGTAGCTCTAACCTCCCACATCATTAAGTTTTCGAGCGAGTCCTGCAAAGCAAAATATCAACATTCATGGAGGCAAATGAACTACACAGCACCGGTCAACATGGGTTCAGAGTGGGAAGATCATGTCTCTCACAACTTCTGGAACACTATGACAACATTCTTAAAGCGCTAGAAGAAAAGAAAAACGTGGATGTCATTTACACCGATTTTGCTAAGGCATTTGATAAATGTGACCATGGTATAATAGCCCACAAACTAAAAGCAAAAGGTATAACGGGGAAATTCGGACGGTTGATATGCAATTTCCTCGTAAACCGGAAACAATCAGTAGCAGTAAACCAAGTCACATCTGAGCCTTCGGATGTCAAAAGCTCAGTGCCCCAAGGAACAGTGCTAGCGCCCCTTCTGTTCCCGATACTAATTAGCGACATAGATACCAACACTAGACACAGTACGGTGTCGTCTTTTGCTGATGACACAAAATTAAGCAAGATAGTAAACACGCAAGAGGACACAGGCCGACTGCAGGAAGACATAAATGTAGTGTTCCAGTGGACCAGGGAAAACAACATGCAATTCAATGAAGAAAAATTCCAATTAATACGGTACGGAGATAATAATGGCGTTAAAGAAAATACAAATTACTTAACAGAATCTAACCACATAATAGAACGGACAGACAGTGTGAAAGACCTTGGGGTGATAATGTCTGAAAATATGGGTTTTAAAGTATATAACCAGGTCAAAGTTGCGGCTGCGAAACGTCTAACGGGTTGGATTCTGCGTACATTTAAAACACGCGGTGAATTACCTATGATAACGCTCTTCAAATCTCTAGTGCTACCGCGGCTTGAATACTGTAGCGTATTAACATCCCCATACAAAGCATGTGAAATAAATTACTTAGAGAGTGTACAAAGAAATTTTACTTAGCATATAAGTTCGGTAAAACAGCTACACTATTGGGAGCGGTTAAGAGCACTGAAACTGTACTCGCTGGAACGTAGAAGAGAATGTTACCTAATAATATACACGTGGAAAATCGCAGAGGGTTTAGTACCAAACCTACATACTCCGATAGTCATGAAATTCAGTGATAGGAGAGGCTGGGAATGTGATATCCCCCGGATGAATAACAGGGGTGCTATGGGCTCTCTGCGAGAGAGCTGGTTATCACACAGAGCCCCATGTCTCTACAACAAACTCCCACGGCGAGTAAGAGACATGAGGGACGTCTCGTTAGACAACTTCAAGAGAGCCCTCGATGTCGAACTGCAAAAAGTGCCAGACGAGCCCATCTTCGCAAGGGAGCGAGCTGTCGCTTCAAACAGTCTGCTGCACCAAATCACCACCCAGAACGAGGGGCAGCGCGCTCCTCGGTGCCGCTAGAAGTGTGGCGAACACATCACAAGGTATCACAAGGTAAGGTAAGGTAAGGTAGAGTCGTTAGCATATGAGCGGATGGGACTAGAGGTACACAGTTGAGAAGATCACTATTGAAAATTAGATAGAGAACTGCAGACAGAACAGAACCCTGAGGAACACCTGAGTTTGAGATGTTGAGGAAGTGAGCAAATGCCGTCCACAATCACAGCTATCAAATTAAATATGTAAATTTCACTGAATTTACTAATATTGTTGCTTATTACATGAACAGCATAATAACTATTTTTCAGACAAACATTTTGAAGGTAACAGTTCAAGGTCAACTATGAATATATACTGTATATTTCCTTTCACGTCAGAGAGGTTAAAGATCAATTTTAGAATTCATAGTCGCAAAGTTTAGTATGCAATTTTTATGCATTTTTTTTTTAATTTCTACTGTATTATAAGGCATTGTTTTCTGTATTAGGAAGGGCTTGTGAGAATAATACAAGTTAAGTGTGTCTCAGTTAGCCAACTGACTAAGCTAAAAAATTCGTCCAATGATAGCCAAAATATAATGAAGGCAGAAGCCATCACACATAGTAAAGGGATAAATTGAATATAATTACTTTTAGCTTCCTAGTCAAATTGTTAAAGGGAGAGGGCCGTTTTTCTGGTCCCCCTTTTCCCTCATGTTTAGCCCCATTAGTTTTCAGATTTTAAGAAGTTTGTCCCATTAGTTTGTTGATTTTAAGACCTTTCACCCAATTTATCTGTCAATATTAAGACCGTTCGTGCCATTTCGGTGTCGTTTATTTTCCTGGCGAACGATAGTGAGACTGTAATTGTAGAAGAACCGGCCTTCGGCCGGGAAATTTTTCTACCAAAAAATGTACACATTAATCTACAAGGGGGTTCTAATGAATGTTTTTAAAAGTTTGATGGAGGTCTAGGGAGGAAACTATACAAATAATGAATAAATAAAAAAAGGGACCAACAAGTTAACCATCCCCCGTTAAATTGACCCCAAGACAATCTGACGGATAACGCTCATATCTTAACCATATTGCGAGTCCAAGAAAATATTTTACGAGAAAATCTTGCGTATACAGTATAAATATATTTCTTACAGGATGTCCCCCGTACCTCGTATGACTTATGATTTTCAAATATTAATCATGGTAAGAGGGCCATATACGGAATTTACATCAGGATACACTTGTTATCTTTATATATTATGAGGAACTACGTTCATAAATTAGTTTTCTAGGGAGAAAATAAAAAAATAAAAATTAATACATAAATAAATAAACCTTTCCCCTTTACTTTGGTTCACTTTTTGGGCGATGTTTGCTTGTATTCATTATGGTTCTAGTTTCCTCCCTAGACCTCCACCAAATAAAAAAAAAAATACACCCATTAGATCCCCCTTCTAGATTAATTTGTACGTTTTTCGGTAGTAAAATTTGCCGGCCGAAGGCCGGTTCTCCCAACATTACAGGCTCACTATCGTTCGCCAGGGAAAAAATCGACACTTAAATAGCACGAAAAGTCTAAATATGGACGAAGAAATGTGGCGAAAGGTCTTAAAATCGACTAACTAATGGGGCAAACATCTTAACATCTGAGAACTAATGGAGCTAAACATGAGTGAGAAAGTGGTCCAGAAAACCGGCCCATCCCCCCTTAAATCAAGAAGCTCCACTACGGCAAATCCCCCCGAAAATCTAATAGATAAGATGTTGTAATGGCCGTTCAAGCAAGATACATTTATCAGCGCGGACGAATGATGTGGTGGCTGAAAAATGTGGTGTATAAAAGTTTGCCTGAGACTAACATACGTCATTGGCCATTAGTCATATTTTTAACATGAGAGAGAGAGAGAGAGAGAGAGAGAGAGAGAGAGAGAGAGAGAGAGAGAGAGAGAGAGAGAGAGAGAGAGAGAGAGAGAAGAGAGGAGAGGAGGGATAAAGATAGAGAGAGAGAGAGAGAGAGAGAGAGAGAGAGAGAGAGAGAGAGAGAGAGAGAGAGAGAGAGAGAGAGAGGGAGGGAGGGAGGGAGGGAAGGATAGAGAGAGAGAGAGAGAGAGAGAGAGAGAGAGAGAGAGAGAGAGTGGGTGGTAGTAAGGGAAAGGTCAAGTGACTAAGGACCGGGAGGTTAGTTTTTTCTCTTACGTTTAGCACCATAACTTTTGAGATTTCAAGATGTTAACCTATTTAGTTTGGCGATTTGTTAAGACCTTTTGTGCCATTCAGGTGAATATTTTTCCTGGCGAGCGACATCGAACCTGTAATTACGAGGAAACTACTTTCGACCGGGACACATTTATTTCGAAGAGTGTTCTTGATGGTATTTATTTAAGTTTGATGGAGGTCTTGGGAGGAAACCAAAAGAATAATATATAAATTAACAAATACATATAGATCATCTCGTAAGTGGTTCAGATTAAATTAAGACAGCTTCAAAGGTTGGATTGAAATTGAACAGTATAATAATTGCTGTCCTCTTCTTTGTATTTTGGTTATTTGACAACTATATTTCGCTCATGAAGGACCTCTAGCAATTAACAGGCATCATACTATCACAATAAATAACTTTAGCTACCGTAGATCTCCTAAGCTGCCAAATTTTGTTTTCGTATAGCAAGAGAAAAGCAAATATAAATAAACAATAAAAGACGTCAACCCGTACTAAAAGGGTTAAGCGGACAGTGTTTCATTTTGACATAGTAGAGCAATACATTATATACCGACGATGGAAAATATATCGATGTGTATAATTTTGGATCTGTTGGTAGTGACATGATTAAAATGGCATTAGCGTATTGCTAAAATGTCTCATTAACCCGTTCTGTACCAGAGACGTCTTTTTCGTTTTATTCTAGCTATACGGAGACGATTTTATTAAACTTAGTAAGGACGTCTAGTACTTAAAAGGCTACATCCATTTAGCTACCATATATCCATCCTAAGCTTCATGATATCGTCTAAATGTAGCTGAAATCAAATAAAACATAAATCACCGGTACTGAAACGGCTAAGTTAGGCACAACGAGATGTAGGATATTCTTATTGAAAATCCTTGTGCAGCTCAAAAATATTGGTCTTTGCAGCCCTAGGTTAGCCCCAGTTAGCCGTGGATGAATCGGAGCCACAGTATCGAAGTCAAATGTAATTATAATCTATTGGCTGACGATTTCCATCTGCAGTAGGACGGCGTGTTAAATTATGTTGTTCATTATCTTAAATAATTATGCGCACTGTAAAAACAAATGAAACAAATTCCTCAAAATAATATGATAATTTGATGCGTATATAATAATCATGTACACTACAAAAATAAATGAAACAAATTCCTCAAAATAATATGATAATTTGATGCGTTTACCCGACTCCAATATCATTCAGTGATAAAAGTGTTCGTGTGACTCTGCCATAACATGAGCAATTTTAGGGGAATATTGTAATCAAATCTCGGAATCCGCTACAAGTTGTTCTATTACTTTAAGGGGCTATTAAAGATTATGAAGTACTGGCTTCAAAACAGTGTAACATCGGAGGTGAGAATCGTCATTATAATAAACCATATTGCTTTTGAAACTAACACTGTGACTTTGATATATCCGCCAATAGAGGTGCTAGTAAACTGTTTTACCGAGTTACATTTCTGAGTAGCAAAGGGTTTCTATCTATGTACTCAGTAGATAGTTTGACCTAACTTTCGGTACATTAGAGTAACATTCTGATGGCATATTTACTACTTTACTGAGACTATAAAATATGTGTAACAGACTAAAGTAAATATGTTTTACCAGAAGTAGAACTAATAACGATTTTACATTTATCTCACTGATGTGTCACAATTGTGTTGCCAAATGCACAGCCACACAGGAAAAATCCTGGTTCTTTTGCTTACAAAATTAATATACCCTTCTGAAACAAAACTTGAGTGTAATTTTATACTCTTAAGGAAACTAAATTATTTATATAGTTTACCAATTTCTGCAAGGAACCTGAAGGTAAATGCGAGGAAGAGTAAAGTTATGGTCTTTGAAAGGGGTGCAGTCACCGAGTGTGAGGTGAGGTCGAATGGTCAGGTTATGGAGAATATCATCTCTTTTAAGGGGAGATCTCCACTTGAGGGATTTTTTTCTTGACCCCTTTCTCCCTCATGTTTAGCCCCATTGCTTTTGATATTATAAAACGTTTACCCCATTAGTTTAGCGATTTTAAGAACTTTCACCCCATATTAAGACCTTTCGTGCAATTCAGGTGTCGATTTTATCCTGGCGAGCGATAGCGAGTCTGTAATTTAAAAGGAACCGGCCTTCGGCCAGGACATTTTTCTACCGAAAAATGTACAAATTTATCTTGAAAGGGACTCAAGGGGGTGTAATTTTAAGCTTGATGGAGGTCTAGGGAACTAACTAAATACCTCCCCTTAAGTATTTGGCCAGTGTGATGAGTAAAGGTGGGAGTTTGGAGGATGAAGTGTGGGCGAGGGTGCAACAAGGGAAGAGGGTTGTAGTAACGCTGAAAGCAGTGACAAGGAATAGGGTGGTTAGCATGGAAGTAAATATGTCATTCACTCCCGACATTGACATACGAGAGTGAAGCATGGACATTGTTGGAAAGGCACAAATCAATATTGAGAGGGTTGGAAATGAGTTACTTGAGAAGTGCATGGAGGGATAGACAGATGAATAAGGAAGTAAAAAAGTGGTGTGGTGTGGATGTAGATGTGCTGGAAAGTGAAAAAAGGAACACCTGAGATGGTTCGGTCATGTGGAACATATGGGAAGCGAGATAATTGATAGGAGAGTGTATGCGAGTGAGGTGGAGGGACAGAGAGGGAAAACAGACCGAGAGTGAGATGGAGGGATGGAGTCGAGAGGTACATGAGAGAAAGCAGTGTTGGTTGGGAAAGGGACATTGTCTGACAAGGAAGAGCGGTGCATGGGGGCGATTCATTCGTGTCCACCCCTTCGGGTATCATGGCGTATGGCGATAGATAGATAGATGTTTAATTGCCTGCAGTGATAGGTGGTATAAATTATATTAAAAGATTGTGACACGATGTAATAACATTTCGAAATATTCCCTTGGGCTATTTTTCCCGAGTCAGTGTTTTACCTCAATACATATTAGTTCACCGTTTCAAGTTTATTTTATAGTAGTTTACTATCTATTAGTGCAGGTGGTTGCACGTAAATTCACATATATATTTCAATCACCTAGTGCATACTTGTATCATAAAAATCATAGAAGGCCAACACATTTTTCAAATTCAAATTAGTTTATTTAGCCAAAATACATACATGGTGTAAATTATGCATTATGATTATTTACAACACGATATCAGAAAAGTCCGGCTGATATGTAAAGTGGCGCTAATAAGTCATGTCTCAGCTGTCATTACGTTTGGCTCGCTATGTGCTGTATTAATGTCTGTCAGATGTTGAATAGTGTGGGTAAGCGTAGGCGCATGCTTGTATATCTCACTCGAAACGAATAAATCAAGTTTTAGACTATGATGATGCCCATTATTGATCGATATATACTTGATGCCGAGACATCACTTATTAGGCCGACTGTACTGTACGGTTGGCTACAAAATTGACCACATGCGAGTTTCAGGCTATAAGGAAGTTGGAGCTGTAGACAACGATAGTAAACCGAAATGCAATAATAATGCAGGTTTCTGATGGCTAAAGAGTATGTTGAATTGGATTTGATGTAGTTATCAATGAACTACAACCGTATTACAGCTGGTAATTCTGCTAAATATGATGTCTACAACTCCAACTTCCTTATAGCCTGAAACTAGCAAGTGTTCAATTGCCGACTTGCGAGTTTCGTTCTATAAGGAAGTTGGAGCTGTAGACAACGATATTTAACAGAATCTACAGCTAAAATTCGGTCGTAGTACATTTATTAATACATAAAACCCAATTCAACATACCATTTATTCCATCAGAAACTTACATTATTCTTGCATTTCTGTTTAATATCGATGTTCACGGTTCCAACTTCCTTATAGCCTGAAACTCGCAAGTGGTCAATGTCTCCCCCCGGACTCCCTGCGACACCTCCACCCAGCAAGCCAGGGCCACTCAAATTTATGGATGACAAGTGGCCACGAAGGAGGTCGATGAGTTACGAGGCCTGATACACCCGAGACACCCATCCTTAAGGGGGGATGGGCCGGTTTTCTGGACCACTTTCTCCCTCATGTATAGCCCCATTCGCTTTCAGATTTTAAGATGTTTGCCCTATTAGTAAGTCAATTTTAAGATCTTTCGCCCAATTTCTTCGTCAATATTTACACCTTTCGTGCTATTTAGGTGTCGATTTTTTCCCTGGCGAACGATAGTGAGCCTGTAATGTTGGAAGAACCGGCCTTTGGCCGGGAAATTTTTCTACCGAAAAATGTACAAATTAATCGAGAAGAGGGATCTAATGGATATTTTTTTTAATTTGATGGAGGTGTAAGGAAGGAAACTAGAAAAATAATGAATACATGCAAAAATCGCCCAAAAAGTGAACCATCTCCCCTTAAAATATGTTTGGAGATGGAAGCCACCGTCGAGGCTCTGGGTGTGCATAAGTGGGTTCCGCTTAAAGGGGGATGGCCGTATTTATTAGCTTATTACATTATCTTTATATTATGTTTTATGTTTCCTCCCTATTATTATTATTATTATTGTTGTTGTTGTTGTGCAATTATTTTATAGCTGGCGTTCTATAGCACTCAGCTGGATAAGTCAAATACAGATACACATATACTGTACAGAATATACGTAAAACTAGTTTATTTAATCTTAGAATAATACGGTACACAAAATACAAGTCACAACACACTGCAACAATATACAATATTACAACATCAACCTTATTAATAATCAGGGCCACTATACTGACTACAGAACATTATAACATTTTACTGAACAGTCTCTTGCTCTACCTGGACCAAACAAGGCCATGAAGACTTTCATATATTATATTAGTAAAACGCAATATTGTTTTATTATTTTGTGTTAAATCTTGATACTACTGTCTTGCCTGTGTTACGATCGGGTCTCGTATAAATCAGTGGCTCTTATACATTGGACTAGACTGGCATAAATGCAACAACGGAAACGCTAGATCCAACCCCTGATATATAATCCCGTCGAACAAAGAACACATATACCCTCCAGAGTTATATCTACGATAGCGGGGTATCTTAACTCTCAGTATCTATGTGCTTCTACTATAGGCTGATGTTCAAGAAACAGCCTATTACCTATAACATTATGGTTGCTTAGTTATGGTACACAAGGAAAAGATAGTTAACTTAATTAAATCACAAGAGTGATCTAATGCAAACAAGAAGAAGGTTTACTTAACGTTACTTTAATCAATAATATCTGTCACTCCTTTATGAAAGAAAGTGTTGTAAAGTCCTCAAGCACCGAACAAGGAATCTTCTGAATAATGTCGGATGCTACTAAGAAGAACGTATCGGAAATGGAACCACAAAATAGCAGGAGGCAGGACAATGCACGTGTAGGCTAAATACACAAAAAGGCTGGACCTATAATGTTATTGGACACAAGAATATTATAAGCGGTGCAACAGTAATAATGCTCGCCACGAAAAACTAGTAGTCCTATTAACAAAACCGGTCAATGCTGGTTGTGTCTCTCTACAGCAACCTAGACCTCAAAATGCTTGTGTAGAAATAATGGGTATGCATAAAAGAGTATATGATCTAATCCAGCTAATGTCTACCCGGGTTAATAAAGTCTAGCTGGGATGCGCAAAGGTACAGAATTCTGGTGGAGCAAGGCAGCTCCTAGCCTAGTGTGGACCTTGGGTCTGTGCGGCCTGATTACGTTAATATGAAGGGGTGCTCTCTTGAGGATTCTCGATCACAAGTATCGAGTATCCTCCTGGCGACCCTCAAAAGTAAAAGCAAATAGAGTTAGAACAGTGTTGGGTGGATTAGGCAAGCAGCCCTCACGCACTACACAGTCTAAACTCCAAGGTACACAGACAAAAGATCCACCCAGGTAACCCACAGAATCCGTAGTGTCGTGCAGCTCAAAAGTAGCCTACACACAGTGAAAAAACCAACAGCAAGGTACCTGATCCCTAGTCTAGCATTATTTAACCCTGTAGAAACATTAGTGATTGATGGAGAGAGTCCGAGCAATACAATCTCCCAAAAAGACAATGACTATCTTCAACCTTAGCCTAGTACATAAGAAATGTGAGATCCATTATATAATACAGTCTGGCCACCAATTCAAGGTGTGGATGCAGGGAACCAGAGGGGGATTGATATTAATAAAATGTGAGGAAGTAGTGGAAATGATAGAGGCAGTAGGAGAGAAAGTTTCTAAGACAAGAGTGTGGAACAGTTCATGGGAGATGCTTAGAGTATGCTGTCTGGGACGGATCTGACCAGGATATTTCCAGGGACCGCATGGCTGGAGTCCCAGTTCGCAGGAATGGCACGAGAGCGCGCGACAGTCGCCCAGTAAGCAGCCACCTAGTAGGCCGTGTTAGGCAGGAGGCAACGAATCCCGCGAGGCCTATGTAAGGGGGCCAGCCACGCGCCACACTCACCACCAAGTCACACCACCTGGTCTCTCTCTCTCTCTCTCTCTCCCGCTCGCCTTCCCATCATTCAACTACTTAACACAATACTTTCAATTGACTAAATAAAATAGAAAGGATTGTGACAGACGAAAACAAAGAACAGTTCTGAACTGTCTGCAACACAAGCTCTCTCGAGAAGGAAAGTACACAATGATAGGTAGACTGTAGCTACATTCTCTGCCCTGGCGAGTCCTAGCGAGTAAGCCATGCGGTTCTGGGGGAAGCGGTGAGCGTCACACCTGGGTCCTTGTGAACAGCAGACACTAACAATAACACTTTGATTTTGCAACAACCAATCTCTGCATGCACTGAGCTAATTAATTCTAGGTTTGCTGGCTCTCTCGTCATTACCTGGGTTCTGGAAACAGCAAGCATCTATCTGGCTAATTAGTTCTGGTTTGCTTAACTCAGCAACTTGGGTTCACGGAACAACACGCGCTTGGGTTGCAGGGAAAAAGCAAGCGATTTAAGTATATAATGAATTTAAATCTTTGCAATTGATTTTGACTCTAATCTGAACTGGAGTTTTCCGAGTGAATCAAATTACGGGCTTCGTGGTCAAGGAAAACTTATCTGGGTTCAGGGAACAGCAGATAGTTCCCAATAGAGGCCCCAGCAGCAGTTCGGTTAGCGTTCTATCAATCGTCTTACGATTCTATTATCCTTTCTAATAACAGCCAGTTCAAAGGTGGTAGGGTGACTCTCCAGAACCACGACATTGTCGGCATGCTCGGCACTTCATCAGCAGGGAACCTTCCAGAGAGGCACAAGCAGGGTTCCTCGGCTCGTCGTCAGCTGGGTCACACACACACACAAGGGCATCGGCAGCAGGGCCACACACAGAACGTTGACAGCAGGGCATTGATTGCAGGACCTAACAGCGGTCTCATAAGAGGCGGCTGACTTAATAATAGCGAAGGAGGGCTCGGGTGGCTGTCCCAGTTTCGGGCTCCAGCATCTTCGGGGGCTCCAAATCCCAGTGCAAGGTCAATTCTTCAAAGTAGGGGTCAGATGTGCCCAGTTTATGACTACCTGTCAGGACTCAGAGCTGTAGCACCTCTGCATACTCGGCTGCAGGGGGTGATCTCACAAGTAGCTGAGGAAGGCACAGGGTTTGTCGATCATTCATCTCTTCTTAATCTGTCCAATAGTTATTTTTCATATAACCTCTATTTATACTCTCATCCACTGAACTGAGTTCACCACCGCACACCTCAAGTGCTTCAGAAGGAGAAGGGGTTTGCTGCTGGAATTGCAGGGGAAGGGAAGTCGAGTTCTTGAGAACAGCGACTGTCTGACTTACGAAAAGTCGAAATCGAAGTCTGTGATGAGAGGCCCCACGAGTGAAGAAAGTAGAGGTTGAAGTTTAAGGTAAAGTGGTGAGTATGAAGAGTTGGAGAGGTTAAAGCTGGTGGAATAGACCACCTTGCTGTTGTTCATGTTGCTGTTGTTGTGGTGTCATTGATGTTGTTGACTCTGTCGGATCTCTAGTCTTGTGGCGGGGAGGTATAAATATCTATGGAGTTAAATTGTTCATGTTTGGCCACCAGTCGATGTTTGGGGGCCAGTGGGCTTTCTCAAATCTTGAGACACTACAGCTGTGACCAAGGGATGTACAGTCGTGCTAATAAGTGATGTCTCGGCACCAATTATGTTTTGATCAATAATTGGTATCAGCAGCAATATCTAAGCTTCATTTCTTCATATCGAGTGAAATATATAAACATGTTCCTACACTTACCCACCCTATTAAACATCTGACAGACATTAATACAGCACAGAGCAAGCCAAACGTAATGACAGCTGGGACATGACTTAATAATAATAATAATAATAATAATAATAATAATAATAATTGGTTTATTTCAAGCCAGCAGCCAATGAGGCTAAAAATACACAGACTTAACCTAGATCTTATCCTAAGGGATCATCAGATTGATCCTGGCTGCTAACGAGAGCGCCTACATACCCCCGAGTGAGTAGGACGTGGGCAGGAGACTTTGTGGGTCCCCCGAGACGGTCCGTCCAGATCTTGCCTTCACGGCCAGGGATAGTTTTTGAGAGAACTTCCCCTGCCGGCGCGTGGGATTGAACCCCCGACACCAGAGCTAGCGCTCCCAATACAGTGTACTAAGCGCGCCCGGTCACCGCGACCGTATGTCCTTGTGCAGGTGACGGGTTAATTTCTTTGGTCGAAAGTTGGATCTTGCTGTTGAAAATCCGGAGTCAGTTGTTGTGTCTCCTTTGATGCTGCAGGGTCGTAGGTGGGTGTTTGGATGAAAATAGGCTGCTGATCCCAGAGCTGATTAAGGGGGTAGTACTCGCTTTTTATGGACCCCCTTCTCCGTCATGTTTAGCATAATAGTTTTGAGGTTTTAAGATTTTCGTGCCGTTAGTTTGTCGATTTTAAGACTTCTCGCCCCATTTCTTCGTCAATCTTAATACCTTTTGTGCCATTTAGGTGTCGAATTTTTTCCTGGCGAGCGATAGCGAGCATGTAAATTTAGACGGAAGCGGCCTTCGACCGGGAAATGTACAGATATATCTTCGATATAAAGTTGTAAATTTTTTTGGTAGAAAAATGTCCCGGCCGAAGGCCGATTCCTCTTCAAATACAGGCTTGCTATCGCTCGCCAGGAAAAACAATCGACACCTAAATGGCACGAAAGGTCTTAATATTGGAAAAGGAATGGGGCAAAAGGTCTGAAAATTGTGTCAAACTAATGAGGCGAATGTCTTGAAATCTCATAAATAAAAGGGCTAAACATGAGGGAAGAGGAGGACTAGAAAAACCAACTACCTCCCCTTAACATAGTATTTAGCAAAACATCATGTGTAGGTGATTTTAGCCTTTTCAATACTGGAGACGTATTTATTTTATGATTTCAGGTACATATAGACGATGTTATTAAGCTTAGGATCGATATATGGTAGCTAAACAGAGTAATCTAATTCATTTATAAAGCTCTCAACACCAAACACCTCCCAATGAAATGAATGTAAGCATATGATCCTCCCGGGATTCGAACCTGGGTTACCACATACATATCTAAAACACTCAAACCATTACACCATCAAGACAGTTAAAGGTTAAGTACATGACTAAGACACTGCATACTGGATATCAATCTAATCATGTATTCAAACCCAACTGCACACTGAATAGCCTAATGTGTTAAGTGAAAGGAAAGCACATTGAGATAGTATGTATACCTTTTAAGTGGTAGACGTCCTTCGTAATCTGAATTACATTGCCTAATAGTTCCTATGACTTAAATTGCTTCAAACTCCGTGTGTCCAGGCATTTTGGCTCGAACGTCCCTTGATTTTTGGCCCTGTCACTCTTTCAACTATGGGGGAGGCACTCGCTATAGGCAGTTTTGCCTTTTGCCTCCCTCACTCACATAGAACAAAAAATATAATGAAAAGACTGGCACCGGTATTGAAGGAGTTAAGAGGGGTCACCTGCTTTGTTTCTCTCATTTTCTCTCTTTCTCTGGCTTGTATCCATTTGGCACTATTCAGCCTACTGTTTAGAGAAGTTTATTCCCATCCAGGTGTCGATATATTCCTAGCGAGCGATAGCGAGCCAGCATTGTATGGAGAAATCCGGCTTCGCCGGAGAAGTTTTTCTATCGAAAAATTTACAAATTTAGCCTGCTGTCAAAAACACATTTAAAAATATGTTGGCTCGCTCCCGCTCGCCAGGAAAAAAAATCGACACCTATATGGGGATAAACGTCTTAAAATAGTAGGCTGAATGGGGCCAAATGGATACAAGCCATAGAGAGAGGGAGAAAGAGAGAAATAAACGAGGTGGGCCCCCTTAACAGTCAATACTAAATGCTAAAGGTGACATTTCAATAAGTGTTCCGGAAGTCTAGCCCTGCTTTTGAAATTGACTGTCCCCTTTATTACAGACGTGCTGGGAGTCCGATTATGTGTTATAAATGCGTTTGGTCAATAGATTTAAAATAGTATGGTAACATGTACTGAAATTATAGCATTATTCAATTTAGTGTTTTCATTTTACATACAAAAAAAAAATATATATATATACCGCTCTCTCTCTCTCTCTATATATATATATATATATATATATATATATATATCTATATATATATATATATATATACTGTATATACATATACTGTATATATTAAATTATAAATGCAATAGATACATTTGTGTTCAAAGAAATACACTCGCATATATAGTACTGTATACATAATTATATACAGTACATCATAAACATTTGATATTTGATAACGTAAAACTTTATATATGAACAATCAAAAGTAAGCTGCGCGTGAATCTTCTATGTGTGATCATGCTGCGAATGTATATAAGTAACACCCCGTTCTTAACATTAATCATCAACTACAAACCCCAATGTACTTGAATAAACTAATGAAAGCATATGGTCCTCCCGGGATTTGAACTCGGGACACCACACCCAGAACATAAGCAACTAAACCATTACAATGTCATATAACAGAATTAGAACCTTGGCATATCTTCGTTTCTCTTCTGGGCAAACTGTATTCATCGGTCAGCCAGGGTTCATGCAGGGCGCCTTAGATAATGGTCTTTTTAAGGAGGGAAGGGTTCATTAATTGGCCGATTTATCCAACACACCTACATTACCTCTAACGTACCTTGATATTGGCTCTCTATCACTCCTTAAACCTTAGGAAGGGACACATGTTTCAGGCAACTTTGCTTTTTGTCTCATTCATGCACATAGAAAAAGACTATATAAACATTCAATGCATAGGACCTCTTATTTTACGAAAATTGACCTTCTAATACATGAGTAAATATTTTACAACTTTGCACACACACACAAACCCACACACACACACACACAAACAGAAGAAAAACATACATGGAAATTCAACCCCTCCAACGTTTTTTAAGAATGGAAAAAGATAAAAGAAACAAATATATAATCGCAAGCTTATATACTTTTTCTTGCTACATTTTACTGAAACTGGCACAGGGAAAAGGTGGTGGGTAAAGACACTTACAATTTAGTTAACGACCCCAAGCACCCAGCTAAAAGAGTAGAAGTGGCAGGGGCCGGTGGAAGGAAATACACAACCAAGAATATGGAATTGAATATATACACATTATATAGAATATATAGAATATATATATATATATAATTGCAATGTGATGGGACACGCGTGTGTGTGATAGAGAGAGGAATCACATTATTTTAAAGTGACTACAAAGTCAGGAAAGATTATTCAATGTTAGATAATTATAAAAAAACAAGATAAAGGTATAAATAATGTGATGGTAGAAAGGTGTATAGGATAGCTAATGGAATCAAACTATATTAAAGTGAGTGAAACGCCAATAAACGGAATGAACGCTGAAGGTACACAAAGCAAGACAGCAAAAATATAGACACAGAAGCGTGAGAGTAAAACTAAAACAGTCCCGGGGCGCTGTACACTGTTCCAAATAGGTACCCTATAAATCGAGAATAATAACCTCTATAACTAAGAAAGGGCTAGAGCAAATAAGCTGTACATTTTCACAACAAATACCTAGCTGACCCTTTCCAAATGGTGGAAATAGTAGCTCGCATACTCTAGTCATTTCTGAGTTGTTGTTGTTGTTGTTGTTGTTGTTCCCCAGGCTGTCTGGCCGAACAGCCCCAAGGTCCCGAGCAAGGCCAAGGCCAGAAACGAGCGCCCCCACGAAACCCTCCCTGCTTACCACTAACAAAGCCCGGGTGACCGAAGCCACTCCAAGGCAGGGAGCTGAGGAGGGTGCAGAAACGCCCGGGAAACCAAAGCCCCACCCAAGGGTCTGTGCCCCTCCGCAATTATGAAGGGAAAGTTGAGGGGCAAGGGAAAAACTTGATGCTTTGGCTCCCGATCTGCCAACTTCTAGGTTGGCAGTAGGGAGGTCAATCCACGGAAAAGACTTGAGATCTAGAAGATATATAAGTAAAAGGAACAGTCAGAGTAAGCTATGGTATGGCAGAGATCGCTCAGCTCTCACTCTGATAGACCAGCCCATCACCACTCATTTGTGAGTTATAAACCTTAGTGGTCAAAATTTGTTGTCTACTTATTAAGAACAGGGTATAGTAGTTTACTTGTTTATAGGAAATGTAAACGAAGAACATATTACCCCAATCAGCACCGGTGACGTCCTTTTCATTATATTCTGGCAACTATTAGACGATTATATTCAGCTTGGGAAAGATGTCTACCCATTAAAAGGCTACAGAGCAGGTTGAGTGAATACAAAGTTAAAGAAATAGACATAAAAACTATTACTGTTGAGAGAAAATATTAAAATGGCAACTGTTGTCAGACAAATATAAAACCAAATAAGACAAACAAGTTATGGGGTCAACCTAAATATATACAAAGCTACAAGGTTAAGAAATAGTAATATTTATAGAAAAACTGAGAGGGAAACGGAAATTAAAGAATTATATATAAACACGAGTGAAGCAAGTGAGAACTAAAACAAGTTAGAAGTGGTTTTGCTTAAAGGCGTGCAGTTAAAGCACATGGAACGGTAGTATTTAATATTCAGAAAGAGTGAATGTAGAAACGTTAAGAAAGCAAAGGAAAACAAATACAAATATAAATACTAATATACAAAAAATAGTTAGTGCAGCTGGCTCAAGGTATTATTCCTTTACCCCACCTCATATATAAACCGCTCAACTGGTTACTTACGTTGATCACCACAGGATATCTATTAAGGGGAGGCAGTTGGGTTTTCGAGTCCTCCTCCTCCCTCATGTTTAGCCCTATTAGTTATGAGATTACAAGACTATCGCCCCACAAATTTGACGATTTTCAGAACTTTTGCCTCATTTCTTTGCCAATATTAAGACCTTTCGTGACATTTAGGTGTCGATATTTTTCCTGGCTAGCGATAGCAAGCCTGTATTTGAAGAGTAGTCGGCCTTCGGCCAGGAACATTTTCTACCGAAAAATTTACAAATTGATATCGAAGGGGTGGTGGTGGTTGTGGGTGTTTTTTTAAGCTCGATAGAGGTTTAGAAAGCAAACAAGACCCCTTCCTTAAACCATTGAGCCGAACCACATGCGTTTGTTATTTTGTTCTTCTTCATAGCCTCCGATAGTGCAGTTGGAATGAATGTACAATTGTGGACAGATGAAACAGACGCCTTTGTCTGTCCAAGGCGTTCAATAGAGGGCAGCACAATTAGTGCCCATATATTATCTGGTAACAGTGACGTTGTGGGGGTAGAAGGTGAAAGTGTGGGGTGGCGGGAGGGGGGAGGAGGGTACAGGAGTAACTAGCGGCGAGGTGGGAGCAGGTGGGGGTGGAGGGAAGTGGGTGACTAAATACTTTACTGTGAAAGAATGATCAATTTTGTGTTTTGATCATTATGTGGGAATATGATTGCAAAATATTGGAGTCGTGAGGTGTGTGTAGCATAATGAACGCACTGCAGGCTGCTAACTTGCTCTCTCTCTCTCTCTCTCTCTCTCTCTCTCTCTCTCTCTCTCTCTCTCTCTCTCTCTCTTCATAAACAATATATATGTGACATATAGGCATTCAAATATATTATATCTTAAATCTCTAATGTAGGAATACTTCATGTTTGTTCTTTGCTTAGAGTGCCTACTGAGTTGTGATATCAGGAACGTGGTATTGTTCAAACATGGGAGCGTCAGATACAACTGAACTACCTGTTGGTTACCTAACAAGGGGAAAATATAGTAATTGTTTTTATATGTCAGTTGGTGAGTCAGTCTAACTTCATATATTATTATAGTTAGTGTTTCAGCATAATGGTGAGTGTATAGGTCATATTAGTAACTAAAGTATATGTAATACATATATGTAATACATATATGGTGTATATAATACGGTATCAATGACACGCCAATTAAAGTGTTTTCCAAGTGTACCGTAGGTGTCATCAGTGTTGGCATTGCCACGGGTATATAATCGCTTTTCATTATATTCGTCCATAAGAATGTAAACAATATAATATTTTAAATGAATAAAACATTATTCAATGAATCTATAAATAATTTATTTGTATTAATTTCACTCCAAAGCAGAAACCAGTAAACAAAGGCTGACTAATATTTACATAGCAATACACCTGTTCAAGAAAAGCAACTAGTTATATATAATGTGTCAACACAATCCTCAAAGTTTCGGTATAGAGGCGCAAAAGACCATGTTATAAAATAATATCCCCACATTGAAAACTAAGTTATATTTATTGGTCAAACCTCTTGGTAGATATGCTCAACAATAATGACGCAAGGGTGGTGTAAGCTTGATATCAAATGAAAATACGATTATGCAGAACCTTTCCGGTACACCAGGTGTTTTTTGTTACGTTTTGACGGCATCAGTAGAAGTGAAAGCGTTAAATGAGATAGCGTTAGGGCCATTCCTTGCTACGGGTTCTAAGCTGTGTATAGTTGGTTAAGGGGAGATTTCCACTTGAGGGATTTTTTTCTTGGCTCCTTTCTCCCTCATGTTTAGCCCCATTGCTTTTATAATTTTAAGACGTTCGCCCCATTATTTTGACGATTTTAAGAACCTACGACCCATTTCTGTCAATTTTTAGACCTTTCGTGCCTTTTAGGTGTCGATTTTATCCTGGCGAGCGATAGCGAGCCTGTAATTTAAGAGGAACCGGCTTTAAGCCGGGACATTTTTCTACCGAAAAATGTACAAATTTATCATGAAAGGGGCTCAAGGGGGTGTAATCTTAAGCTTGATGGATATCTAGAGACCAAACTAAGAACCTCCCCTTAATGCCTCAGAGATATTAGGATACGCTTCTTCACTTATTGTGCCATATAGTAAACGAGTGCATTATTTTTTGGCGGGACGTCTTGTAGTTGGAGGAGTAATTGAGAGAACCATTACCGATTTTATAGATAAATAGCATTCTAAAACTGAGGAACATCCTATAATGATCGTGAAATTAAAGTGAAACAGCTTACACGTATTAAGGAAGGGTTGGGAATACATTAAAACGAAAATACTGAATAGGATTGTAATAATTATGGTGAGCAAAGATGCATGGTATATACAACTAGCAAAACAAAAATAATGCATTGTGCTGCTTTATGATATATAAATGTGTTTACGATAATTAGAGAAATTCATAATATCATGACATAGGCAACAGTAGACTTCGAAAGTTTGAGATATAGCTACTAACAATCTAATGAAAGATGAACCAGGAGAGATACATAAAGCTTGATAAATTAACTTTAACACATTAGAAAACAAGGAGAGATCAGAGGCGCAAAAGAGAAACGGGAGCAACGAATTGTCAGTCCTCATTAATAATTTAATCCCGTTCTCAAAAAACAGGGCGAATGTTCATATATGTGAATACATGAGCTTATGTGATTTCGTATCATATTTAACAGTAGATTGTGGATAAAATAAACCTTAACAACGAGGTCAGTATCTAAAGCATGATTGCAAAGGAGGAGTTACAGCATTTCTGTTTTTATTGTTGTCAGAATTGTTGTACGAAAGAACACACTTGGTATGGAATATATACACATATATTTCATTTATGGGCTTTCAAACTATTGCACGTAACATAAAATATCTTAATTCAATATTTCTTTAGGTTACAAATAATACAATCTTGACAAATATTGCCAATCAATAATAAAAGGTCCATTGATTTCTTAACATATTTAGCTACAAACTGACTTTACAATAACATTATTGGTAACTAGATTTTATACATCCTTATTTACCAATAAAGAGGGTCATCTTAATATTACTAAATAATTGACTCACACAAAACCTGTAGAGCGAGACTGAAATAAAAGCATGGTCATTTTAGAGTTAGTAGATACCGGTAATTTGTCTATGTGAGTTAGTGAGACAAAAGGCAGAACTGCCTGTGACGAGTGCCTCCCCCATAGTTGAAAGAGTGAGGGGCCAAAATCAAGGAATATTCGAGCCAAAATGCCTGGACACACGGAGTTTGAAGTAATTTAAGTCATAGGATGAGGGGAAAATGGATTCAGGGTAAAGCGTTCCAGTGCTCAGCTGTTGAATAGGAGAAAGATTTGGGAATATCATTTCACTCTTGGGATGGAGAGTTGCAAAGTGTAAGAGTGGGATTGTGTTGGAAGACGGGTTCTATGTACTCTTCGTAGAGGAGGTGGTATACATTGAGAGAGGTCTGAGGAACACTGATTATTGTAATATCGGTAGAATAGCGAGAGAGCTGCAACTTTGCGGCGACGAGAGAGAGATCGCAGAAAGTCAGGGAGTGGACGTGAGTTAATGAGACGAAAGTTTTTTTGTTTCTACTTTGTCAAGAAGTGCTGTGTGAGAGGATCCTCCCCACACATGTGAACAATACTCAATACATGGACGCACAGTGACTCTGTACAGAGCAAAAGCTGTGCCAGGGTAAAGAACCCCCAGAGGCGATTGAGCAAACCCAGCTTTTGGAAAGCTGTTTATAGCAAGGGTGGTAATATGATCTTTTCAAGTGAGGTCAGGAGAAAAGGAGACACCAAGAATACTGAGAGAAGATGAAGGGTTGATTTGTGATAGTATTGAAGTATAAGGGAAAGTCCTGTGGGAGTTCTTGATGGGTAGATAAATGGAGAAATTTGTTTTAGAAGCAACAAAAGCAACAATATATTTTTTGCCCCAAATGGGAATTGTTGATAGGTCAGAAGATGAGTGTTTTATGGGATCGTGACGTGACTTTTTGAGAAATTGCTTGCTGGGGAGTTCTGAAAAATAGTTGAATAGTGTAAAGTAGAGTCATCAGCATATGGACGAATAGCGGATAGTTGATAGGTTGAGGAAGTGAAAGATGACTGTCCACAACTGTAGTTATGGAACGGCCAGGAAGGGAAATAGAGATAAAGGCACAAATTGAGGGATAGAAACTAAAGGAGGGTAGTTTAGAAATTAGATATTTGTGTCAGACTCTACTAAAGGCCTTAGATATGTCTAGCGCAATAGAAAAGGTTTCACCGAAATCATGAATAGAGGATGACCAAATGTTAGTAAGATATGAAAGAAGATCACCAGTAGAGCGACCCCTAAGGAAGCCATACTGGCGATCTGAAAGTAGATTATATGGGCAGAGAGATGCTTAAGAAATTTTGAAGTAAATTTGTTTTCCAAAACTTTGGAGATGCAAGAAATGAGAGCAATTGGACGATAGTTGGAAAGTTGAGAGCGATCACCCCTTCTTTGGGATAGGTTGAATGATAGCAAACTTCCAACAAGAAGGGAAGACATTAGAGGAGAGACAGAGACGGAAGACTTTACCTAGGCAGGGAGTCAGCACGGAAGCACAGTTTTTTAGTACAACAGGAGAAACACCATCACACCTTCTTAGTATTAAGCCCAGAGAGGGTAGAGAGTACATAATTATCTAAAAGAGATTAGGATATTAGGTATAAGTTGGAGAGGGAGGAATAGCACCGAATCATTTTTAGCGAAAGTTTGAGTGAAGAATTTATCTTTGTCAGAGGAAGAAGTGACGGTAGTGCCGTCAGAGTGGAAAAGGGGAGGGAAAGACGAAGAAGAACGATTGGTGGAGAGGTTTTTGGCTAGATAACAGAAAGCTTGGGAAGAGCTTAGAGTTGGAGAGTTCAGAGAGAGGTAACCTGACCAAGATTCGAACCCACTCACTCCAGGTATATTTGGAAGAACTGGGCACCATAACCACTCGGCCATGACCATATGGCTGAGTGGTTATGGTGCTCAGCTCTTCCAAATATACCTGGAGTGAGTGGGTTCGAATCCCAACCTGTCCAACATTATAATTAGATATTGGATAGTTCAGTGCATTTAATATAGAATCGATGAAAGAGTGTTTGGTGAGTCGAAGAACAGATTTGGCTTGATTCTGGGCAGACACATAAGAAGAATAAAATTCTTGGGTTTGAAGGCGTCGGTACCGTTAGAATGCTTCATCCTTATTGCGGACAGATGTAGAACAAGCGTGAGTAAACCAAGTTTTTGTTTACATTAGTCTAAGGGAAAGTAAATGGAATGTATGCTTCCATGCCCGAGAGGATTACCTCGGTAATGCGTTCAGCACTCTCCGAGGGTCCCCGGCAACGGAAGCAAAAATCATTCTATGAGAAATCAAAGAAGTACTGCCGGAGAGCCTTCCAGTCGGCTTCACCAAAGTGCTACAAGTGCCGCCGGCTGACTAGTTCGGCTCAATCGGGTGGCCGTACTGAAGAGATAGGACAGGTAAGAGAGATAGGTCAGAGGAGCCCAAATGAGGGTAAAGATCGACAGTATAAGAGGAAGTGTTACAAGTTAGAAACGAGTCAAGAATGTTAGGCCAATCTCCGAAGCGATCTGGGATACAGGTGGGTTGCTGAACCAACTGCTCTAGGTCCTTTAGGATAGACAACATATAGGCTTGTTCACCAGGTTGGTCAGTGGAATGAGAGAAGAGCCATTGGCGGTGGTGAGCGTTAAAATGTCCTAAGAAGGTGATTTCTGAGAAAGGAGAGATGGCTAGGATGTGTTCCAGCTTAGAGTTTAGATACTCAAAGAATTTGGGAAAGTCAGTAGAGTTAGGGAAAGATAGACAACACAGAACTATTTAGTATGAGAATGACAGGATAGTTTGAGCCATAAAGTGGAGAATTCAGGAGTCAAAATCGGGAACATGAGAGCCAGTGAGTTAGCTGTGCACGTATGCACATCATCCACCTTTGGCTTTGAAAGTAGGAGGATACAGAGAAGGGGCTGCTGTCAGTTGCATACAATTATGTCTAAACAAAATTGGTAGCATTTATTTTACAAAATCAAGGAACTGCACTGCAAATATAAATAGTGCACCGTTAGTGTGTAAATATAATCACGGTTGACGCAGTTTGCTATAACAGTAAAACTGCAGACTAAAACATACAATGAATATAGCAAAGATAAATAGGTAGATAAAGCTTGCTTCATTTGCGGTAATACTATGTATTTATACAGTATATATATATTATATATATATATATATATATATATATATATATATATATATATATATATATACCGGTATATATACAGTATATATATAAATATATATATATATATATATATATATATATATATATATATATATATATATATATATATATATATATATATATATATATATATATATAGTTTCAAAGTAAATTAGATATACAACTGACAACAGTTTGTGCTTATGTTCAAATAGCGAGAGAGAGAGAGAGAGAGAGAGAGAGAGAGAGAGAGAGAGAGAGAGAGAGAGAGAGAGAGAGAGAGAGAGAGCTAGCGATAGCAAGTTGCCAGCCTATAGCACCTCTACCTAATCTTATCAAGGCTTATGGTATTATGAGGCTCTGCGAAGATGTTTTTTCATGTTGAATATGTAATGCATAAGAATTCGTTATATTACTATCACAATCGAAGGTGGGTAAGTGAGATGTAAGACAACTTATTTATTATTCCTTTACCAAAGTTTACATTAATTGTTCTTCATATAATAATGCACACTCCAGCCACAGGTTTCTTTGTAATCCACCACCACCTATCCCTATCCTGCACTACTGCTAGGTTGCCCTCTAAGTTTGTCACCCCCCACTTTGTATCTTGATCTCTTTATGCATGTTCTGTCTCGTGCTCGTCTTCTACCTTTCATGTAAGTTTTGTTTTCCATAGCTTCGTATCTTTCTTGAATTCGCCTAGCTTACCTCTGCCGTTTTAATCATGAATTTTAGTGCCACACGGTGTTCATGGGCTTGGTGCTAGTCTTTATAATAATAATAATAATAATAATAATACTTTCTCCCCTCCCCCATCTATGATTCTCGAGGTAGAAACACACAATTTGTTATTGGAGGGTGTCTGTGTTTCAATTTGCTACAACTTTAGCAGTGTTATATGTTTCATTAATACCAGCAATCCAATATTTTGTAATCATAATACCACAGAATGTTCAAAATAAAAAAATAAATGTTCACAGTAAAATCATTAGCCACCCACTTCCCTCCACCCCCACCTCGCCACTGGTTACCCTTCCCACTCCTGTACCCCCCCCCCCCAACCCCCATCCACCCCATACCTTCACCTTCTACCCCCACCCCATCACTGTTACCAGATAATTCATGGGCACTAATTGTGCTGCCCTCTATTGAGGTTTTGGACAGACCAAGGCTGTCTCTGCTTCATCTGTCCACAACTGTACATGCTAAGATTGGTATGCAGGATTCGAAACTGCATAATAAATCGTAGCCTTGTGCAGCATTCTTTAACTGTCTTCGTGGCGCAATGCATAAGTGTGTTGATTAACGGTGTGAGCGTCCTGGGTTCGAATCCCCGGACTGCCACATGTGTTTGTTAATTTCATTAATCGAGTTTAGAAATAAAGTTGGTTGGTGGAGGGAACATAATATAACATATGCTGCACAATACCGTCTGGGCTCCCTTACGGAACAAAGTAGGAGTTGCAGGAACGATATTAATTATTACAGGAACAATATTGATGGCATGGACAGTAGGAGTTATAATGATGATATATACCTCTAGAGCCTATCTTATTATACTGTATATGAAGCATACAGCTCTCTCAAACTGAACTTCTTGAATTACTGTATAATGTGTTAACCCTTTCAGTACCGGTGCCGTCCATTCAATTTTATTCTGGCTTCTATTAGACGAATTTATTCAACTTAAAGTGGGCCTCCAGCAATTAACAGGCTTCCAACTATCTCACTCTACCCTTTTTACAACCATAGATCCTGCTTAAGCTGTAAAAAATATTCTAACTAGAGCTAGAACGAAATTAAAAAGAAGTCGCCGGTACAGAAGGGGTTAAAGGGAGATTCTTAGTTGGCTTTCTAGACCCATATCAAGCTTTTAAAAATGACCCCCTTCGATATATAGGCCCATTGGTACATTGTATGGTAGAACAATTCCTTCTATATTACAGGATCACCTTCGCTCGCCTGGGAAAAATCTACACCTAAATGGCCGAAAGGTCTTAAAATTGAAAAACAAATGGGCGAAATGTCTTAAAGTCGCCAAATTAACGCGGCGAAAGTCTCAAAATTTCAAAACTAATGGACTTAAATATGAGTGAGGAGGAGGTTCGAAAAAAAATCCCTTAAGTTAAAATCACACCTTAAATCCTCTACACCCCAAACCTCACGTTAACTTTCGGCAGAGATGAGCTAATGCAGCATGACCTAAGAATGCTATATACAGTGTTGCTATACCTGACACGGGAATAAATGAACCGGTGATGACTTTGAGATGACATTGACCTGAGGAAGGGTGTATAGCTGCCTGCTACAATACATGTACACTCGGACACCATAGTCTCTAGCCCACTTATAAGAACTCGTGAAGCCCCTATGTTTTTCTTAATGCAATAATAACTATGTAGATTGATTATTGGATGAAACTTGTATTTCGATAAATTGTATATATATAGTTTTTTAGACAATGCACAGGGAATTATATTCTTAAATTCATTTCCAGAGATATACTTCCATATGAGTGGACTAGAGACTATGGTATCAGAGTGTACATTTGTATTTCCACTGAAACCTATATGAGAGAAGTATTTGTGTTTCTATATATAATCCTAAGTACAACGTGTAATACTATTGATAAATATATTTGTATACACATACAGATCGAAGGAAAATTTAAGAAAAAAATAGCAGAGAGAGAGAGAGAGAGAGAGAGAGAGAGAGAGAGAGAGAGAGAGAGAGAGAGAGAGAGTATAACGGTCAGGTACAGAATTATACTACACAGAGTTGAGAAGAAGCCAAAGAACGTACAGTAGAATAAAAGGCAAACAAATCAATATATTGAGGGAACATGTGAATAAATCAGAAGAAACTGCATATAAACATACAAGACTACTAGAATTTATTAATATTAATGGAGAAATAATTATAAGTTCAAAAACAGAAATGAGTGCAAATTGTGGTTGGAAAAATATATACATAAATATAAACGCTATTGGAAAAATTGAATAGAAAACACCCAATTTATATTACTATAATATGTACAATTGGTGATAAATATGATGAAATCAAAACAAAAACTTAATACAAATTAACACAGAAAATTAAACTAAAATACTTAAAGTTTTAGAACGATCAAGTTAATCCATTTAAAGCGAGACGTGAATACAATTAATCATAAACACCGGGATAATAAGGGAAATGAACGAATTCAACTTTGGATTGGAATACGTGAATCCAAAAGGAGAAGTGAATGCAAACCGTGGCCAGGTAGAGAGCCGAGACTTAGATCTCCCATAAGTCCGACCCTTGGAGAAGGGCCGTTTGTTTTGGTCTATTCATTTATTTATTCATAATGTCTTGAGTTTCCTCGCTAGACTTCCATCAATCTGTAAAAAACACCCCCTAGACCCCCTTCAAGATGCATTTGTACATTTTTCGGTAGAAAAATTTCCCGGCCGAAGGCCGGTTACTCTTAAAATTACACAGGCTCGCTATCGCTCGCCAGGAAAATATCCACACCTAAATAGCACGAAAGATCTTAATATTGACAAAGAAATGGGGCTTAAAATCGCCAAACTAATGGGCCAAACGTCTTAAAATATAAAAAACAATGGGGCTAACCCCGAGGGAGAAGGGGGACAGAGAAACCAGCCCATCCCCCCTTAAAGACGAAAGGACTGAACGGCCTCCGAGTTCTGGTAATGTAATCCACTTCTGACCATTATCATATGCTTTACCAGTTTTACATATATATTAATTGTTCACATATTCTTTACCAGTTTTATATAATATATTAATTATTCAACCAAGCTAACCTATTTGTCTATATTTTTCTAAGCTGGTGTGAAATTGGATTGTTCCCATCTTAATTACTCCGCTATTAAAACGTTGATATAGCCATATATGTTGTTAATTACGAAAACCTGCCAATTATATGATACAGATACATAATACTTTCATATGTTTATTAGTTATCGAGAAACGAGCTGCTAAAGTAATCAAATTTCAGCCAAGTTAAAATAAATCGATTATAGTTAGATTAATCTAAACAATTCCAATTTAGTCGAAAGTAACATATCAATATCAGCAATTTCGTCAACGATAAAGAACATCGGAGTGGTAGTATAAATACTCAACGCAGTGGTGATATATGTACACTCTCGTGCACAGATAGCTAATACACTACTATATGGTAAACGAGGGGTAGTAAACACTGAATGAGGGAAAACACTGTGTCGGCATGTGCTTTTTATTTTCTTTCTATGTGAATGAGGGAGCCAAAGACATAACTGCCTGCAGCGAGTGCCTCCCCCAGATTTCAAAGAGTGACAGGGCCAACATCAAGGGGCGTCCAAGCTAAAATGCCTGAACACACGGAGTTTGAAGCAATTTAAGTCATAGGAAGAGGGAAAGACTGATTTTGGGAGAGAGTTCCAGAGCTCACCAGCTGAATAGAAGAAAGTCTGAGAATAGCGTTTCACTCTTGGGTTGGAGAGTTGCACAGAGTAGGGGTGGGATTGTGTTGCAAGGCGGGTACTATGTACCCTACGTATAGGAGGTGGTATACACTGGGAAAGCTCCGAGGAACACTGATTATTGTAGTAGCGATAGAATAGCGAGATAGATGCAACATTGCGGCGAAGAGAGAGAGACTGCAGAGAGTTGGTGAGTGGACGGGAGTTAATGATACGAAAGGCTTTCCTTTCTACTTTGTCTTAAGGGGGTAGTACTTGGTCTTTGGGCTGTATATTTATATATTTAATTATTTTTTAATTTCCTCGATAGACCTCCATCAAGCTTAGAACAAAAAACCCTAGACCCCCTTTCAAGATAAATTTGTACATTTTTCGGTAGAATGTCCCGGCCGAAGGCCGATTCCTTCTAAATTTAGAGGCTGAAAAATCAACACCTAAAGGGCACGAAAGGTCTTAATATTGAATACAAAATTAGGTGAAATGTCTCAAAATCGCCAAACTCACGGAACGAACGTCTTAAAACCTCAAAGCTAATATGCTAAACATGCGGGAGAAGAGGGTCCATGAAAAGCGAGTACTACCCCCTTAACCCCTTCCGTACAGGGGATGTCGTTTTGTTTTATTTCAGCTATATTTATACGATTTTATACCGTTCAGGAAGGATATGTGGTAGTTAAAAGGGTGAATCGAGATACTTGGAAGCCTTTTAATTGTTGCATGTCCTTCTTAAGCTGAATAAAATCCCCTAATAATTGCTAAAATCTAATGAAGAGTACAACCCGGTAGTGAAGGGGTTAAGGAGAACGTCTTAACATTAATTATTTACGTCAGAATCTTCCTTTGAAATGTATACCTCCTTTTACTTTACCGTCACCTGCAAAGCAAGATGGTAGGCCTATACATTTAATTGAACGATTCTGATATGCTGATTAAATATGGTATACATTTCCTCTAGCCACATGTTTGTTTCCACCTGATAATAAATTCAACCATTTACCAGCTGAAATCTTTATATTTAATGGAAAACTATGAAACTAGTACCTCTCTACTTTACATAAATACCAGGTTCTCATTTTCAACAACATATTTAGTTACAAAATCATTGGAATAACTAAGCAATCAAGACGAGGACATGACAATTTATCCTCAGCTGGATATAAACAAACATATATGACTCCTTCCATCATGTTCACTGTCTCTTACTGATAATACAGTATTGTACAGTCACTCATAACAATTCGTAGACTTCACCTATTTCTAATTATGAAAGTATATCTCTGGAAACGAATTTATGAATATAATTTCCTATACATCAACTACAACACTATAAATACTATCTATTGAAAAGCAAGTTGTTATTTTTGTTGTTGTTGTTGTTCCCCAAGCTGCCTGGCCGAACAGCCCCAAGTCCCCGAGCAAGGCCAAGGCCATAACCGAGCGGCCCCACAGAACCCTCCCTGCCGACCACAATAAAGCATGGGTGTCCGAAGCCACTGCATGGCGGAGAGCTGAGGAGGGTGCGGAAACGCCCGGGAAACCAAAGACCCACCCAGGGCCCTGTGCCCTTCAGCAATTATGAAGAGAAAGTTGAGGGGCAAAGGAAAAATGTGACGCTTTGGCTTCCAATCTTGGTAGATTGGGAGGTCAATCCACGGAAGAGACGCCGTCACTTGAGATCTAGAAAATATATAAGTAAAAGGAACAGTCAGGGTAAGCTATAGGTATGGCAGAGATCGCTCAGTTCTCACTCTGATAGACCAGCCCATCACCACATGACTAGAACCCAATCCTCTCAGCATCAGCTAGGAAAGGCCCTAGAAAGCCACCTTTGGCGGGGGGATTGCTCCCCTAATTCAACCACTTTCGGGGTTGGGCACCCACCTGAAAAGCAAGTCCTATCAAACAATCAATCTAGATATATATAATTGCATAAAAAAAACCATAGGGGGTCCACGATTTCTTATAAGTGGGCTAGAGACTATGGCGTCCGAGTGCACCAGTTACCTGTGCAGACGATTATATTCATGGTTGGAACTGGGATGTATAACATATACTTGCGAACACCCAACAGACACTCATGATCAAGCTATCTATAGGGACACTTCACTCATGCTCTGTTGATCTTTGCTGTGCGAAAAATGATTATTGGCAAGTTCCCCTCTAGATTACCGAGCTGTGGCAAGAGTTGTGTGACCAAAGACGGTACAAATATTTAAAATTCGATATTTAGATAAGGTTTTATTCCATGTTTTTTGTTTTTGTTTATATATACAAACATTTGCTACTAATGGGAGACACATATCTGCCGACATATTGTGAACAATATGTAGTTTTTGTTCTATTTGGCGCCATTATGTAAAGTTAGAGATCCAAATTATCCTCTTTTGTATCATTGTGAAGCTTGTCTGCTTTTTGGTGTTTGGTCCATGCTTTGTATCATGTAATTGGTCTGTTAATGGTTCTTATTGATGCCATATTGCAACCCTTATGCTGTATTATATATGACTGTGGCTTATACTGGCACCATTGTGTAGCTCTAGTGCTGCAGTATTTCTGCTTACGGTTCATATGACGCCATGTTGTAGCCCTCGCCCTATATTATGCATGATGTTGGTTCATACCTACGCCACGGTATAGCACTGGCGTTGTATTATTTCAATATTTGATGCTTACTGCCGCCATGTTGCATCCCTCAAGACGCAGAGATGCAGTCTTCTAGGTCCGATAATATGGAGAAGTAAGCCATTTGGAATTGATCAGGTTGGCTAGGGAAGGACCACGATACAACCTTTCCCCATCAAGACGGCCATAGTATTGTATAATAGTATAATTATATAGTATAGCATAGTATAGTATAATTATATAGTATAGCATAGTATAGTATAATTATATAGTATAGCATAGTATAGTATAATTATATAGCATAGCATAGTATAGTATAATTATATAGCATAGTATAGTATAATTATATAGTATAGCATAGTATAGTATAATTATATAGCATAGCATAGTATAGTATAATTATATAGCATAGCATAGTATAGTATAATTATATAGCATAGTATAGTATAATTATATAGTATAGCATAGTATAGTATAATTATATAGCATAGTATAGTATAATTATATAGTATAGTATAGCATAGTATAGTATAATTATATAGTATAGCATAGTATAGTATAATTATATAGTATAGCATAGTATAGTATATTATATAGTATAGCATAGTATAGTATAATTATATAGTATAGCATAGTATAGTATAATTATATAGTATAGTATAGCATAGTATAGTATAATTATATAGTATAGCATAGTATAGTATAATTATATAGTATAGCATAGTATAGTATAATTATATAGTATAGCATAGTATAGTATAATTATATAGTATAGCATAGTATAGTATAATTATATAGCATAGCATAGTATAGTATAATTATATAGCATAGTATAGTATAATTATATAGTATAGCATAGTATAGTATAATTATATAGTATAGCATAGTATAGTATAATTATATAGTATAGCATAGTATAGTATAATTATATAGCATAGCATAGTATAGTATAATTATATAGCATAGTATAGTATAATTATATAGTATAGCATAGTATAGTATAATTATATAGCATAGCATAGTATAGTATAATTATATAGCATAGCATAGTATAGTATAATTATATAGCATAGTATAGTATAATTATATAGTATAGCATAGTATAGTATAATTATATAGCATAGTATAGTATAATTATATAGTATATAGCATAGTATAGTATAATTATATAGCATAGTATAGTATAATTATATAGTATAGCATAGTATAGTATAATTATATAGCATAGTATAGTATAATTATATAGTATAGCATAGTATAGTATAATTATATAGTATAGCATAGTATAGTATAATTATATAGTATAGCATAGTATAGTATAATTATATAGTATAGCATAGTATATTATAATTATATAGTATAGTATAGCATAGTATAGTATAATTATATAGTATAGCATAGTATAGTATAATTATATAGTATAGCATAGTATAGTATAATTATATAGTATAGCATAGTATAGTATAATTATATAGTATAGTATAGCATAGTATAGTATAATTATATAGTATAGTATAGCATAGTATAGTATAATTATATAGAATAGCATAGTATAGTATAATTATATAGTATAGTATAGCATAGTATAGTATAATTATATAGTATAGTATAGCATAGTATAGTATAATTATATAGTATAGCATAGTATAGTATAATTATATAGTATAGCATAGTATAGTATAATTATATAGTATAGTATAGCATAGTATAGTATAATTATATAGTATAGCATAGTATAGTATAATTATATAGTATAGCATAGTATAGTATATTATAGTATAACATAGTATAGTATAATTATATAGCATAGTAATAGTATATTATATAGTATAGCATATAGTATAATTATATAGCATAGCATAGTATAGTATAATTATATAGCATAGCATAGTATAGTATAATTATATAGCATAGTAGTATATTATAATAGCATAGTATATAGTATAATTATATAGCATAGTATAGTATAATTATATAGTATATAGTATAGTATAATTATATAGTATAGCATAGTGTATAATTATATAGTATAGCATAGTATAGTATAATTATATAGTATAGCATAGTATAGTATAATTATATAGTATAGTATAGCATAGTATAATTATATAGTATAGCATAGTTTAGTATAATTATATAGTATAGCATAGTATAGTATAATTATATAGTATAGCATAGTATAGTATATTATATATAGTATAGTATAGCATAGTATAGTATAATTATATAGTATAGTATAGCATAGTATAGTATAATTATATAGTATAGCATAGTATAGTATAATTATATAGTATAGTATAGCATAGTATAGTATAATTATATAGTATAGTATAGCATAGTATAGTATAATTATATAGTATAGCATAGTATAGTATAATTATATAGTATAGCATAGTATAGTATAATTATATAGTATAGTATAGCATAGTATAGTATAATTATATAGTATAGCATAGTATAGTATAATTATATAGTATAGCATAGTATAGTATAATTATATAGTATAGCATAGTATAGTATAATTATATAGCATAGTATAGTATAATTATATAGTATAGCATAGTATAGTATAATTATATAGCATAGCATAGTATAGTATAATTATATAGCATAGCATAGTATAGTATAATTATATAGCATAGTATAGTATAATTATATAGTATAGCATAGTATAGTATAATTATATAGCATAGTATAGTATAATTATATAGTATAGTATAGCATAGTATAGTATAATTATATAGTATAGCATAGTATAGTATAATTATATAGTATAGCATAGTATAGTATAATTATATAGTATAGCATAGTATAGTATAATTATATAGTATAGCATAGTATAGTATAATTATATAGTATAGTATAGCATAGTATAGTATAATTATATAGTATAGCATAGTATAGTATAATTATATAGTATAGCATAGTATAGTATAATTATATAGTATAGCATAGTATAGTATAATTATATAGTATAGCATAGTATAGTATAATTATATAGCATAGCATAGTATAGTATAATTATATAGCATAGTATAGTATAATTATATAGTATAGCATAGTATAGTATAATTATATAGTATAGCATAGTATAGTATAATTATATAGTATAGCATAGTATAGTATAATTATATAGCATAGCATAGTATAGTATAATTATATAGCATAGTATAGTATAATTATATAGTATAGCATAGTATAGTATAATTATATAGCATAGCATAGTATAGTATAATTATATAGCATAGCATAGTATAGTATAATTATATAGCATAGTATATTATAATTATATAGTATAGCATAGTATAGTATAATTATATAGCATAGTATAGTATAATTATATAGTATAGCATAGTATAGTATAATTATATAGCATAGTATAGTATAATTATATAGTATAGCATAGTATAGTATAATTATATAGCATAGTATAGTATAATTATATAGTATAGCATAGTATAGTATAATTATATAGTATAGCATAGTATAGTATAATTATATAGTATAGCATAGTATAGTATAATATATAGTATAGGATATTATAGTATAATTATATAGTATAGTATAGCATAGTATAGTATAATTATATAGTATAGCATAGTATAGTATAATTATATAGTATAGCATAGTATAGTATAATTATATAGTATAGCATAGTATAGTATAATTATATAGTATAGTATAGCATAGTATAGTATAATTATATAGTATAGTATAGCATAGTATAGTATATTATATAGTATAGCATAGTATAGTATAACTATATAGTATAGTATAGCATAGTATAGTATAATTATATAGTATAGTATAGCATAGTATAGTATAATTATATAGTATAGCATAGTATAGTATAATTATATAGTATAGAATAGTATAGTATAATTATATAGTATAGTATAGTTGAGTATAGTATATTATATAGTATAGCATAGTATAGTATAATTATATAGTATAGCATAGTATAGTATAATTATATAGTATAGCATAGTATAGTATAATTATAGTATAGTATAGCATAGTATAGTATAATTATATAGTATAGCATAGTATAGTATAATTATAGTATAGAATAGTATAGTATAATTATATAGTATAGCATAGTATAGTATAATTTATATAGTATAGTATAGCATAGTATAGTATATATATAGTATAGCATAGTATAGTATATTATATAGTATATAGTATAGTATGTGTAATTATTTAGTATAGATGTGTATTTATAGCATATAGTATAGTATAATTATATAGTATAGCATAGTATAGTATAATTATATAGTATAGCATAGTATAGTATAATTATATAGTATAGCATAGTATAGTATAATTATATAGCATAGTATAGTATAATTATATAGTATAGCATAGTATAGTATAATTATATAGTATAGCATAGTATAGTATAATTATAGTCGGTTTCTTTACAACTGACGGTAAATTGCAAAGTTCCCATCAAGATTGCTCAGTTATTTTGAAGATTTTGTAGCGAAATATGGTCCTAATTATATAAACTTGGTATGATGCAGAGACGTAGTAGTTTCATATTTGTCAAGACAATAGCTGCTAAGGAGTTCAGTTTACCGTCAGATGACATGAAACTGAGTATAGTATAATAGTAAAGTATAGTAGGGAATAATGATTTCGTAGGGTCGCAGACAAAATGATTCATCGTGACCATATAGAGCTAAATGATACATGTAATTGTCTGTTAAATTCCAATGTCATTTTTTTCTGGTTACTGCCATACCGGTATACACTAATTAGGATTAGAAAGAACAACCTAAGATTAATACCATTGCATACAATTTCACCGATTTGGAATGGTTGTATAGGAATTCCATATGATGTTATGGGCGGTAATAAAAGTGATCATGATTTCTCTATATCTACCTATTTATATATCTATATACATTATATGATTTTATTTTGTTTTATATCGAAGGGGAATGTTAATATATTAACAGTACACACAACGAATGACTAGCTCAGAAAATTCTAAAGGTTGCAAAGTAGATTGCTTTAAGACACGCACAAAACATTTCTAGCTGGGTAGGCTACTCTATGTAATGAAACCGGAGTGTGGGTATGTGAGAGAGAGAGAGAGAGAGAGAGAGAGAGTGTGTGTGTTTTTTTTTTATGTTAGCAAGAATATTGCGTTTTTGATGCTACAGGTAAATATGATAGTATAGTCAATTTATTGTGCCTCCCCCTCGTGAGGCTACTGAACGTTAGGCAAAATATATATATATTTTTTTTCTATGTGATTGAGGGAGGCAAAAGGCATAACTGCCTATAGCGAGTGCCTCCCCATAGTTGAAAGAGTGACAGGGCCAAAATCAAGGGACGTTCGAGCCAAAATGCCTGGACACACGGAGTTTGAAGCAATTTAAGTCATAGGAAGAGGGAAAGACTGATTCTGGGAGAGAGTTCCAGAGCTCAGCTGTTGAGTAATAATAATAATAATAATCTTCTGGTTACTTATATAGCGCCCGTATCTCCTCCTTCGAGGATTCACAAGCGCTTGGCTTTCTTTAGTCTACCAGAGACCATTACCCATCCCCCTTGCTCATGGGGAGATGGTAACCGCCGGCTGTATCCCAGAAAAACTTTTCAATCTGAGCGGGGATTGAACGCGAGACTTTCAAGATGGGAATCAGGCACGCTATCAACTGACCCAGCCGGACGGCTGTAGACGGAGTAGAAGAAAGTTTGAGAGTAACGTTTCACTCTTGGGTTGGAGAGTTGCACAGAGTAGGGGTGGGATTGAGTTGCAAGACGGGTACCACGTGCCTTACGTAAAGGAGGTGGTATGCACTGGGATAGCTCTGAGGAACACTGATTATTATAGTAGCGATAGAATAGCGAGAGAGATGCAACATTGCGGCGGAGAGAGAGAGATTGCAGAGAGTTGGTGAGTGAATGGGAGTTAATGATACGAAAGGCCTTCCTTTCAACTTTGTCTAGGAGAGCGGTGTGAGAGGAACCTCCCCACACATGTGAACAATACTCAATACAAGGGCGCACTATGCCCCTGTACAGAGCAAGAAGCTGTGCAGGGGAAAAGAACCCCCTAAGGCGGTTGAGCACACCCAGCTTCTGGGAGGCTGCCTTAGCAAGACTGGTAATATGGTCCTTCCAAATGAGAGCAGAAGAAAAAGAGACACCAAGAATATTAAGAGAAGATGAAGGGTTGATTTTTGTATTGTTGAAGAATAAGGGATAGTCCGCTGGGAGATCCTGACGGGTAGATAGATGGAGAAATTGGGTTTTGGAAGCATTAAAGTTAACAAGGTTTTCTCTGCCCCAATTGGAAATAGTATTTAGATCAGAATTTAAGAGTTCTATGGCTTCATTACGTTTGTCGTTTAGGGATTGCTGGCTGGGGCGTTCTGAAAAACTAATGGAGTAGTGTAAGGTTGAGTCCTCTGCGTATGAATGGATGGGAATTAAGGTACAGTTAAGGAGATAATTTATAAAAATTAGAAAGAGAATAGGAGATAGGACAGAGCCCTGAGGAACACCGGAGTTTATAGGGTGAGGAAGTGAACAAGGGGGTCACCGTTTTTTTTTTTATCTTTCTCGCCTGTTCTCTCTTTCCCTGGCTTGTATCCATTCGGTCCCACTCAGCCAACTGTTTTAAGACAAACCGTTTATCCGCATACAGGTGTCAATTTTTTCCTGGCGAGCGATAGCGAGCCAGCATTGTGTGGAGAAATTCGGCTTCGCCGGAGAAATATTTCTATCGAAAAATGTACAAATTTAGCTTGCTGTCAAAACAAAAATATATATATGATGGCTCGCTACCGCTCGCCAGGAAAATATTGACATCTAGTTGGGGGTAAACGTCTTAAAACAGTAGGCTGAATGGGGCCGAATGGATACAAGCTAAAGAGAGAGGGAGAGAAAGAGAAAACAAAACGAGGTGGGCTCCCTTAAGCAGATCCCATGCACACTCTTTTACATAATATATAATTCTCTTATACAACCCCTAATGCATGATCACATGCACATGTTGATCATGATCACATGTTGAAGGGCTATTATTATTAATTATTAATTTATTATAATTAATTAGGTAATTTAAGAGATAGAAAACCTGACATTCAATATTAGTTTTTCTATCTCTCTTTTGTAAACAAAATAATGCCATATGAACTGATAGTATTAACTAATAATGAAGTATGAGCTGATATGGTAGGACTTCCTAACTACATAGGATGAGTATCATTATGTATATATGTTTATATATTCATGTTCTACAAACAATATTTTCATGCTTGCTGAAACACCATCACAAATGCTTATGAGTAGCTGCTTAGAACACTAGACCTGGATTTTTAGAAATGTATACAACATATATCACAATATTCAGTGTTATTAAGAGTTATCTCAGTGTATATATACCTCCTCCGTTACGGGAAGGAGATGGCACCTGCCTTTCGACTTATTCCCACCCATATTCTGTCTAACTCTCGAACCCAAGAGTTAAATAATTTTCCCAGTATTTCTTCTACTCAATAAAGAAACTCTGGAAATCTCTCCCTCAGTATATCTTTCCTCATCCTAAGACTTAAATGGCTTCAAGATCCGTGTGGAAACAAACAAATAATAATAAAAATATAAATAAAGGTGTACTTTCTACCCTCCCTGGGTACTGAGAAGGTGTACTGTCCAGACTGTGTTCCTCCTGTTGTACTCAAAAACTGTGCTTCCGTGCTGACTCCCTGCCTAGGTAAACTATTTTGTCTCTGTCTCTCCTCTTAAGTCTTCCCTTCATGCTGGAAGTTCGCTCGCATTCAACCTGTCCCAAAGAAGGGAGACTGCTCTCAACCCTCCAACTATCATCCAATTGATCTCATCTCTTGTATCTCTAAAGTTTTTGAAACAATTCTTGCTTAAATTTTTAAGCATTTCTCTTCTCATAATCTGCTCTCCGATCGCCAGTATGGGTTTCTTAAGGGTCGCTCTACTGGTGATCTTCTTTCATATCTTAGTAACTCTTGATCCTCCTCCTTTCGGGGCTTCGGTGAGACTTTTTCTATTGCACTAGACATATCGAAGGCCTTTGATAGAATCTGGCACAAATCTTTAATTTCTAAACTACCCTCCTTTGGTTTCTATCCCTCCATCTGTGCCTTTGTCTCTAATTTCCTTTCCGGCCGTTCCATAGCCGCGGTTGTGGACGGCCATCGCTCACTTCCTCATCCTATCAACTCCGGTGTTCCTAAGGGCTCTGTCCTATCTCCTATTCTCTTTCTAATGTTCATAAATGATCTTCTCAACTGTACCTCCAGTCCCATCCATTCATACGCAGATGACCCTACCTTACACTACTCAATTATTTTTCCAGAACGCCCCAGCCAGCAATCCCTTAAAGAAAAACGTAATGACGCCATAGTACACTTGTCTTCTGGTCTAAGTACTATTTCAAATTGGGGCAGAGAAAACCTTTTTACCTTTAATGCTTCCAAAACCCAATTTCTCCATCTATCCAGAAGTCCCAGTGGACTATCCTTTATTCTTCAACAGTACAAAAATCAATCCTTCATCTTCTCTCAATATTCTTGGTGTATCTTTTTCTTCTGCTCTCACTTGGAAGGACCATATTACAAGTCTTGCTAAGGCAACCTCCCAGAAGCTGGGTGTGCTCAACCGCCTCAGGGGGTTCTTTATCCCTGCACAGCTTCTTGCTTTGTACAGGGGCACAGTGCATCCTTGTTTTGGGTATTGTTCACATGTGTGGGGAGGATCCTCTCACACCGCACTTCTAGACAAAGTAGAAAGGAAGGCCTTTCGTATCATTAATTCCCACCCACTAACCAACTCTCTGCAAACTCTCTCTCTCTTCGCCGCAATGTTGCATCTCTCGCTAACCTATCGCTACTACAATAATCAGTGCTCCTCAGAGCTCTCCCAGTGTATACCACCTCCTCTACGTAGGGTACGTGGTACCCGTCTTGCAACACAATTCCAGCCCTACTCTGTGCAACTCTCTAACCCATGAATGAAACGTTACTCCCAGTTACTCAGCTCTGGAATTCTCTCCCAGAATCAGTCTTTCCCTCTTCCTATGACTTAAATTGCTTCAAGCTCCGTGTGTCCAGGCATTTTGGCTCTAACGTCTCTTGATTTTGGTCCTGTCACTCTTTCATCAATGGGGAGGCGCTTGCTACAGACACTTCTGCCTATTGTCTCCCTCACTCACATAGAAAAAAAACAAAAAAAAACATAAGCAAATGAATACGCCCATCCCCACTTAAAGTCGCCACAGCATAAACTTGGCCACTGCACCAAGGTCGCCATTGCATAGCCTAAAGGTCATCACAGCTTCAACCTCTTTTGTACCAGCGACGTCTTCTTAATTCTACTCTAGCTATTTTTAGACGATTTTGTGCAGTTAAAGAAGGATCCGTGGTAGTAAAACATTGTTAAGTGAGATAGTTCGAAGCCTGTTAATTGCTGGAGACTCCTTCAAAACCGAATAAATAGTAGCCAGAGTAAAGGTAAAAGAACGTCACCCATACAAAAGGTTAATGGCACCGCTTTATTGATATTGAAACTCCCTTACAGTCGCCACTACCTTAAACCCGCGATTACAGTAAACTATTTATCTATATATCTATTGCCGGACACCTTACTCCCCTTAATGAGGGTGCCCATACACACAAGGCCCCCAAGCGGACCTATTCCCTGTAAGAGGGACAACCGGAGCCAGTTTACTGAAGGACTTACAGGATTGACAACTCAATTTAGGATCCGTCCGACTCCGAGGCCCTCTATGTATCTTGTTAGCACTATTTTTCTACAGTGGTGTTCGGCCAGTCCATCCACTAACCTGCCTTACACTTAGATGAGCAGTACGGATTTTTATCAGGTTTACTCCCCTAGACAGGTTGCCGACCATGGCTAAGGAGACCCATCCACCCGGATTTGTAAAAGGTTGTCTCCCCTAGACGGGTTGCCGACCAAGGCTAACGAGTCCCAGTCACCCGTTTACATTAAAATGCCACTGCATTAAATTAGCCATTGTATTTAAGTCACCACTAAATTAAAGTTGACACTACATTTAAGTCGTCCCGTGATTTAATTCGCAACTGCACTAATTTCGCCACGTCATTAAATTTGCCACTTCATTAAATTCGCCACTTCATTAAATTCGTCACTTCATTCATTTCGCCACTTCATTCATTTCGCCACTTCATTAAAATGGCCCCTTCATTAAATTCACCACTTCATTAAAGTCATCACTTTATAAAAGTCACCATTATCAAAATTGCCACTTAGATCCCCATCACATAAAATGTGTCATTGCAATAACGTCACCACTACATAAAGTCGCTACTGCAATCACCATTAAAGTAAAGTTGCCACTATAAAAGTCGTCACCTAAGTCTCTATTAAAATATGTACCACTGCACGTAAGTCACCACTGTATATAGTCACCACTACAGCAAATTCGCTACTGCAATAAAGTCACCACTACATTAAAGTCACTAAATGTATTCGTCACTGTATTAATGGCACCAATATCCACTGTATTATTGTTGTAAAAGTACTTATGTCACTAATACATTAAAGTCGCCCCAGCTTTAATGTCACTATTCTATTGAAGTCGCCTTTCACTCACAGGCCCAAAACCTCCTACAGTCAACTCGTTTAATCCACAGTCTCTGAAATTTTAGTCATGCAATTATATATTTTCAGATTGCTGTAGGAAACTGTATTACTTATACATTTTGTAATTCATCTCTTTTCCATTTTATACATTTCACATTTATTTTACAAATTAACTTTTAAACTTTTCATAAGCCTAAATAATATGCATGAAGAGACTGTGGATTATTACGAGTTGATTGTACACGCCTAATATTGCCCAAGTGTCTATGAAGTTCCAACCCTGTGAACAAAATCGAACGTAGAAACGTGAAGGATTTAGGAAAGAACTTATAAGTCTCGTGAATACCTAATCAATCTTTCCTTCATCCTATTATTTAATCTGAGTCCAGGTATTTTGACTCCGTCCCGTTTTACTACCACGGAGCCTTCTTAAACCGCGCATATGGGTCTAAATACAGCTACAATTGTTATTAGAAAGACGTTGCCCGTATATAAGGGGTTAATTGATGTTAATTTGACCTTAAAACCTAACAATCACAAAGGAGCTGTGTAATATCTCACTTGATATCTTATAGCCAAACCAGGACTCTAAATAATGGAAATATAATTCCAAACATTCAATTTCATAAAAGTTTCCAAATATTAACCCCTTCTGTACCGGTGACGTACTTTTAACTTTACTCTCGCTACTGTTAGACAGTTTGATGGAGTTTAATAAGGGCCTCCAACAATTAACAAGCTTCGAACTATCTCACTTAACCCTTTTTACTACCGCAAATAATATCTAAAATGCACAAAATCATCTAAATATAGCTAGAACAAAATATAAAGACGTCGCCGGTACGGAAGGGGTTAAGCATAAATTGTGTGCTGGCTAATATGAGTGGTTAAGAGGAGGTTTTTAGTTAGTTCGCTAGACTTCCATCAAGCTTAACATTACAGACCCTAGACCCCCTTTCAAGATAAATTTGTACATTTTTCGGTAGAAAAATATCCCGGCCGAAGGCCACTTCCTCTTAAATTACAGGCTCGCTATCGCTCGCCAGGAAAAAATCGACATCTAAATGGCACGAAAAATCTTAAAATTGACAGAAATAGGGCGAAAGTTCATAAAATCACCAAACTAATGGGGCGGACGTCTTAAAATATCAAAAGCAATGGGGCTAACCATGAGGGAGAAAGGGGTCAAGAAAAAAGTCCCTCAAGTGGAAATCTCCCCTTAATGCAGTGTTATTATCCTATAGCTACATGCACACATTCCATTATTATCCTATAGCTACATGCACACATTCCATTATTATCCTATATATATACTGTATATTCCATTCTGTGAAATCACCCTTTGATGTATTAACCCCTTCTGTACCGACGACGTTTGTTGTATTTAGTACAGCTGCAAATAGACGATTGTATGAAGCTTAGGAAGGATCTGTGATAGTTAAAAGGGTTGATTGAGATAGTTCGAAGCCTTTTAATTGGTAAAGATTCTTCCTGAACTGACTAAAATTTAATAATAGTAGCCAAAATAGAAATACTAAAGATGTCTGCGGTACAGAAGAGGTTAAGTGAAATACGGTATATAATGACTGTCTACTCATATTTTATTGGACAGTAACGAGAAACTAAAACATATGTTGTCTTTTCTTTTTGCATTCCATTTGGAATCTCAATTTACCTGCAAGTTTCCTTCAAATATATATATACATATATATTATACAGTATATACTGTATATTGTATATGCATCTATATTCTGTATTTCGTATGTTAAAAATACTCACAAACCCAAGCATATAATTGTTGAACCATAATTATTCAGGCTTTAATGGTATTCGGGCTCGGCATTCAGGAGAAATCTTTGGGATTATTGCGGCTGCATGAGGCGGGGCAGCGAACACACAAATAGGATTTTCACCAACAAGATTTTACTACCCGAAATCCCAATATCATCGGCAACGTAGCTTTGGCGGCCAGACCGTTTTTCTGGACCCCCTTCTCCCTAATGTTTAGCCCCACTAGTTTTTATATTAGAAGACATTCGGCCCATTAGTTTGGCGATTTTAACACCTTTCGCCCCCTTTCGTTGTCAATTGTAAGATCTTTCGTGCCATTTAGGTGTCGATTATTTCCTGGCGAGCGATAGCGAGCCTGCAATTTTAAGAGGAACCGGCCTTTGGCCGGGACAAGATGTACACATTTATTTTGAAGGGGGGTCTAGGGGGTGTTTTTCTAAGATTGATGGAGGTCTAGGGTGGACACTAAACAAAAAAATATGAATAAATTAATTAATAGACCAAACAAACGGCCGCCTTATTAACAACGCTACCGGGGATATTATGTAAATAGACGATATAAGCGAGTCATAGTGGAGCCTAATTGGGAAACTGTTAAGGGGGAGGTACTCGCTTTTTCTGGACCCCCTTCTCCCTCATGTTTAAACCCGTTAGTTTTGCGATTTTAAGACGTTCGTTCACTAGTTTGGCGATTTTTAGACCTTTCGCCTCAGTACTTTGTCAATATTAAGACTTTTCGTGCCGTTTAGGTGTCGATATTTTCCTGGCGAGCAAAAGAGAGCCTGTAATTTTTTACGGAGCCGGCCTTCGGCCAGGACAATTTCTACCGAAAAATGTACAAATATATATTGAGAAGGGGTATAGGGGGTGTGTTTTTGTTTTAGCTTGATGGAGGTCTAACGAGGAAACTCAAAATGTAATCAATAAATGAATAATGTGTATCATGTGTGCGTTACAGGGGGGAGGAGAGCTGTTATGTGGCTGGGGTACGAGGCCATAAATTGTAATAGGTTAGTGGACAACAATGGGACGGCTACTCTGAAGGGGAAATACAAGGTGAGGCCAGACCTATTGCAGATAACACCTCTAATTATCAGTTTATACATTAACAAACATTCAACTACAAATATATACATATGTATGGTATCGAAAATAACAATACAGCAATAAAGGAAAAAAAAAAAAAAAAAAACCGGCATTCAAATCTGACTACGGTACCAATACTTTATTTATACACAGCGTTACCATTTACGTAGGTTGGCTTATATCACTATCAAACAATACAAAAATAAAAACAATCATTCATAGATTATGTAGGATAGTTCCAATATAATAATAGTTTGATACAGTAGTTTCTTGTTGCTTATTCCTAATTATTTGAAAATTAATAACCCATCGGCTCTAAATACATCTGGTTAATTGATTTTGTTAAAAAGATTGGAACACCCTTACATTTTACTTATTTATTAGAACCAGATGTGCCAGGGGTAATTTTCTCGATAAGCCACGGTAATAAATTAAGTTACCTGGGAACTCCTGAATATATATACAGTATATATACTCTATATATATGAATACTTTCCCTTAATCTGATGCGTTCTTGGACATACACCTCACAATGAATCATGAATATTATGATTCCTGTTATGATCGTGGCAAATGGAGAAGATTATGAAACTGATTTTCATTATGTCTTAAAATATATTGTATAAATTCTGTAGAAAATTCCGCCGTAAGAAATTCACGTAACTCTGTTTTGCAACGCATGATTATTAACCCCTTCTGGGCCGGCGATGTCTATTATATTATATTGTTGCTTTATTTAGATTATTTTGTGCAGCTTAAGAAGGATCTGAGGTAGTAAAAAGGGTTGTTGTTGTTGTTGTTCCCCAAGCTGCCTGGCCGAACAGCCCCAAGGCCCCGAGCAATTCCAAGGCCATAACCGAGCGCCCCCACAGAACCCTCCCTGCCGACCACAATAAAGCCTGGGTGACCGAAGCCACTCCATGGCGGGGAGCTGAGGAGGGTGCAGAAACGCCCGGGAAACCAAAGCCCCACCCAGGGCCCTGTGCCCCTCAGCAATTATGAAGAGAAAGTTGAGGGGCAAGGGAAAATGTGACGCTTTGGCTTCCAATCTTGGTAGATTGGGAGGTCAATCCACGTAAAAGACGCCGTCACTTGAGATCTAGAAAATATATAAGTTAAAGGAACAGCCAGAGTAAGCTATGGGTATGGCAGAGATCGCTCAGTTCTCACTCTGATAGACCAGCCCATCACCACATGACTAGAACCCAATCCTCTCAGCATCAGCTAGGAAAGGCCCTAGAAAGCCGCCTTTGGCGGGGGGATAGCTCCCCTATTTCAACCCCTTTCGGGGTCGGGCACCCGCCCAAAAAGTAAAAAGGGTTAAGTGACATAGTTCGAAACCTGTTAAATGCTAGAGACCCTTATTAAACTTAATAACATCGTCTAATAGTAGCCAGACTATAATACAACAGACGTAGCCGGTACAGAAGGGGTTAACCCCTTCAGTACCAGGGACGTCCTTTTCATCACATGCTGGCAACTATTATGCAATTGTATTCAGCTTAAGAAGGACCTCTAGCGATTTAAGAAGGCTTCAAACTATCTATGACAATCTGTTTAATACTACCACAGATCCTTCCTAAGCTGTATAATATCGTCTAAATATAGCTAGGATAAAATATAGCACACGTCGCTGGTACTGAAAAAGTTAATAGTTGTTGAAAATATTATATTAATAAAATGTAATAGATATATTATATTAATATTTATCAAATGTATAATAATGAATATTAGTGAATGATTTTCTGTTTGCATTGTTTAAGGGGAGGTTTCCACTTGAGGGATTTTTTTCAGAACACCTTTCTCCCTCATGTTTAGCCCCATTGCTTTTGAGATTGTAAGACGTTCGCCCCATTAGTTTGGCGATTTTAAGCACTTTCGCCCCATTTCTGTAAATTTTAAGACCTTTCGTGCCATTTAGGTGTATTTTTTCCTGGCGAGCGATATCGAGCCTGTAATTTAAGAGGAACCGGCCTTTGGCAGGTACCAGAAAAATGTACAAATTTATCTTGAAAGGGGATCTAGGGGATGTAATTTCAAGCTTGATGGAGGTCTAGGGAACACACTAAATACCTCCCCTTAATGTAACCAAAATAATACGATAGCGTACTTTTATTGCTTTAGGATAATATTACACTATTATGCTAATCTAAGGTTGCTTTTGTAGGAATCCAAGGGGTAAATTAATCTCCAATAACCATCTGACTCCCACTAGTTCCAAAATAGAAGAAAACACATCTAATAATTGCCAAAATATACGAAAGAAGATTGTGCCATCATACTAATAGACTTAAGGGGAGATTTCCACCTGAAGGATTTTTTTCTGGACCCCTTTCTCCCTCATGTTTAGCCCCATTGCTATTGAGATTTTAAGATGTTCGCCCCATTAGTTTGGCGTTTTTAAGAACTTCCGCCCCATTTATGTCACTTTTAAGACCTTTCGTGCCATTAGGTGTCGATTTTTTCCTGGCGAGCGAAAGCGAGCCTGTAATTTAAGAGGAATCGGCCTTCGGCCGGGAAATTTTCTATCGAAAAAGGTACAAATTTATCTTGAAAGGGAGTCAAGGGGGTGTAATTTCAAGCATGATGGAAGTCTAGGAAACACACTAAAAACCTCCCCTTAAAAGGGAGAAGTTCAGGACCCACTTCTCCTTCATGTTTAGTCTAGTTCAGGACCCACTTCTCCTTCATGTTTAGTCTAGTTCAGGACCCACTTCTCCTTCATGTTTAGTCTAGTTCAGGACCCACTTCTCCTTCATGTTTAGTCTAGTTCAGGACCCACTTCTCCTTCATGTTTAGTCTAGTTCAGGACCCACTTCTCCTTCATGTTTAGTCTAGTTCAGGACCCACTTCTCCTTCATGTTTAGTCTAGTTCAGGACCCACTTCTCCTTCATGTTTAGTCTAGTTAGTCTTTACATTTTAAGATATTCTTCCCATTCGTTTGGCGAGTTTAAAACCTTTAATGCCATTTAGTGTATTGCTGGTTAGTGATAGCGAACCTGCAATTTAGGAGGAACTGGCCTTTGGCCGGGGCATTTTGCTACCGATAAATGCACAAATTTATCTCGAAGTGGGATCTTGGAGGTATTTGATGGAGGTATAAGGAAGAAATATATAATGAAGACAAATATATAAATAAAAATCTACCTGCAACTTATTCAGAACGATTTAAACGAACCTCTGTCCTAAAACAAAAGGATTTCAGTTTCCAATCATCACAAAAACTATGCCAACTGTGTCTGCCTAATCATTTCCGCTTAAGGGAGCCCACCTCGCTTTTGTTTCTCTTTCTCTCCCTCTCTCTTTGGCTTGTATCCATTCGGCCCCATTCAGCCTACTGTTTTAAGGCGTTTACCCCCATCCAGGTGTCAGTATTTTCCTGGCGAGTGATAGCGATCCAGCATATGCAGTATATATTTTTGTTTTTACAGCAAGCTAAATTTGTAAATTTTTCGATAGAAAAATGTTTCCGGCGAAGCCGGATTTCTCCATACAATCCTGGCTCGCTATCGCTCGCCAGGAAGAAATAAACACTTGGATGGGGATAAACGTCTTAAAGCAGTTGGTTGAATGGGGCCGAATGGATACAAGCCAAAGAGAGAAGGAGTGAAACAGAAAAAAAGCGAGGTGGGATCCCTAAAAAACTATGCCAACTGTGTCTGCCTATTAATTTCCGCTTAACTTTTGTTGTCGAAATTACAGGGAGATGAAGTTGCGAGTCCTTCATCAGCAAACTGAGAGAAAGAATCCCAACGAGGCTAATTACCCTGCCCGAGTCCAATTAAAGACGAAGGGTTGTCTTTCACTACAGACAACACAATAAATAAATATGGTCATCATTTTCTGCCTCTATTGGTGGGAGGAAGTTTGGTACAAAATATATTTAATTTATAGTGTCTTTTCGGACTGCACACATTACGAAATCACATATACATATATATATATATATATATATATTCACTAAATATTATCATGAACATATATATTTAGAAGGTATACCAATGATAAACGATTCTTGATCACTTTGTTTATTGGCCATAGTCAGGACAATATATTGCCGTAATCATATAAATATTGTTTAGTATACATAGCATCTTTTTGATAGAATATGAATATTCTTTGATAACACTATTTGAATGCTTATTACGATTAAGCTTATCACAACGCTTTGTATAATAAGGAAAATAATAAGAAATAATATATACACACTGCCTTGAAATAATATATACACACTGCCTTGAAATAATATATACACACTGCCTTGAAATAATATATACACACTGCCTTGAAATAATATATACACACTGCCTTGAAATAATATATACACACTGCCTTGAAATAATATATACACACTGCCTTGAAATAATATATACACACTGCCTTGAAATAATATATACACACTGCCTTGAAATAATATATACACACTGCCTTGAAATAATATATACACACTGCCTTGAAATAATATATACACACTGCCTTGAAATATATACACACTGCCTTGAAATAATATATACACACTGCCTTGAAATAATATACACACTGCCTTGAAATAATATATACACACTGCCTTGAAATAATATATACACACTGCCTTGAAATAATATATACACACTGCCTTGAAATAATATATACACACTGCCTTGAAATAATATACACACTGCCTTGAAATAATATATACACACTGCCTTGAAATAATATATACACACTGCCTTGAAATAATATATACACACTGCCTTGAAATAATATATATCCACTGCCTTGAAATAATATATACACACTGCCTTGAAATAATATATACACACTGCCTTGAAATAATATATACACACTGCCTTGAAATAATATACCCACTGCCTTGAAATAATATATACACACTGCCTTGAAATAATATATACACACTGCCTTGAAATAATATATACCCACTGCCTTGAAATAATATATACACACTGCCTTGAAATAATATATACACACTGCCTTGAAATAATATATACACACTGCCTTGAAATAAAAAGCCTTACAACGATTTCTTGCCTTATCATTAACGTTACGTAATTTGAATACTTAACTCTATATTCATCAACGTAAACACTTTATTATTATTCTGCTTGTCAATAGCGAGTAAGTTTCATTAACCCATACAGAACCAGGAACGTCCGAAAGTTTTTTCTGTTTTCTTTTTCTTTTTTGTTAAGGGGAGGTATTTTGTTTGTTCCCTAGTCCTCCATGAAGCTTAAAAATACACCCCCTTGAGTTCCTTTCAAGATAAATTTGTACATTTTTCGGTAGAGAAATATCCCGGCCGAAGGCCATCTCCTCTTAAATTACAGGCTCGCTATCGCTCGCCAGGATAAAATCGACACCTGAATTGCACGAAAGGTCTTAATATGGGGTGAAAGTTCTTAAAATCACTAAACTAATGGGGGAAACTTTTTATAATATCAAAAGCAATAGGGCTAAACATGAGGGAGAAAGGGGTCAAGAAAAAAATCCTCAAGTGGAAATCTCCCCTTAACGTAGTTTGTAGGCAAACTATGCATAAAGGTCAAAATTATTAAAAATCCATTAAAACTCCCAAACAAAACGGTACTACTATCTATCTATCTATTGCCTGACACCGTGGTCCCCGAAGGGGTGGCCACGAACGAACCACCCCCATGAACCTCTGTCCCCAGTCAGTTGACGCCCATCCTCCCAACCAGCACCGCCTTCATCCATATACTTCCTCACTCAATCCTTCCACCTCTCCCTCTCGGTCCTTCCACCTCGCTCTCGTACACCCTCTTAGTCATTCTCTCACTTTCCATACGTTCCATATGGCAGAACCATCTCAAGTTGTTCCTTTTCACACTTTTCAGCATATCTGCCTCCACAACACACCTCCTTCTTACTTCCTCATTCATCTGTCTATCCCTCCATGTAACTCCGCATGCACTTCTCAAGTAACTCATTTCCACCACTCTCACTCTTGGTCTGAGTCTCTTCCTGAACGTCCAAGCTTCGCTTCCGTAAGTTAGTGTTGGGATTACCACACTGTTATGCAAGGACTTCTTCGCTTCCATACTGACCACCCTATTTCTTGTTACTGCTGTCAACGTTCCTACAACCCTCTTCCCCTGTTGCACCCTCTCCCACACTTCTTCATCCATAGTCCCATCTTTACTCAACACACTGCCCAGATACTTAAATGAGCTGACAATCTCCACAGCCTGACCGTTCAACTTCACCTCACACTCTGTGGCTTCACCCCTTTCAAAGACCAAAACCTTGCTCTTCCCCGCATTTACCTTCAGATTCCGTTTTTTGCACACTGTTCCAAACACTCGCTCATCAGAACCGTATCCTCAGCAAACAGCAGTACAGGTAGCTTCCACTCATTTCCCTCTCTTATCAGCGACACACCAACATCCACTGCTCTTCCTACTACTCCTACTACTACTACTACTGATAATAATGATAACAATCAAAATAATAAGTTACCGAGAACGTCGGACCATTAACTTATCTATCGGAACTAAACATAATGGGCAACCAATAATTGATCTGATTTTGGAGAGTTAATGAATGAAGTAAGAACGGGTATAAATTTGTCCACATATCCATATATTTTATCTGTTTTATTTTAGTGCATAATACATTCTGATAACGAACGGCCGTAGACTTTAATTAATTAAGAACACGTGAAATATTATACTTACAAATAAATAATAAAAAAAGTGAATACATACCTTGAAGAGTGTACAGGTAAAAACGGCTTATAATCGGGTTCCTTTGAATATTGACATGTTTCTCTATATTGCATATACAACATACTGAATTGTCATAAACACCATGTAATAAATTCCAAAGAGGAAGTAGGGTTTAAGTTATGGTATATATATATTTATTTAATTACATATTTAGTTATTATTTTTTTGTTTGAGTTTCCTCATTAGACCTATATCAAGCTTACCAACCCCCCCCTAGACCCCCCTTCGAGATGAATGTTTATAATTTTCGATAAACAAAAATCCAGGCGGAAGGCTCGCTTTCGCTCGCCAGGATTTTTTTTACACCTGCATGGCATATAAAGTCCTAATACTGACAAAACAAATGGGGGTGAAAGGTCTTAAAATCGCCAAGCTAATGGGATGAGCGTCTTAAAATCTCTAAACTAATGGGGTTAAACATGAGGGAGAAGAGGGTCCGGAAAAAAACTAGCTTCCCCTTCATGCGAGTGTATTATCCACGTTACAAAAGGCTAACTCTGCCTTCGATAGAGTCTGGCACAACTCTTTAATTTCCAAACTGCCCTCCTTCGGTTTCTGTCCCTCCATCTGTGCCTATGTCTCTAATTTCCTTTCCGACCGTTCCATAGCTGTGGTTGTGGACGGCCATCGCTCAATTCCTCATCCTATCAACTCCGGTGTTCCGGTGTTCCGGTGTTCCGGTGTTCTTACTACCCGTCAGGAACCTCCTGAGGACTATCCCATATTCTTCAACAATACAAAAATCAACCCTTCATCTTCCCTCAATGTTCTCGGTGTCTCTTTTTCTTCTGCTCTCACTTGGAAAGACCATATTACCAGTCTCGCTAAGGCAGCCTCCCAGAAGCTAGGTGTGCTCAACCGCCTCAAGGGGTTCTTTACCCCTGCGCAGCTATTTGCTCTGTACAGGGGCACAGTGCGTCCTTGAATGGAGTATTGTTCTCATGTGTGGGGAGGATCCTCTCACACCGCACTCCTAGATAAAGTAGGAAGGAAAGCTTTTCGTATCATTAACTCCCGCCCACTCACCAATTCTCTGCAATCTCTCTCTCTTCGCCGCAATGTTGCATCTCTCTCACTATTCTATCGCTACTACAATAATCAGTGTTCCTCGGAGCTTTCCCAGTGTATACCACCTCCTCTACGTAGGGTACGTAGCACCCGCCTTGCAACCCAATCCCACCCCTACTCTGTGCAACTCTCCAACCCAAGAGTGAAATGCTATTCTCAGACTTTCTTCTATTCAACTGCTGAGTTCTGGAACTCACTCCCAGAATCAGTCTTTCCCTCTTCCTATGACTTAAATTGCTTCAAACTCCGTGTGTCCAGGCATTTTAGCTCGAACGTCCCTTGATTTCGGCCCTGTCACTCTTTGACATCTGGGGTAGGCACTCGCTGCAGGCAGTTATGCCTTTTGTCTCCCTCATTCACATAGAAAACATTAAATCAAATATGTACCAACAATAAACAGGTAAATTGAATCCCAAAAACAAGTTCTGGAAAATACGTTGTTTACGTTATCGAGATAATGCCCCACGGAGAAAAACATTACAAATTTTTAAGGTGCTAGCGGCATTTTTTTTTTTTTTTTTTTTTGTAATTAATTAATTTATTCATGTATTTTTTAGTTTCCTAGCTAGACCTCTCTCAAAGTTAGAAAAACAACTATACCCCGCCTCAAGATAAATTTGTAATTTTTTCGGTAGAAAATGTTCCGGCCGAAGGTCGGTTCCTCTTATAATTAAAGGCTCACTATCGCTCGCCAGGAAAAAAATCGACACTTAAATGGCACGATAGGTATTAAATTTGACAATTAAATAGAGCTAAAGGTGTTAAAATCGTTAAACTAATGGGACGAACGTTTTGAAATATAAAAACGAATGGGGCTAAACACGAGGGAGAAAGGGGTCCAGAAAAACGACTCTTCTCTCCTTAATATCACCAACCCACCAACTAACTTACAAATACACCGAATTAATAACATAAAATACCATAGATAAAATATATTAAGGGAGCCCACCTCGCTTTTCTCTCCCTCTCGCTTTGGTTTGCATCTATTCGGCCCCATTCAACTTACTGTTTTAAGACGTTTACCCCAATCCAGGTGTCAATATTTTCCTGGCGAGCGGTAGCGAGCCATCATAATATATATTTTTGTTTTGACAGCAACCTAAATTTATACATTTTTCGATAGAAAAATTTCTCCGGCGAAGCCGGATTTCTCCATACAATGCTAGCTTGCTATCGCTCGCCAGGGAGAGATCGACACCTGGATGGGGATAAACGTCTTAAAACAGTTGGCTGAATGGGGCCGAATGGATAGAAGCCAGAGAAAGAGCGAAAAGGAGAGAAAGAGGAAAACAAGCAAGTGACCCCCGGCCTTAATAACAGAATAACATGAAACGGAAATAATGTTTGTAGATTTGCTTATTAGTGGAGGTAACACAAAGGGATTATTAGTGGAGGTAACACAAAGGGATTATTGGAAGATTAATAGTAGCGCGTAATCTACTAAGCTTTAAGGGGGTGTAGACTTTGGTTTTTGGTCTATATATAAATTTATTAATATATTTTTGAGTTTCCTCGCTAGACCTCCATCAAGCTTAGAAAAACACCCCTTAGACCCCTTTCAAGATTAATCTGTAAATTTTTCGGTAGAAAAATGCACCGGCCGAAGGCCGGTTCCTTCTAAAATTAGAGGCTCGCTATCGCTCGCCAGGAAAAAATCGACACCTAAAGGACACGAAAGGTCTTAATATTGACAAAATAAATGAGGTGAAATGTCTCAAATTCGCCACACTAACGAAACCAACGTCTTAAAACTCCAAAACTAATATGCTAAACAGGAGGGAGAAGGGGGTCCAGAAAAAGCGAGTAGTATCTAGCCTATACCCCCTTAATTCATCAATGAGCTCACTTGCACACGTTGGCGGCATTATTACACAATGATGAAGGTGCAGTATTTTCACAACTGTTTCATTTGACGAGTGTGCATTTAAAACTCACAAGCGTAAACAAATACATTTATCTTAAGGGGAGGTTTCTAGTTTGTTTCCTACTCCTCCAGCAATCTTAAAATGTTACCCCCTTGACCCCCTTTCAAGATAAATGTTTACATTTTTCGGTAGAAAAATGTCCCGGCCGAAGGCCGATTACTCTTAAATTACAGGCTCGCTATCGCTCGCCAGGATAAAATCGACACCTAAATGGCACGAAAGGTCTTAAAATTGACAGAATGGGTCGGAAATTCTTAAAAATCACCAAACTAATGGGGCAAACGTCTTAAAATCTCAAAAGCAATGGGGCTAGACATGAGGGAGAAAGGGGTCAAGAAAAAAGTCCCTTAAGTGGATATCTCCCCTTAACCCCTTCAGCACCATGACGTAATTTTCATCATATTCAGGTTACCATTAGACGATTTTCTTTAGCTTCTACTCTACCTCGAGGACTCAAAGGGGCACACACGATCGCAATGAACCCTCTGAATAACACAGGCCGCCTTCTTTAGCTGCATAAAATCGTCTAATTTTAGCCAGAATCAAAGGTAGAAAGGCGTCACGGTACTGAAAGGGTTAATGGTAAACATATCAGATATACTTTTAGTAAAATGATAAGAGACGGATTAAACAAGGGGGGTTTGTGATTAAAAGGATTTTCTTATAAAACCATATATAGGTAAGAACGGGATAGCAGATTACATTTAACCCCCTTCGTACCGGTGACGTCATTTGTACTTCATTCTGGCTACTATTAGACGATATTATGCAGTTTGAAATGGGTCTCCAGCAATTAACAGGCTTCGAACTATCTCACTTATCCCCTCTTATTACCACAGATCCTTCTCAAACAAAAATCGTCTAAATAAGGCTAGCATAAAATGAAAAAGACGTTGCCGGTACAGAAGGTACACGGAAAAAGTTCAGGAGTATACTTGTGAACACTGTAAACTATTATATTTCAAATAAATAACTATTTCAATTGAACCATTATTCTAGATTGTTTAAATTTTGATTTATACCTCCAAGAATGTAATTTGAAAGTATTAGAATGTGTATTATTGATTGGGATACTAACAATTTTGGCATAGAAAAACTATTCCTCCTAAGTCGGGATCGAACTTGAGTCACGGATAAAGAAACTCCAGTCTGTAGCCCAGTTTCAATTCCAGGTTGAAACACCACCTATTGAACTTATTGATCACTGGCACTGGCTCCCATTGCATATTTTGAATACGGGAATGTTCGTACAATAGCAGCTATTTTGTATTGCAAACAGCGAGATCATGTTTATGGGGTGCTGGTGGACTGTAATGCACTGAAACCAAGTACAGCACACATTCCATCCCAATAACATCTTCCCATTGACATAACGAAATTTGATAACCGGGACTTTAAGATGACTAGTTCAGTAGCAAGACCACTCGACCACACTTCCCTTAAATGTGTTCTGTTATGGTAGATTGTGCTAAGGTAGGTAATGCTTGATAGATAGTATACTAGTATCGTATGTTTTGTTAGGCTAAGGTAGGCTATGTTTGGGTACGGTAGGTTAGGCTAGAATACGATGGGTTATGATAAGGTGGGACAGGTTGCATTAAGGGGAGATATATAGTTTTGTTTATACCCTTTTCTCCCTTATGTTAAGCCCCTTTAGTTTGGCGTACCGCCAACCCCCCCCCCCCCACACCCACACACAGTGTATAACCTATTCTGGCACCGCCTTAGTATGCATGCCAAGTGTGGGCTCTCCATCTTCAAAACTGAGGGAGTAGTTCGTGAACAAACAGACGTACAGACTCACAGAAAGTGCCCTTTATATAGTAGAATATGACGCTCACCTCTTTCACTAATTTACTAATGTTTGATATTCTATCTACCTATCTATTGCCTGACGCCGTGATCCCCGAAGGGGTGGCCACGAACGAACTGCCCCCATGCACCTGTCTCCAGTGTTACGTTAACCACTCCGTTAGAACCGCATGGCTTGTCCTACAGTGACTCGCTAGGATCGCCAGGGCAGTGGATGTGGCTACAGTTGATGTATTATTGTGTGCTTTATTTCATATGAAAGCTCGTGTCATGGGCAGTCCAGAAAGGCTCTTTGTTTTCGCCCATGTCAAGGCTTTATATAAATTATTTAATTGCAAATTATATGTTTTATCATTAAGTAGTAATGATAGGATTTGAGAGAGAGAGAGAGAGAGAGAGAGAGAGAGTAGAACAGAGTGTGAGGAGGCGCGCAGTGTTTTTTACCATGCTCGATGACGTCATGGCTGGCTGGCCTCTTGGGGATTGGTTGGAGGAGTTTTTTACCATGCTTGGTGACATCATGGTTGGCTGGCCTCTTTGGAATTGGCTGGAGGACTTATTACCGCTTTGCCTACGCGGTGCGAGCTAGTGCCAGTATATATACAGCTCTCTTGCCACTCTCTCCCTCAGATCTGGTTTCTAGAACGCATCCCTCTTATCCCTTTGATATCTGTCTCCCTCTCCGCACCTGAGAACCTTTTCCTCTGCCTATCTCTCTCATTTTCCATATCTTACACCAACTTTTATTAATATTATACCCCCTCTGGTTAACTCTGCATAATCAGCTTCATGCTGGCCAGTTGTATTGTGCGTTAAGGTCTTATATAACCCATGTATGTTTAGTTGTTAAGATAAGTTGATCACGAAGCATTGGTTGGCATTCATATTGTTCAGTACCGCTTCCTATAATTATTAGTGTTCTGCTGGATTAGATAATCCTAGACTAAGAGTCTGATACGATAAGGTATAGTTTCCAATGGGTGCTGGCTTTAGTTAAAAGCTGCAATACATACCTGAGAACTGGAGTTGATTGGGTAAATTCTAGTCTGTGTGCCATTGAGAGTAGAGCATGCACGAATGAGGGCTTTTTGCCTATACCATTCTGCACTGTTCTAAGCTCGGTTGTTTGTCTTTGAGGTACGCCAGCAGAACGCTTAATACTTCGGTATTAAGGTTTCTCAAGAGAGCTACCCTTCACTATAACGTAATATTTGACGCACAGACTTGAGATTTGAACTAGGCTATGCAGCATGCCATGCGCACCAGTATCTCGTATCATTGATTCTAGCTAGACTTTATCAGTCATAGTAGACATTAAGTATATTAAACCAATTACTCTTATTATGCATACCCGTTTAGGATTACACAAGCATTTCGCAGCCTAGTTTGATGTATTGAGACACAAACGACTTAGGCTCTTTTTGTTGATAGGAATACTGCATTGTCGTGGCGATTATTATTATTGTTGTAGCGTTTAGGATATTCTTGGCTCCGACTGCATTATATCTCCTGCCTTTTTGTGTGCATAGCCTGCACGAGCATTGTTCCGCTGCCTGCCTTTTTGGGTTCCATTTCCGATTCGAGCATCTTGATAGCATCTAACATTTAAAGAAGATTCCTTGTTGGTGTTGAAGGACTTTAGTGCACTTTCTTTTATGCAGGAGTGCCTGACATTTATTGATTAAAGTAACGTAAGCTGTAACTTCTCTTACCACCTTACTTTGCATACCATAACCAAGTACCTTCGGTTATAGGTAGTAATAGGCTGTTTTCACATAACATTAAGCCTAGAGTAGACGCACATTTATTGAGAGTTTGATAACCTATTATTGCATATAGAACTCTGGAGAGTATTTGTGTTCTTTGTTCACTGGGAATATACATCAGAGGTTGGATCTAGCACTTTTCGTTGTAGCATTTATGCCATTACTAGTCCAATGAATAAGAGCCCAGATATATTTAAACCTTAGTCGTAACAAATGGCGACCTTACCTAGGATTTGGTAAACCTGGATTTATTAGCAGGGAACATTTGTTGTTTTGGTGAATATTTTGCAGGTATCAGCAGGAATAATGTTTTTTTTGCAACATAGTATAGCCCTTGAGTATTTCCGAGAATTTTTGTGTGTATATTGAGGTATAAGAGTTTGGGGTGCTTCTTTTCTGAATATTGAGGTGGGAAATTTTTTGTGAGCATCATGTCTTATACCGGATCAGAGGAGAATGGAGACACAGTACTTAATGTCGAAACTGAGGAACAGCAGTATGATGAAATGGTTAATCAGGTGAACTGTGAGGAGGATGCTAGGATATTTTTGCAATGGCCTGTTACTGCCGAGCGGTTGGTGGGTATGGATCGGTACAGTCTTCAATGCCTGGCCACAGCTATCCGTCATGCGGGTACTAGCAGCATGACCAGGGATAACTTGATAACGTGTGTACTGGGCAGGGTGACTGGTGAGCGAGATGGGTTGAGTGCTCAGAGCCCTTCGGCCATGCTTCCCCTACACTCGACTCCCAGCCATCCCAGTAGTTTGCCGACCCCGAGTACACTTCCACAGTTGGGTGGTGACTGGCAGGGTGGGTTGCCCCGGGGGGGACCACCGGTAATTTCAAACATTGTAGCACCTTCACCTCCTCAAGGGTTATCTCCAGAATTATTGTTTCAGCTCGAATTAGCTAAGATCGAAGAGAGAAAGGCTATCAGGGTATCTGAGCAGCAAATAGAATTAGCCAAGATAGAAGAGAGAAAAACAATCAGTCAGCAGTCTCAGCACATAGAGCTAGCAAAAATCCAAGCTGATTTAGAGTCAACTAGGTACTGTGCCGACATGGACGTAGAGACAAGTAGAGACAACGGGACAACGACTTGGGGCTGGTAACGGTGTTCATGATAAATCTCTCGCACTTATTGAAACTGGTTCCGGTGTTTGATGAGAGTGGTGTAACAGAATTTTTTGCACGCTTTGAGAAGAAGTGCCAGGAACACCAGTGGCCAGAGAATAAATGGGCAGCACTTGTATCCTCTAGATTAATAGGCAAGGGTCTTAAAGCCTACGATGCGTTACCTTTGGAGTCATGTATTGTGTATGAGGATCTCAAGGAGGCTGTCCTGAGGGCTTACGAACTGCAACCAGAAATGTACCGTTTGAAGTTCCGGGGTGTAACCAAGGGAAGAGATAGCACCTTTTTGGAACACGCCCAGGACTTGTCCGATGCTATGGGGAACTGGCTCCGATCTGAGAAGGTAACAACATTTGATGGAATTAAGCAGTTTATGATGTTGGAGCAGTTCTTTAAGAGCACGGGCGGTGATCTAACTTTGAACTTAAAGGAGAAAAACCCAAGAACTCTAGTAGAAGCAGCAGAAATGGCTGATCTACGGCTGTCGTTGATTCAGGGTTGCGGGTCCTCACAGAAGTACGATGAAAGTGCTAAGGACCGTTATCCTCCCCCTCCCCGTAGCAACGACACATTTAAACAAAAGAGCAATGAAACTAAAACTGAATCCAAACCTAACACCACGCCGTATAAGAAAAGTCAGGGGCCTTTTACATCACAGTATAAGCCGAAACCGAAATTTATGTGTTTTAAGTGCCACAAGGAGGGTCATAAAGCAAATGAGTGCCCTAGTCGACCTCCTCCGGCAGCCGTGTCTTTTGCTCACGGCATTGGAGTGTTCAAGAGGACATCGGAGTTTGTTAGAGGCAATTCTTCCGAGGTAAATACACTGCCAGTGCAGAAGGATCCGGAAGGTTTATTCCCTGTCCGTGATGCCTTTAGTGACCACAGGGGACTCGGTTGTGTGGAGTGGGGGGGTAGAAGACATGAGGTGAGAATTTTGCGTGACACTGGGGCATCGCAAACATTGTTGAGAAATTTCACTGGTAAACCTGTAAATACGGCGCGGGTGGTTGTGGTTCAGGGGGTTAATGCAACAAGGTCATACCCGCTTGTAAGAATGAAGATGGAATTTGATGGTGTGACTCGTGACCTGGATGTAGGAATTGTGGAGAAGTTGCCTGTTGGGGGCGTCGACCTCCTTCTCGGCAACGACTTTGCGGGGCCTACTTCTGAGGCTCCACCCTTGGTCGTTGCCGAGAAGCCGGCCGACGTGAGTAGGGAGGAGCAGGAGTGGGTTGAGAAGTGTCAGGTGCAACCTATGGCGTGTGTTGTCACCCGATCTTTTGCATCCAGGGAGTCACATTCTGGTCAACAGTCTTTAGCCAAGCGGAGGAAAGGTACCGAGAAGGGGTTGAAAGTTGATGCGGTTGAGAGTTTAGTATCAACGGACATTCTCGGGGACTCATTATTAGGACCGATTTTCGAGTCTGGAGAAGACCCATTAACTGTTACTAAGAAGGCAGAGGATGGGCTTAAAAAGACGAAGAGACAGCAATGATACACAGAGAGAGAGCAACGGGAGGCTAAATTCAATGTAGGAGGGGGGCATGAGTTGTTTCGCAAACACTTAGATAAGCTTGCTCCTTCGGACATTCGTAAATTGCAATTCGAAGACCCGGAGGTTCTTGAATGTGGTACCGGTGCTGTCGAGTTGGAGGAGGACAGTGATGCACAGTCGGGAGATGTAGCAACAAGGTACCCTGACGTGTACCCTATGAGAAATGGGTCAGTGAAGACGGTGGTCCAAAACTTGCTAGTGTATTTTTTCCAGTATGGTTACCCGCGGGAGATTCAGTCAGACCAAGGATCCAACTTCACTTCTAACCTCTTTGTTCAAGCAGTGCCGCAGCATGGGATTGTTACGGTTGGATCATCTGCGTATCATCCGGAGAGCCAGGGTGTGTTGGAGCGATGGCACTCAGCCTTGAAATCAGTGCTTCGTTGTTGTTGCTTTGAGAGTGGGAAAGGTTGGGATCTTGGCCTGCCATATGTTTTATTTGCTGCACGGGAGGTACCTGGGGAAAGTTTGGGATTCAGCCCTAATGAGCTCGTCTTTGGACACCATGTCAGAGGGCCTCTCCATATGGTTAAAGAAATATGGGAGGGCGCAGAAAAACCTTGTTCTATGCTAAAGTATGTCCTCGACAGTCGAGAACGGATGTTGCGCAGTCTGGAGTTGGCTGGCCGTAATTTGACTAGCTCTCAGGCCCTCATGAAGGACAGGTACGACCTCAAGGTTAAACTCAGGGAGTTTCACGTGGCTCAGGAGGTGTTGATTCTACTGCCCCTTGTAGGTCATCCCTTATCCGCGAAGTACACTGGTCCTTATAGGGTGGTTGAGGAGCTATCGGACCTGGATTACTTGGTAGCCACTCCAGACAGACGTAAGCGCAATCAGTTATGTCACGTTAATCTCATGAAGGAGTATGTGAGGCACCCCCCTGAGCCTCTCACTGTGCCTGTGATGACGTTTAGCAGTCAAGGTGGAGAAGGAGAATGGGACAGTCAAGCTCAGGTGGAGGATAACTGGAAGGATAAGAAAGTCAAATGGGCGCCTGAGTGTGAGAAGGCGTTTAGAGTAGTAAAAGACCTGTTGTGCACTCACCCGATCCTCAGGGCCCCTGACTTTAGCCTACCTTTCCAACTAGCAACGGATGCTAGTGGTGTGGGGGCTGGTGCCATCCTTATGCAAGAGGACGATGATGGGCTGGAGCATCCTGTTAGTTTCTGCTCGGAGAAGTTCAATTCAGCCCAGGGGAGCTGCTCTGTTGTCGAGAAGGAGCTACTGGCTGTTGTGCTTGGGCATTTCGAAGTCTATGTTCCAGCCTATGGTCCGGTCGTTGTAGTTTACACAGATCATCACCCTCTCAAGTTCTTGGACCAGTTTCACAATCGGAATAGGAGGCTGACCGGGTGGTCGCTGGTGTTACGGGAGTATAGCCTGGACATACCCATATTGCCGGTTGTGACAACGTGGTTGCAGATTGTCTTTCAAGGGTATATGATCCTGGGTAGATTGACACACGGGTAGCCTCCTGCTTTAGTTTGAATAGTATTTTGCGCTTGGTGCTTGTTGGCTCGCGGTTGTAGCCCAGCGTATTGAGTCGTAAAGCAGGAGTTGAGCGTTTGGTATAGAAGAAAAAACTAGGCTTGCCCCTATAGTGCAGCCGAAATAAACAAATTAAAAACATAAAAATCAAATAAAAACTCTTTCTTTGATAGTTGAATTTTTTCAGTATGTTATAGCAGTAATTCTGAGTTGCACTCCTCTCAGAATGCTGGGCTAGAGAAGCTAGCTCTTGAGGAGCATAACTACATAATTATGATTTAACCTATTGTGTTGGGGAGGGTTATAATTTTGTAAAATGTTTTGTTGAGAACTGTGCCAGATATTTTACTGCCGCTGGGTGATGGGAAGTAGAGATATAGCATGGGTTCTAACCATCAGATTTTTTTTGAGCTTTGGGCCTCTGAGAAAAATTCTTGGGGGGGGGTGTTACGTTAACCACTCCGTTAGAACCGCATGGCTTGTCCTACAGTGACTCGCTAGGATCGCCAGGGCAGTGGATGTGGCTACAGTTGATGTATTATTGTGTGCTTTATTTCATATGAAAGCTCGTGTCATGGGCAGTCCAGAAAGGCTCTTTGTTTTTACCCATGTCAAGGCTTTATATATTTAATTGCAAAGTATATGTTTTATCATTAAGTAGTAATGATAGGATTTGAGAGAGAGAGAGAGAGAGAGTAGAACAGAGTGTGAGGAGGCACGCAGTGTTTTTTGCCATGCTCGATGACGTCATAGCTGGCTGGCCTCTTGGGGATTGGTTGGAGGAGTTTTTTACCATGCTTGGTGAAGTCATGGTTGGCTGGCCTCTTTGGAATTGGCTGGAGGACTTGTTACCGCTTTGCCTACATGGTGCGGGCTAGTGCCAGTATATATACAGCTCTCTTGCCACTCTCTCCCTCAGATCTGGTTTCTAGAACGCATCCCTCTTATCCCTTTGATATCTGTCCCCCTCTCTGCACCTGAGAACCTTTTCCTCTGCCTATCTCTCTCATTTTCCATATCTTTCACCACCTTTTATTAATATTATACCCCCTCTGGTTAACTCTGCATAATCAGCTTCATGCTGGTCAGTTGTATTGTGCGTTAAGGTCTTATATAACCCATGTATGTTTAGTTGTTAAGATAAGTTGATCACGAAGCATTGGTTGGCATTCATATTGTTCAGTACCGCTTCCTATAATTATTAGTGTTCTGCTGGATTAGATAATGCTAGACTAGGAGTCTGATACGATAAGGTATTGTTTCCAATGGGTGCTGGCTTTAGTTAAAAGCTGCAAGACATACCTGAGAACTGGAGTTGATTGGGTCAATTCTAGTCTGTGTGCCATTGAGTGTAGAGCATGGACAAACGAGGGCTTTTTGCCTATACCATTCTGCACTGTTCTAAGCTCGGTTGTTTGTCTTTGAGGTACGCCAGGAGAACGCTTAATACTTCGGTATTAAGGTTTCTCAAGAGAGCTACCCTTCACTATAACGTAATATTTGACGCACAGACTTGAGATTTGCACTAGGCTATGCAGCATGCCATGCGCACCAGTATCTCGTATCATTGACTGTAGCTAGACTTTATCAGTCATAGTAGACATTAAGTATATTAAACCAATTACTCTTATTATGCATACCCGTTTAGGATTACACAAGCATTTCGCAGCCTAGTTTGATGTATTGAGACACAAACGACTTAGGCTCTTTTTGTTGATAGGAATACTGCATTGTCATGGCGATTATTATTATTGTTGGAGCGTTTAGGATATTCTTGGCTCCGACTGCATTATATCTCCTGCCTTTTTGTGTGCATAGCCTGCACGAGCATTGTTCCGCTGCCTGCCTTTTTGGGTTCCATTTCCGATTCGAGCATCTTGATAGCATCTAACATTTAAAGAAGATTCCTTGTTGGTGTTGAAGGACTTTAGTGCACTTTCTTTTATGCAGGAGTGCCTGACATTTATTGATTAAAGTAACGTAAGCTGTAACTTCTCTTACCACCTTACTTTGCATACCATAACCAAGTACCTTCGGTTATAGGTAGTAATAGGCTGTTTTCACATAACATTAAGCCTAGAGTAGATGCACATTTATTGAGAGTTTGATAACCTATTATTGCATATAGAACTCTGGAGAGTATTTGTGTTCTTTGTTCACTGGGAATAAACATCAGAGGTTGGATCTAGCGCTTTCCGTTGTAGCATTTATGCCATTACTAGTCCAATGAATAAGAGCCCTGATATATTTAAACCTCAGTCGTAACACCAGTCAGTCGACGCCCCTTCCCCCAACCAGCACCGCCCTCGTTCATGTACTTCCTCACTCCATCCTTCCACCTCATATTCGGTCTACCTCTCCCTCTCTGTCCTCCACCTCGCTCTCGTACACCCTCTTAGTCATTCTCTCGCTTTCCATACTTTCCATATTTGATATTCCAGGGCCAAAACTAAAAAGGCCAACCATTTGAATACTCTTAAAAAAAAGTATATACAATTCGCTTCAAACCACATTACTTGAGAGACGGCAAACATTAACAAGTATTTCCAAAATGCATTATATTATCATAGAAAATATCAATATCAATCATTCCATTACAAATATAATAAAGAGAAGTAAAACAAACATGGGCAACTGTACAAACTAACCTCGGGAGGGATCAAAGTGCGTATAAAATGAGAACAATACGTGCCGGCCCAACTGGTGGAGTGCGGTGTTGGAGGAGAAGCCCAACTGGTGGAGTGTGGTGTTGGAGGAGAAGCCCAACTGGTGGAGTGCGGTGTTGGAGGAGAAGCCCAACTGGTGGAGTGCGGTGTTGGAGGAGAAGCCCAACTGGTGGAGTGCGGTGTTGGAGGAGAAGCCCAACTGGTGGAGTGCGGTGTTGGAGGAGAAGCCCAACTGGTGGAGTGCGGTGTTGGAGGAGAAGCCCAACTGGTGGAGTGCGGTGTTGGAGGAGAAGCCCAACTGGTGGAGTGCGGTGTTGGAGGAGAAGCCCAACTGGTGGAGTGCGGTGTTGGAGAAGCCCAACTGGTGGAGTGCGGTGTTGGAGGAGAAGCCCAACTGGTGGAGTGCGTGTTGGAGGAGAAGCCCAACTGGTGGAGTGCGGTGTTGGAGGAGAAGCCCAACTGGTGGAGTGCGATGTTGGAGGAGAAGCCCAACTGGTGGAGTGCGGTGTTGGAGGAGAAGCCCAACTGGTGGAGTGCGGTGTTGGAGGAGAAGCCCAACTGGTGGAGTGCGGTGTTGGAGGAGAAGCCCAACTGGTGGAGTGCGGTGTTGGAGGAGAAGCCCAACTGGTGGAGTGCGGTGTTGGAAGGGAAGCCCAACCGGCGGAGTGCGGTGTTGGAGGAGAAGCCCAACTGGTGGAGTGCGGTGTTGGAGGAGAAGCGTAGGAGGAGGACTGTCGCCGGTGAAGGTCAGGGTTAAGGGAGCCCACCTTGCTTTTTTTCTCTTTCTCTCCCTCTCTCTTTGGCTTGTATCCATTTGGCCCCATTCACCCTACGGTTTTAAGACGTTTATCCCCATCCAGGTGTCAATATTTTCCTGGCGAGCGGTAGCGAGCCAGCATATATATTTGTTCTTTACAGCATGTTTAATTTGTACATTTTTCAATAGAAAACGGTCTCCGGCGAAGCCGGATTTCTCCGTACAATGCTGGCTCGCTATCGCTCGCCAGGAAGAAATCGACACCTGAATGGGGATAAGCGTCTTAAAACAGTTGGCTGAATGGGGCCGAATAGATACAAGCCAGAGAAAGAGAGAAAAGGAGAGAAAGAGAACATTTATGGTGGAGTGCGGTGTTGGAGGAGCGGCGTAGGAGGAGGAAGACTGTCGTGGGTGAAGGTCAGGGTTAAGGGGAGACAGACCGTTTTTCTGGACCCCTTTCTCCCTCATGTTTTGCCCTATTACTTGTGAAATTTCAAGACATTCGCCCCATTAGTTTGTCGATTTTCAATCCTTTTGCCCCATTTCTTTGCCAATATTAAGACCTTTCGTGCCATTTAGGTGTCTATTTTTTTTCCTGGCGAGCAATGCGGAGTTGGAGGAGAGGCGGAGGAGGACTGTCGCGGGTGAAGGTCAGGGTTAAGGGGAGATGGTTCAGATGTTTTGCCCAATTGGTGTCCCGAGTTCGAATCCCGGGAGGACCATACGCTTTCATTATTTATGCAAGGGCATTGGGGTTTGTAGTTGATGATTAATGTTAAGAACGGGGTGTTACGTATCTTATTATATGTTTAGTTTCCTCCCTAGACTTCCATCAACCTATACAAAATATCCCTTAGACCCCCCCCTTCAAGATAAATTAGTAAATTTTTCGGTAGAAAAAGGTCCCGGCCGAAGGCCGATTCCTCTTAAAAATAACAGGCTCGCTCTCGCTCGCCAGGAAAGAATCGACACCTAAATGGCACGAAAGGTCATAATATTGACAAAGAAATGGGGCGTAAAGTCTTAACTAATGGGCCGAACGTCTTAAAATATAAAAACCAATGGAGCTAAACACGAGGGAGAAGGGCGTAGGAGGAGGACTGTCGCTGGTGAAGGTCAGGGTTAAGGGGAGATGGTTCAGTTTTTGCCCGATTTGTTCTTTATTTATTATATTTTTAGTTTCCTCCCTAGACTTCCATCAATCTGTAAACAACTTCTACTAGATCCCCTTCAAGATATATTTGTACCGGTTACGCTTAAAATTACAGGCTCGCTATTGCTCGCCAGGATTTTTGTTTACACCTAAATGGCACGAAAGGTCATAATATAGACAAAGAAATGGGGCGTAGAGTCTTAAAATCGCCAAACTAATGGGCCGAACGTCATCAATCTAAAAATTATTGGGGCTAAACACGAGGAAGAAGGTGGGATCAGACAACCGGCCCATCCTCCCTTAAAACCAATGATTGATGAGGTCAAGCAACCACAGGAAGGTCAACGGTGGCTAGTGGAGGGGGGGGGGGGAGGAAAGATGGGATGAAAGGTCTGTTACATGTCAGTGTGTTACGACAGCAGAGGCTATAGTAGATTTTGTGAAAGAAGGATGACAATGAAGGCCAGAAATAACCAATAAAAAGAAACGAGATTTTTGTCAATACTTGAATCACGGTCCCTAAAAGCATACAACACCGAACACGGAAGCATACATGAACTAAGGCAATATGTTGATTAATGAATACATCAATAAATCGGGGCTCATTTTGCATGAACCGCAATAAGGTAACATTGTATTTCATTAGTTTTACACATACAAGGAGTTGGTTGTTTTGGAAGAAGCAAAAAATAAATAAATAAACAAAGTGCAACACAATTTTTGGGTATTTGTTGAGGTGTGCCTGGATAGGTTTGGAAAGAGTGAGAGTATTATTGTTCGGAGATATAACCTGTACTGTACCAGCGACGTCTTATCATTTTATTCTAGCTATATTTAGACGATTGTGTGCAGTTTAAGAAAGATCTGTGGAAGGAAAAAGGGTTTAGTGAGATAGTTCGAAGCCTGTTAGTTTCTGGAGGCCCTTTTTAAACTGAATAAAATAGTCTAATGGTAGCAAGAATGAAGTTAAAGAGACGTCGCTGGTACAGAAGGGGTTTAGAATGTCGGTGACAGGAAAGTAGATGGGAGGGCGGGGTATGCAGTCTGAAGTGGATGGGAATGATAGTACAGTACACTTGTGGACGTATGTGTGGGAAGAGGCTGATCGTGCATGTATAGGTTGTGGGGGGATGGTTCAATTTTGGGAGATTTTTGCATGTATTCATTATTTTTCTAGTTTCCTCCCTAAACCTCCATCAAATTTAAAACAAAAAACATCCATTAGATCCCCCTTGTAGATTAATTTGTACATTTTTCGGTAGAAATTTTTCCCGGCCGAAGGCCGGTTCTTTCAACATTACAGGCTCACTATCGTTCGCCAGGAAAAAAAATCGACTACTAAATAGCCCGAAAGTCTAAATATTGACGAAGAAATGGGGCGAAAGGTCTTAAAATCGACTAACTAATGGGGCAAACATCTTAACATCTGAAAACTAATGGGGCTAAACATGAGGGAGAAAGTGGTCCAGAAAACCGGCCCATGTCCCCTTAAAGAGTGTTTGTGACAAAACGGAGACTCCGTTTGTAAAATTTCTAGTGTTCGATGACAGGCCGGCAAATGTTACATGAGCACATCTGCCTGCTAGATAGTTGGCTACTTTTTGTGTTGTTGTGCATGTTTGTGTTGAGATTTTTGTAAGGTTATGGCTGGCAATGGCAACAAAAGCTTAAGTAATGTCAATTGTAACGAGACGTGTTCTGTGTGCTGGCCTAGCTGAATTGATGCCCTCAAAATCATTTTGTGTGAGGTCTGTAAGAAGGGTGTTTGCGGAGTGTAGTGGGTTAGCCATGTTGTGATGTAGCTAAGGGAATGTGAGGTGTAGTGGGTTAGCCATGTTGTGATGTAGCTAAGGGAATGTGAGGTGTAGTGGGTTAGCCATGTTGTGATGTAGCTAAGGGAATGTGAGGTGTAGTGGGTTAGCCATGTTGTGATGTAGCTAAGGGAATGTGAGGTGTAGGGGGTTAGCCATGTTGTGATGTAGCTAAGGGAATGTGAGGTGTAGTGGGTTAGCCATGTTGTGATGTAGCTAAGGGAATGTGAGGTGTAGTGGGTTAGCCATGTTGTGATGTAGCTAAGGGAATGTGAGGTGTAGTGGGTTAGCCATGTTGTGATGTAGCTAAGGGAATGTGAGGTGTAGGGGGTTAGCCATGTTGTGATGTAGCTAAGGGAATGTGAGGTGTAGGGGGTTAGCCATGTTGTGATGTAGCTAAGGGAATGTGAGGTGTAGTGGGTAGCCATGTTGTGATTAGCTAAGGGAATGTGAGGTGTAGTGGGTTAGCCATGTTGTGATGTAGCTAAGGGAATGTGAGGTGTAGTGGGTTAGCCATGTTGTGATGTAGCTAAGGGAATGTGAGGTGTAGGGGGTTAGCCATGTTGTGATGTAGCTAAGGGAATGTGAGGTGTAGTGGGTTAGCCATGTTGTGATGTAGCTAGGGAATGTGAGGTGTAGTGGGTTAGCCATGTTGTGATGTAGCTAAGGGAATGTGAGGTGTAGTGGGTTAGCCATGTTGTGATGTAGCTAAGGGAATGTGAGGTGTAGTGGGTTAGCCATGTTGTGATGTAGCTAAGGGAATGTGAGGTGTAGTGGGTTAGCCATGTTGTGATGTAGCTAAGGGCCATGTTGTGATGTAGCTAAGGGAATGTGAGGTGTGATTAATTGGAGTATTAATAAGGGGGGTCACCGGCTTTATTTGATCTTTCTCTGTTTTTCTCTCTTTCCCTGGCTTGCATCCATTCGGCCCCATTTAGCCAACTGTTTTATGACGTTTATCCCCATCCAGGTGTTGATTTCTTCCTGGCGAGCGATAGCGAACCAGCATTGTTTGGAGAAATCCGGCTTAGCCGGAGAAATTTCTTTATCTAAAAATGTACAGATTTAGCTTGCTGTAAAAAAAAAAACATATATATATGCTGGCTCGCTACCGCTCGCCATGAAAATATTGACACCTGGATGGGGTAAACGTCTTAAAACAGTAGGCTGAATGGGGCCGAATGGATAAAAGCCAAAGAGAGAGAGGGAGAGAAAGAAAAACAAAGCGAGGTGGGCTCCCTTAATGCCCTTGGTGATTTTTGAGGGGGTACAGAGAAAGAGTGATGGAGCGGTGTGAAGAGGGTAGCGTGGGGTCTTTGTTGGGTTTGGGGTTTGTGATAATGGCACCATGCTTCCAGATGTTGGGTATTGTGTTGTGTGAATAGCTGTAGTTTGATATGTTGGTGAGTGCTTGAATGCCTTGTGATCCCAGGTGTCTAAGGTGTATATTACTTATACAGAGGCGGATGTGTGTTTGAGGTTATTGATGATGTGCTGCGTCTGACTGTTAATGAAGGGTGCATAGCCCGGGTCTTTGGGGAATTGTTGCTACCGTCAGATGACTCGGTGATTGTCCTGGTGGGGGTTTAGGTGGCTGACATATTAGAAGTGATTTATGAGAATGTTTGCTTGTTGTTTATTTGAAGGCATGGTGACGGTTGTTTTGATGGCAGCCTTTGATGGGAGAGAGAAGTAAAGCTGTGGAAGAGGAGAAGGAGATCAGATCTTAAGTGTGGGAGGCTTGGACGAGGGTGAAAATGGGAATAGATGGAACGTGTGGCGAGATGTTAAAGTATGGGAGTGAGGTAGTGATTGAATGATCTGGAAAATGTGTAGACTAGCATGGGAGAAGGGAAGAGTACCTGAAAACTGGACATATTGTATAATATGCATGTGTTAACCACAGGGGAATATGTCTCCTAATCATAATAGGGAAACTATACTGTAGGATACTGACAGAGAAAGTGAGAAAGATAACAGAACAAAGGGGGTTTAGGAAGGGAAGAGGATGTTTAAATTATATCTTATCCTTGAGGTGTATTGTAGAGTTTCTGGAGAAGGGAAGGAAGTTACATGCTGCCATTATGGACTTGGGAGACAATCTATGCGTAATGCATATGTGCGCGGAATTTCGATGTGCGTATCATAGGTTCGTGTCCTTGGAGTGCCACATGTATTTGTTGATTTCATTAATTGAATTTAGAGGCGAAGTTGGTTGGTGGAAAAAACATAATAATTCATTCTGGTTCAGGAGAAATTTATAGCGAGGCCTTCCCAAGGGTTAAGTGCCCCATTATTTACTCCTTCCATTCGTCTATACATTAGGCTACCATAGCTCAGTTGGAATATATGTACATGTTCAGATTAATATGCAGGATTCGAAACTGCATAATAAATCGTAGGCTTGTGCATATTTCTTTAACTGTCTTGATAGTGTAATGCATAAGTGAGTGGAATTTCGATGTGAGTATCCTAGGTTCGAGTCCTTGGAGTGCCACATGTATTTGTTGATTTCATTAATTGAGTTTAGAGGTGAAGTTAGTTGGTGGAAAAAACCATAACTAAATTCATGGGAAACGTCTATGGACATTACTGAGAATATATGGAGTAGATAGCAAGTTGGTGAAGCGGTGAAGGGTGAAGATGCAAAGGTAGCAATGCGTTTAGAGGATGAAGAGAGCAAATTATATTATCTGAATGTTGGATTAAAGCAGGGGTGTGTGCTGTCTCCATGGTTGTTCAGTATGTACATGGATGGAGTCGTGAAAGAAATGCAAGGAAAAACAATGGATGTTGGAGTACCCCTGGTAAGTGAAGGGAGTGAATGCAAATTGTCTGTGCTGCTGAAGGTACAGCACAGTTCTATTGAGTGACAAGTGGGAATTGCAGTGCATAGTGATTATGTTTGGTAATTTGTGAGAGAAATGGAAGCTAAAGGTCTTACAGGGAATGGTTATGGTCTTTGAGAAGAATGCAGCCATAGAGTGTGAAATAAGGTTGAATGGTCAGGTAATGGAAAATGTATATTTTTGTGTCATGCCCCAGTTAGTGTTCGAACCCAGGCCAGTAGTGCAGCACTCCAGCACCTAAACCACTAGACCACCGAGGAGCTTATAATTAGTGGCTTCATTTGGAATTATATCCCATCCACCACCACCCGCTCCGACTCGTGATCACGTAGCTAGATACCATACACATATATCTCACACACAAACTCTAGCAATGTCAGCTCATATAAGTACTTAGGAGTTTGGACGATGAAGTGCAATACAGGGTGAAACAGGGGAGGAGGATTGTATGGATGCTGAAAGCAGTGACTAGGAATAGGAAGGTAAGTCGTAAGCATGAAAGTAAGGAAGTCAATGCATGATAGTGTGGTGATCCCATCATTGACGTATGGCAGTGAAGCATGGACGTTGTTAGAGAGGCATAAATCAAGAGTGAGAGTGGTCGAAATGTGTTATTTGAGAAGTGTGTGTGGGGTTACATGGAGAGACAGGAAGACACATGGGGAAGTATGAGAGCAATGTGGCGTGGATGTAGATGTTGTGGAGATAAGAAACACTTTGTAGTGGTTCAATCATGAGAGTGAGGCGGAAGGGAAAAGAGGGAGAGAAACACGGAGAATGAAATCGAAGAATGGAGTTGAGAAGTAGAGAGGTGTAGCCTATGAGTGAAAGTAGTATGTGGTGGGAGGAAAGGCGCTGGCTGACGGATGACAGAGGAACATAGACAATTAATTCATGTTCAATCCCTCTGGGAATAATACGTCTGGTAAAAGATAGATAGATAGTAGTTATTACAGTATATAAGCAAAACACAAAAATAACTTTCTGATTGTTCTTATAGGTGCTGCTGTAATGCACACAATCAAGCAGCGTAAAAAGACATTACATACTATGTATATTATAGATAGATAGATATGTATATACTCTCAGCGGGGCTTGAACCACCGACAGTCAGGACGATAGTCGGTGGTTTGAGCCCCGCTGAGAGTATAAACAAATTTAGTTGCTTACGTATATATATATATAATATATATATATATACACGAATTAATAGTTTCCAGTCCTTATGAGAACGACTATGATGAATGTCCCTCGTACCTACATGTTGGATCAAGATTTAAATCCGGGTAAGCAATAAAGGCCTGTCGTAACTTAAAGGGGGGCTGCTCTCCCTTCCTTCCCATCTACGCCCCCCCCCCCCCCTCCATTATTTATGTTAGGGTGGTGAGACATGTTGGATAGTGGTTGGGATATTTCAAGCCGTTTACCTTATGGGGCTATAGTCTGTTCATTCTAAGTTGGGTAGAAATTGTAACCGCTTATAACCTCTGTAACTCAAAAAGGACTAGAGCAAATTGGCTGTAAATTTCCACATCTATTCCTTGACTGACTCTTCCCAAATGGTAGACATATTAGCTCGATTACTCTAGTCGTTTTTGCAATACAGAGGTTAGAGGTCATGATTTCTCGCCTACTTACAGCAAATAGACCCTATGGACGGTTGTTTGGTCTCTTAATTTATGTATTCATTTATTTTTTAGCTTCCTCGCTATCCCTCCATCAAGCTTAGAAAAACATCCCCTAGACCCCCCTTCAAGATAAATTTGTAAATTTTTCGGTATTTTGGCCGGTTACTCATAAATTACAGGCTCGCTATCGCTCCCTACGAAAAAATCAACGCCTAAACGGCACGAAAGTTCTTAATTTTGACAAAGTAATGGGACGAAAGGTCCCCAGATCGCCAAACTAGTCAACGAACGTCTTAAAACCTCAAAACTAATATGCTAAACATTAGGGAGAAGGGAGTCCAGAACAAGCGAGTAGTACCCCCTTAAGAGTATCCGCGAAGTCATGCTAACAATCAGACTTGGATAGTTTAGACATCTGGAGAGGATAGCTGATCTTAATTGAATGAAGATATGCAGTTCTGTAAACGCTGTGAACTGCACCAAGGGGAACACTTAGACAGACGTGGTATCATTAGTTAGTTAATATAGGACTTTAAAGGCTATCAACCCTTCTGGGGTTTGTAATGGAGGATTAATGTTAAGAACGCGGTGTTCCTTAACCCCTTATATACCGGCGACATCTTTTAACTATATTCTGGCTACTATTAGACGATTATATTCAGTTTAAAAAGAGTCTCCAGCAATTAACAGGCATCGAACTATCTCACTCGACCCTTTTTACTACCACAGATCTTCCTTAAACTGCATAAAATCGTCTAGATTTACATAGAAGAAAATACAAAAATACGTCGCCGGTACAGAAGGGGTTAATCATTAAGCCAGCACACTGCAATTCAACAATAGCGTCAGAACTGGAGCCCCTTTTCGAGAACTCCAGTCCCTTTTGGGATAATGTGCGATCTGGTCTTTTAAGGGGGAGGTAGTAACTTTTTCTGGACCTCCTACTCCCTCATGTTTAGCATATTAGTTTTGAAATTTTAAGACGTTCGTTCCATTAGCTTGGACATTTTGAGACCTGTCGCCCTATTTCTTTGTCAATATTAAGACCTTTCGTGCCCTTCAGGTGTCGATTTTTTACTGGCGAGCGACAACGAGCCTGTAATTTTAGAAGGAACCGGCCTTCGGCCGGAAAATTTGTCTACCGAAAAATGTACACATTTATCTTGAAAGGGGTCTAGGGGGTGTATTTTTAAGCTTGATGGAGGTCTAGCAAGGAATTTCAAAAATACATTAATCAATATATACATAGACCCCCCTCCCAAAAAAAAAAATATATATATATATATACTGTATATATATAACTAAATAAACACTACCCCCTTAAATCCAGAAAACTGACAAGTGAGGCAACCCTGGACATATCTACCTTGAACGCCGCCATTAAGACATGAGCTTTTACTGCGCCCTGTGCGGACTACATAGTCTAATACATTATTCAGTCCTGGATGGTATTTTGGGAATCAGAGGTAGACTATGAGGCATTGAATCCATAAAAACATGTTTAAACTAAATACAATAGTCATATGTTGGCCATAAATAAAGTAAACAGGTGTGTCTTGGTGTACTGAAGTGGTTAATATTATTTACATAACGTACAGTAGGTTCCAATATGCTGCTCGAAGGTACAGTCGCGCTAAGAAGTGATGTCTGAGCACCAAGTGTGTTTTGATCAATAATTGGTATCAGCAATATCTAAGCTTCATTTCTTCATATCGAGTGAAATATGCAAACATGTTCCTACACTTACCCACCCTATTCAACATCTGACAGACATTAATACAGCACCGAGCAAGCCAAACGTAATGACAGCTGGGCATGACTTAGCGCGACCGTACATAATATCCCAGTGTATATTTGCACCCACAAATAGCATTACAGTGATTACTTGTATTTGTGGTACCGGATATTTGACCTTCCTTGTTTATAATTATAACAGCAAACAAATTATACGGTTGTGAAATACTTTGCATTGCTAAAAAAAAATGTTTTGAGCTGTCTGAGTTTGTCCTGATATAGAGATTATTAAATAATTATATGTAACTCTGTAATAGACTATGTGTGAGAAAATGTATACTGTATATGACAATACCGATATATATATATATATATGTGTGTATACTGTATACAGTATATATAATCATTCCGCATAAACACAATCAGAACAAATTACTGGATTTGCAATATTGTACTCTAATTTTAGAACACAATTTATGACCCATTATGAACTTTTTAACAGCACCCTCTAAAGGTCTAAGCCTACGAGACGGAAAATCAAAATATTATAATAATATTAGCATTGCAAAGGCATAATTCAATTCACTATAGTCTATACGATAACTTAAACAAAATAGGGCTCAATTTCTGCTTAAGAGTGTACACTTCAGGACACAAATGCTGGTTCCTTTCAACAAGCCACTGGCATGCAAATAACAAATGCAGGCAATTAATAAGGGATTAACAATTGTCTTGCAGAGAGATAAAGAGAGATATGTCACCCTAGGGAATTGCAGAGGAGGTTGATGACCATTTATCTGCAAATGACTTCCTGCCTGCTTGCCGAGCCATGAAGGAGCTCCGCTTTAATTTAAGGGGAGGCTGATGGACTGTTGAGGTTAAGGGGAGATGGGTCGTTTTTCTGGTCCCCTTTCTCCCTCGTGTTAAGCACCATTTGTGTTGAGATTATAAGAAGTTTGGACCATTAGTTTGTCGATTTTAAGACCTTTCGCCACATTCCGTTGTCAATGTTAAGACCTTTCGTGCCATTTAGGTGTCGATTATTTCCTGGCGAGCGAAAGCGAGCCTGAAATTTTAAGAGGAACCGGCCAAAGGCCGGGAAATTTTTCTACCGAAAAATGGAGTGTTTTTCAAAGCTTGATTTAGGTCTAGCGAAGAAACTAAGAAATAAATTAATAAATTAATTATTAGACCCCCCCCCCCCCCCAAAAAAAAAAAAAAAAAAAAAAAAAACGGCCAGTCTCCCCTTAAATCTACACCCCAGATTAACTCAGCTCGAAAGGCAGATGGCATAATGGCTTTGGATGATAATGACTGTAGGGCCCACTGAGCGGAGTACTTAACCCCTTCTGTACCGGTGATGTACTTTTCATTTTATTGTGGCAACTATTAAGACGATTTTGTACAGCTTAGAAAGGATGTCTACTCATTAAAAGGCCACAGACTATATCAATTAATCCTTTTAGCTGCCATATATCCTCCCTTAGCTTCATAAAATCATAAAATGGCTACAGACTATATCAATTAATCATTTTAGCTGCCATATATCCTCCCTATTATAATAATAATAGTAGTAATATTTATTCAGTTAGCATTTTACCATGTTGGTACCACATAATATGTTACAAATATGACATGTACCAGCTTTGCATAATTCCAACTAAGGATAGCCCAATAAGGCCGTTAGGCGTATTTCCATTGGGGTTCTTGTGGGATTAGGTTAGCTGGGGAAAAAGGGGAGGATATTATAAGTAGATACTTTAGAGAAAGTATTTCTAGGGGGTTATATTAAGAGCTTCATAAACTCATTAAAAGGCTACAGACTATATCAATTAATCCGTTTAGCTGCCACATAACCTTCCTAAGCTTCATAAAATCGTCTAAATGTAGCTGAAACAAAATATAAAAGAGGTCGCCGGTAGAGAAGGGGTTGAGCAGTTATACAAGGAGACTCGCCCCAGTCCACACTTCCAACCATTAATCTGTCCAGTACCAGGGACGTCCAATTCATCATATTCTGGCAACTATTAGACGATTTTAGTCAGCTTAGGAAGGACCTCTAGCAATAATAAGGCTTCAAACTATCTCAACCAACCCTCTTAACTACCACAGATCATTCCTAAGCTGCATAATATCGTCTAAACGTAGCTAGAATAAAATAAAACACACGTCACTGGTACTCAAAGGGTTAAGGGGGTAGTACTCGGTTTTTCTGGACCCCCTTCTCCCTCATGTTTAGCATATTAGTTTGAGATTTTAAGACTTGCCTTCCGTTAGTTAAATAATTATATGTAACTCTGTAATAGACTATGTGTGAGAAAATGTATATATGACAATACCGATATATATATATATATATATATGTATATACTGTATACAGTATATATAATCATTCCGCATAAACACAATCAGAACAAATTACTGGATTTGCAATATTGTACTCTAATTTTAGAACACAATTTATGACCCATTATGAACTTTTTAACAGCACCCTCTAAAGGTCTAAGCCTACGAGACGGAAAACAAAATATTATAATAATATTAGCATTGCAAAGGCATAATTCAATTCACTATAGTCTATACGATAACTTAAACAAAATAGGGCTCAATTTCTGCTTAAGAGTGTACACTTCAGGACACAAATACTGGTTCCTTTCAACAAGCCACTGGCATGCAAATAACAAATGCAGGCAATTAATAAGGGATTAACAATTGTCTTGCAGAGAGATAAAGAGAGATATGTTAAGCGAATTGCAGAGGAGGTAGATTAACATTTATCTGCAAATGACTTCCTGCCTGCCTGCCGAGCCATGAAGGAGCTCCGCTTTAAGGGGAGGCTGATGGACTGTTGAGGTTAAGGGGAGATGGGTCGTTTTTCGGGTCCCCTTTCTCCCTCGTGTTAAGCACCATTTGTGTTGAGATTATAAGAAGTTTGGACCATTAGTTTGTCGATTTTAAGACCTTTCGCCACATTCCGTTGTCAATGTTAAGACCTTTCGTGCCATTTAGGTGTCGATTATTTCCTGGCGAGCGAAAGCGAGCCTGAAATTTTAGAGGAACCGGCCAAAGCCCGGGAAATTTTTCTACCGAAAAATGGGGTGTTTTTCTAAGCTTGATTTAGGTCTAGCGAGGAAACTAAGAAATAAATTAATACATTAATTATTAGACTCCCCCCCCCCCATAAAAAAAAAAACATAAACGGCCAGTCTCTCCTTAAATCTACACCCCAGATTAACTCAGCTCGAAAGGCAGATGGCATACTGGCTTTGGATGATAATGACTGTGGGGCCCACTGAGCTGAGTACTTAACCCCTTCTGTACCGGTGATGTACTTTTAAGTATATTGTGACAACTATAATACGATTTTGTACAGCTTAGGAAGGACGTCTACTCATTAAAAGGCCACAGACTATATCAATTAATCCTTTTAGCTCCCATATATCCTCCCTTAGCTTCATAAAATCATAAAAAGGCTACAGACTATATCAATTAATCCTTTTAGCTGCCATATATCCTCCCTATAATAATAATAATAATAATAATAATATTTATTCAGTTAGCATTTTACAATGTTGGTACCACATAATATGTTACAAATATGACATGTACCAGCTTTGCATAATTCCAACTAAGGATAGCCCAATAAGGCCGTTAGGCGTATTTCCATTGGGGTTCTTGTGGGATTAGGTTAGCTGGGGAAAAAGGGGAGGATATTATAAGTAGATACTTTAGAGACAGTATTTCTAGGGGGTTATATTAAGAGCTTCATAAACTCATTAAAAGGCTACAGACTATATCAATTAATCCGTTTAGCTGCCACATAACCTTCCTAAGCTTCATAAAATCGTCTAAATGTAGCTGAAACAAAATATAAAAGAGGTCGCCGGTAGAGAAGGGGTTGAGCAGTTATACAAGGAGACTCGCCCCAGTCCACACTTCCAACCATTAATCTGTCCAGTACCAGGGACGTCCAATTCATCATATTCTGGCAACTATTAGACGATTTTAGTCAGCTTAGGAAGGACCTCTAGCAATAATAAGGCTTCAAACTATCTCAACCAACCCTTTTAACTACCACAGATCATTCCTAAGGTGCATAATATCGTCTAAATGTAGCTAGAATAAAATAAAACACACGTCGCTGGTACTCAAAGTGTTAAGGGGGTAGTACTCGGTTTTTCTGGACCCCCTTCTCCCTCATGTTTAGCATATTAGTTTTTGAGATTTTAAGACTTGCCTTCCGTTAGTTAAATAATTATATGTAACTCTGTAATAGACTATGTGTGAGAAAATGTATATATGACAATACCGATATATATATATATATGTATATACTGTATACAGTATATATAATCATTCCGCATAAACACAATCAGAACAAATTACTGGATTTGCAATATTGTACTCTAATTTTAGAACACAATTTATGACCCATTATGAACTTTTTAACAGCACCCTCTAAAGGTCTAAGCCTACGAGACGGAAAACAAAATATTATAATAATATTAGCATTGCAAAGGCATAATTCAATTCACTATAGTCTATACGATAACTTAAACAAAATAGGGCTCAATTTCTGCTTAAGAGTGTACACTTCAGGACACAAATGCTGGTTCCTTTCAACAAGCCACTGGCATGCAAATAACAAATGCAGGCAATTAATAAGGGATCAACAATCGTCTTGCAGAGAGATAAAGAGAGATATGTTAAGCGAATTGCAGAGGAGGTTGGTGACCATTTATCTGCAAATGACTTCCTGCCTGCTTGCCGAGCCATGAAGGAGCTCCGCTTTAAGGGGAGGCTGATGGACTGTTGAGGTTAAGGGGAGATGGGTCGATTTTCTGGTCCCCTTTCTCCCTCGTGTTAAGCACCATTTGTGTTGAGATTATAAGAAGTTTGGACCATTAGTTTGTCGATTTTAAGACCTTTCGCCACATTCCGTTGTCAATGTTAAGACCTTTCGTGCCATTTAGGTGTCGATTATTTCCTGGCGAGCGAAAGCGAGCCTGAAATTTTAAGAGGAACCGGCCAAAGGCCGGGAAATTTTTCTACCGAAAAATGGGGTGTTTTTCTAAGCTTGATTTAGGTCTAGCGAGGAAACTAAGAAATAAATTAATAAATTAATTATTAGACTTCTCCCCCCCCCAAAAAAAAAAAAACATAAACGGCCAGTCTCTCCTTAAATCTACACCCCAGATTAACTCAGCTCGAAAGGCAGATGGCATAATGGCTTTGGATGATAATGAATGTAGGGCCCACTGAGCTGAGTACTTAACCCCTTCTGTACCGGTGATGTACTTTTCATTATATTGTGGCAACTATTAGACGATTTTGTACAGCTTAGAAAGGATGTCTACTCATTAAAAGGCCACAGACTATATCAATTAATCCTTTTAGCTGCCATATATCCTCCCTTAGCTTCATAAAATCATAAAATGGCTACAGACTATATCAATTAATCCTTTTAACTGCCATATATCCTCCCTATAATAATAATAATAATAATAGTAATATTTATTCAGTTATCATTTTACAATGTTGGTACCACATAATATGTTACAAATATGACATGTACCAGTTTTGCATAATTCCAACTAAGGATAGCCCAATAAGGCCGTTAGGCGTATTTCCATTGGGGTCCTTGTGGGATTAGGTTAGCTGGGGAAAAAGGGGATGATAATATACGTAGATACTTTAGAGAAAGTATTTCTAGGGGGTTATATTAAGAGCTTCATAAACTCATTAAAAGGCTACAGACTATATCAATTAATCCGTTTAGCTGCCACATAACCTTCCTAAGCTTCATAAAATCGTCTAAATGTAGCTGAAACAAAATATAAAAGAAGTGGCCGGTAGAGAAGGGGTTGAGCAGTTATACAAGGAGACTCACCCCAGTCCACACTTCCAACCATTAATCTGTCCAGTACCAGGGACGTCCAATTCATCATATTCTGGCAACTATTAGACGATTTTAGTCAGCTTAGGAAGGACCTCTAGCAATAATAAGGCTTCAAACTATCTCATCCTACCCTTTTAACTACCACTGGTCCTTCCTAAGCTGCATAATATCGTCTAAATGTAGCTAGAATAAAATAAAACACACGTCGCTGGTACTCAGAGGGTTAAGGGGGTAGTACTCGGTTTTTCTGGACCCCTTCTCCCTCATGTTTAGCATATTAGTTTTTGAGATTTTAAGACTTGCATTCCGTTAGTTTGGCGATTTTGAAACCTTTCACCCAATTTCTTTGTCAATATTTAGACCTTTCGTGCCATTTAGGTGGCGATTTATTCCTGGCGAAGGACAGCGAGCCTGTAATTTTAGAAGGAACGTCTATCTACCGAAAAATTTACAAATTTATCTTGAAAAGGGGTCTAGTGGAGGTCTAGCGAGGAAACTAAAACACAAATTACTAAATAAATATATAGACCATAAACCAAGCACTACCCCCTTAAAGCCGGTATCACACGAGCGCTTTTTCACTCAACATTTATACTCAACACTAGTCTGGCAGCTTATGAGGTAAACATTTAATATATTTATGTCACCTAAATTCATCTATCATCAGTCTAGTTTCCGATACCAGTGCAAAATATACTAGAAATGTTGCCAGAAAAATTTTGATCATCGAAAGACGACAATCAAAGCTCTCGTGTGATACCGGCCTAATAATGCGGGAGCTAACAAGAATTTGTATTACATCTCGAGTACAAAAGGTTTGAGTGCTGGAGTACATTGACAGTCTATTGGAGATCCCAAATGAATGATTCTTAAGTTTTCCAATTGGTGCATTTGGTAGGGGGCGTTGCTTGAAGTACCCCCCAAAATCAGTTTAAATTACATTTTTGAGTACATTAACTAAACTGGTGCCAAAAGTGTCATGTTGGAACTGTGATTACGGATGTGACATTCTTAAGTGCCGGATTTGGTGCGAAACCCATTTAAGAACGACATAAAGGATGTGCTATATTGACATTTAAATCACATTTTGAGTACATCAATGAACATTTGTGAAAATATTCTTTAAACTTCACTGATGAAGGATCAATAGTTCTTAAGTGAAGAATTTGGTGCAAAACTAATTTAAGAACGACCTAAAGGGGGTGATATGTTCAGGACATTTAAAGCTTTTCTCAAGTTCATCAATGAAACTTGGTGGATAAATGAATTTATTCATGGATGAATTCTTGAATAAATTTGTGTGGTAACGGGACCATAACACTCTTATGCTAGAGGTCATGCTCTACTGAAAACAAACTTTCGCAATGCAATAATAAATAATATACACGATCCGCATCTTCTTTTACCATTCATATATATATCTTGTTATATTGATAATATCACTTAAAGGGTATCTTAAAATCCACAAGAGAAACCATTAAACCTGCTGATAAGTCATACATATAGATAAAAGTTCTATTATAGTGTGACTTATATCTACAATGTGAGTTCACTAGTATTATTGTAAGTAAATATATACCGGTACCAGTAATTATAATTATATGACTTCCGCCTGAATAACAATATCTGTTGCAAAATTCCAGTCATCCTCATCCGAATTGTCATCTTCATCTGATGTTGCAATTTCCAGGTTATCCTCCTTTGGTCCGGATGTCTTTACAAACTTCTATTCATGGTGCGAAATCCATTTAAGAACGACGTAAAGATGTGCTATATTGACATTTAAATCACATTTTGAATATATCAATGAAAGTTTGTGAATATGTTCTTTAAACTTTACTGATGAAAGATCAATAGTTCTTAAGTGAAGAATTTGGTGGAAAACCCATTTAAGAACGAACTAAAAGGGGCGTAAGATAGTGAAGTAGAAGGGCAGAGTGGCAGAAGCAAACTGAGAGTCAACTGGAAAGATGAGTTGAGAGGTAAATGAGTGAAAAAGTTGTTGAATGAGAGAAGGATTTTCGGATAACAGAAGAGTATGGAGGCGATTCATTCATGGGCACCTCCTCGGGGATCAAGGCGTCTGGTAATAGATTAGATAGACTAAAAATCTTAAATTCAAATACAATATTTGCATTTGTAGTGTTGTGACTCTTAACAAATATTTATATTGCATATACATTATAATTTACTAATACCTTAAACAAAATTGAAGGCCGAAGTGAATTAGGGATTGTGTATTGAGTAGCATGACTGACAGAGGGCCGTGGAAGAGGGTGGCCGAGGTGACAGGGAGCTATGGACGAAGGTGGCCAAGGTTACGGGGCAGCAGAGGAGGGTGGCCTTAAGGTCATAGGTCACCAGACCATACTCCTGATCATATTCTTCAGCACACTTCTAGAAAATATCTTTATTGAGCCCAAGTTAATTTCTTCAGAGACTGAATAAATTGCTTGGAAGTTATCGTAAATAAACCACACATGCTGGCAGGAGGATAAAAGGTTTCGAGACACTTTGGCCCCCTATTCCTTCGACCACACTCCTTCGTGGCCCTCTGCTATCTCGGCCACTCTCCTCTGCGGCCCCCTGTCACTTTAAAGCAGCTAATCCAGGTATGCAAATCCAGACAAAAGAGTCTCACAGATTCTACAACATTATTATCATGTAAGGTGCTTTCCACATAGAAATGACATTGTTTAAGACCGGACTTGCTAACAGAGACTGGAGTTCTTGCCCGAGGTCCTTTGAATGTGGTCCTAACAGGAAAACACTTCAATCGCTGCAAGAGGGTAAATCCTCTCCTTGCCCTTGCCTTTGAGAGTTTGTATTTTAAGGCATTTCTGCAGATGTGTTACTTCAGTGGTACAGACCAATGTCCAATACCAACATAGAAGGAGAACCTTGCCTTGAGCTGGAGATCAGTACAGATCTTCTCGAAAGGTCTGCCAGACAGTATGCTGAATACACCAATGCAACACTATCCGGAGCATGTGGATACACCGCCCAGTTCTGGATGATGTATGTGGTGTACATCAACTTATTCCACCAACTTGGAAGAGCAATACGGACAAATGACCCTGAACTATTCATCTATAAACTAAAAGTAATCAATCATTGACCTGTTCTTTGCTAATCATCATCATCAAATTTGACGCCCCGCTTCCAGAGGAAGCGCCCCAAAAGGAATGGCCATTGCAGAAACTGCCTCCAGGCTCCCAGACATGCCCCGACTGACCCACTCCACATTGTCATTTCCACTAAGTAGATTATGACCATTAAAACTGAAGTAGCAGACCCAGAGCGGTCCTTCACCCAGATGGCAGTTCCACCACTGTTTTGCTATTCTATTTACCCCAGTGGGGTCCTGACTGGAAGCATACTAAGCACAGGAGTTTTCTGAAGATAGGAACCAGTGGTCCACTGCTCCAGAAGCTAATTGCTTCACCAAAATAGTGGGCGGTGGGTTCGCCGCATCCCTACGCCAGAGAGAGAAAGGCCAACTTGTGCCAGTGGGCTGAGTGAGTAAGACACTAGGGAACCATGGGGCACACCATTATGGCCCCATTGCCTTCACCAAGGTTATGGTCTTCGAAAGGGGTGAAGTCACAAAGTGTGCGGTGAAGCTGAACGGTCAGGCTATGGAGATCGTCAACTCTTTTAAGTATCTGGGCAGTGTGTTGAGTAAAGATGGGACTATGGATGAAGAAGTGCGGGAGAGGGTACAACAGGGGAAGAGGGTTGTAGGAATGCTGAAAGCAGTAACAAGAAATAGGGTGGTCAGTATGGAAGTGAATAAGTCCTTGCATGAGAGTGTGGTAATCCCGACACTGACTTACGGAAGCGAAGCATGGACGTTGGTTGAGAGACTCAGACCAAGAGTGAGAGCAGTGGAAATTAATTACCTAAGAAGTGCGTACGGAGTTACATGGACGGATAGACAGACTAATGAGGAAGTAAGAAGGAGGTGTGGTGTGGAGGTAGAAGTGCTGGAAAGTGTGAAAAGGAACAACTTGACAAGGAACAACATGGTTCGGCCATATGGAACGTATGGAAAGCGAGAGAATGACTAAGAGGGTGTACGAGAGCGAGGTGGAGGGACAGAGAGGGAGAGGTAGATCGAATGAGAGGTGGAAGGATGGAGTGAGGAAGTATATGAACGAAGGCGGTGCTGGTTGGGGGGAGGGGCGTCGATTGACCGGGGACAGAGGTGCATGGGGGCGGTTCGTTCGTGGCCACCCCTTCCTGGATCGCGGCCTCAGGCAATAGATAGATAGATAGCCTTCACCATTCTCAAGAAAAAAGTTAGAATTAAAAATGATGATAATGGTACAGTCAGAACCAGCTAATGGAAGTAGAGGACACCAACCCTTAGTCTGACAGATCCAGCCCATCACATGCTGGCTAATAATATATAAACTGGACTTGTTGAATATTTAATGACACATCCTTAACTTAACAAGATCCTCAATCAAGGTGCATTCACAGTGAGGAGGACGGAACATGATATTAGCAGAATTCCTGTTGATTTGACATTGGACCAGACCATCAATACTGATGCCGCATTTCGACTGACAGGAATCACCTTCACAAATAGCTACTCTGCAAAATTTAGATGGATGATAACAAAGGCTTTCCGGACATCATTCATCCGTCTTCTTCAAGACATGACTGGAATAATACAAAAAAAAATCACAGCAGAACTCAGACCAAGACAATTACAAAGCTATGAAGACCTCCAGAAAATTATAAAACAAATCTTTGACGCAAGCAATCCATTTCATATCAACCATGCTCCAGAGATACTTTACAACATCAGCGCAGGAAAAGGTACCAGTGAAGAAATCCATCAAAGCCTCCTCAATGTACCGGCCAAAGGAAACGCCAGAAACAAGGAATTTATTGAGTCCTGTGAGAAAGATCCACAGCAGTTTTACTACCAATCGTCAAACCGAGTACACCAGAATTGCTGCCCTTAAAGAAAATGTGATCTGGTGGTCTGTCTCCTTGTCCTTGCTGCCAAGAAGGTACTTGACATGTAGCATATCCTCCAGAACACATTGATCCTGATACCTCTTTCCATGGTCATTCCAGACAAAGTAAAGTGCAAAAGCTGAGAAGAGTTCTCTCTTTGATATTTTGGAAAGCAAGGTAAAAGACCAAGTCAGGCAAGATGAAGTTAGTGTTTACATCATAGATGAACAGTTCCTATTGCATAGCATGCCACCAAATTTACCTCTCACTTACGGAAGATTAACCAGAAGTAGCCCCATCCAGAGCCTTAGAACACCAGCCAAGCACATATGCATTGCTTTTGATACCTATCCACAATCGCCAATAAAGGACACTGAGAGGGACAAACGGGGAGCCAACAGCAGAATCTTTTTAATCAAAGGGCTGAAGCATGAATGAGCGCCAAGAGATCTGAATGATATCTTCAAGTCCAGGTTCTTCAAAAAGCAGCTCCCACAGTTGCCAATAAATGGCAGGACCTTTCCTATGCAAACATTTTCAGGCATCATGAAGTCGTCCTAGATGTACCAGGGGAATGCTACTGTTTCAAGGTGAAAAAGGATGTGGTCCAGTGTGACAAAGTGGGAAGCAAAAGGAACAACCATGAAGAGGCAAACACAAACATTATGCCTTCATGGCATATCCGATGACTGTGAGCATGACAACATTGTGGTCAGCGCATCCAACGCAGTTATTCCAGTGATACTGTTGTATCATTGCCATACATTTCAGTCAAGAATGTGGATAGATGTTGGAACTGCTTCAAAAACAAATTGCGTACATCAGCGCAACTGCAATATAAAAGGAGATTGGACCAAATTTGTGTGCTGTGTATCCAACCTTCCATGTATTCACAGGACCAGACTACACATTGTGTATTGCGCTAAAAAGTCACAGCCAGATCTATCAAAACTCTGGACAAATAACATGACTACCAACAAATTTTGAAAGTCATGGTACGAAGCACCGTAGCTTTTTATACCACCAAAGCAACTCTGTTGAAGGTCACAGTCACTATGTATGGAGCTAAGGAGAGTGAAAATATCAGCATGAATGAATAGCAGTTTGTAAAGACACAAAGGGAAATGTAAACAATTGCTAGCCAATTTGAGAGGTATGGATGCATGACTGTGAACTACTACCTTGTGAATATTAGATCAATACTAATATAGTGTGCATCGTTTGTCCCCAGTATGTGGAATATAACAGATCATAATCACATAAAGCAGCATCCCACTGAAGACAATAGCTGGCAGTTAGTTGATGACTATTACAAACCTGTTTGGTTCGCAAGGGACCAAGTTCCTGTAGGTCTCATCGGAGAAGAAGATGAATTAGAGACAATAGACTAAGAAGTGGAGGACAACCTGGAAATTGCATCATCAGATGAAGATGACAGTTCGGATGAGGATGACTGGAATCAATGTAAAGAGACTAATATTAGTCTCTTTACCATGATTGGAATTGTGCAACAGATATTGTTATTCAGGCGGAAGTCATATAATTATAATTACTGGTACCGGTATACATTTACTTACACTAATACTAGTGAACTCACATTGTAGACATAAGTCACACTCTAATAGAACTTGTATCTATATGTATGGCTTATCAGCAGGTTTAATGGTTTCTCTTGTGGATTTTAAGATACCCTTATAGTGATATTATCAATATAACAAGATATATATATGAATGGTAAAAGTAGATGCGGATCGTGTATATTATTTATTATTGCATTACGAAAGTTTGTTTTCAGTAGAGCATGACCTCTAGCATAAGAGTGTTATGGTCCCGTTACCACACAAATTCATTCAAGAATTCATCCATGAATAAATTAATTTATCCACCAAGTTTCATTGATGAACTTGAGATAAGCTTTAAATGTGTTGAACATATCACCCCCTTTAGGTCGTTCTTAAATTAGTTTTGAACCAAATTCTTCACTTAAGAACTATTGATCCTTCATCAGTGAAGTTTAAAGAATATTTTCACAAACTTTCATTGATGTACTCAAAATGTGATTTAAATGTCAATATAGCACATCCTTTATGTCGTTCTTAAATGGGTTTCGCACCAAATCCGGCACTTAAGAATGTCACCTCCGTAATCACAGTTCCAACATGACACTTTTGGCACCAGTTTAGTTAATGTACTCAAAAATGTAATTTAAACTGATTTTGGGGGGTACTTCAAGCAGCGCCCCCTACCAAACGCACCAATTGGAAAACTTAAGAATCATCGATTGGGGATCTCCAATAGACTGTCAATGTACTCCAGCACTCAAACCTTTTGTACTCGAGATGTAATACAAATTCTTGTTAGCTCCCAGACTATAAGTGAACATCCTTCGGTTCCTGATCTACTAAACAGCGAAGACTGAGGTAAAGGATGCCGTGGCTAAGTCGACGGGTGGGAAGGCTCTAATTGGTATCTGTGGTATTCTATTTTTTATTAATTATTTCAGAAAACCTTTTAAGGGGACATGGGCCGGTTTTCTGGACAACTTTCTCCCTCGTGTTTAGGGAGAAGGGGTTTGGTCATCACTATTTGGACAGGGAAAGGGAACCAACTGGAGTGCAGCTAAGGCAGCCACTTTTTATTCTGTTGAAAATGTTTAATTCCGTTCGGTATAGCTTTAATAACTTAGGCCAAAACTTGTGTCCTCGAGTGTCCATTCTGAGATATAAATACTCTTACACTGAATTGTGTTAACCTTTTGCCTAGTATATGCATTTCAAAAGTTACTTTAATTAGTTTCAGAAATGCTAGAGTGTGTGAAATACTGTTGAAAACGAATTCTGGCGTTCTTTTATTTCTCAAACTGCATAATCAAAACACAAACTTTAAATATCAGGTAAAACATATATAACATTATTCAACTGACTTCGGTGTAGCTTCATATATTAATTTAAGACCATCTTTTATGTTATATTGAGTATTATTGTATACACATATTAATTCGCACACGTCTTATAAATTGTATAAGTATATTAAGGCTAATTTACCTATATACTTTTATATATGAATAAAGTAGATGTGCCGTTTCGCCCAAAATCAAAACGGCATACCCAACTCTGCGATGGGTTACCATCATCACTACTAATACCATCATCAATCACAATCACCATCATCCCTACTACTGCCATCATCACTGCAACTGCCACAATCATCACAACTATTGTCATCATCACCATTACTATGATCATCATCACTACTACAAATACAATCATCACTACTACGGTCACCATTGTCACTACCATCTTAATCACTACTATAATCATTGATACTACAACTATCAACCATCATTACTACTTTCATCACCACCATCTTACAATCATCATTACTACTGTTAACATCATCACTACTACAATAACCACCATTATTACTACTGTCACAAGTATTACCATCATGTATCCTACAGTCACCATCATCACTACTACTGCCATCATCACCATTACTATAATCTTAATCATCACAACTATTGTCATCACAACTATTGTTATCATCACTACAACTTCCACCATCATCACTACTATTCACCATCATCACTAATACTCACACCATTGTAACTACCATCATCACTACTGTCATTATTACCACTACAACTATCATCATCATCAATACAACTACAACCATCATCACTACTATTATCACCATCAATACTACTATCACCATCAATCCAAATATTACTACCATCACTTCTAATGCCAACTAAACTAACTTAACCTAGCAAATGCGTAGCGAGATGTTTTCGTCCCAAGAACGCCATCATTGCTGGGTGAGGGGGGGGGGGGGGTTTCCCGGGAGAGGGGGGGGGGGCTTGGTAAAACCATATTTTGGACCTAAAATCATAACTATTGCATAAATTCAAAAAATAATTTTTGAATCTTTCGCATTCACCCAACAAATGTTTGTGTGATATTTGGTGAATATCCGTCCAAAGGTCTAGGAGGAGTTTGGAGAGTGGAGACAGACGGACAACGACAATGACGAAAGACATTGTTTTCCGGTGGTACCCACTGTACGGGGGGGCGATACCAAACTCTGCTTACGCAGAGTTGATAATATAACATTATATAACACCTATAATCTAAATACAATTTCGTGCATAAATCAATCCCGATGGTTGAGGTACATTATTTTCTTTCAGTGATACTATAGTTAAAAACTATTGTTCTGCGAAACCTTCACGAACATTTGTGTGCAATTTTAAGAAATGGATGTGAACTCGAAATCTCAAGGACGTGAAACAAATATTATTAAGGGGGGTCACCTGCTTTTTGTTCTCTCCTTTTCTCACTTTCTCTAACTTGTATCCATTCGGCCTCATTCAGCCTACTGTTTCAAGACATTTATCCTCATCCTGGTGTTGATTTCTTCCTGGCGAGCGAAAGCGAGCCAGCCTTGTATAAAGAAATCCGGCTTCGCCGGAGACATTTTTCTATCCAAAAATGTACAAATGTAGTCAGCTGTCAAAAATATTTAAAAAAGCTAAGCTGGCTCGCTACCGCTCGCCAGGAAAAAATCGACACCTGGATGGGGGTAATAGTCTTAAAACAGTAGGCTGAATGGGGCCGAATGGATGCAACTCAGAGAGAGAGGGAAAGAGATAAAAAAAAAACACAAGGCGGGCCACCTTAATTACGGCTGCTAGAAACACACGGAGACTCCCAAGGAATGTCGATAGTTCCGGTAACTGAAAATGACCGGTATATCAGCAAGGTTGTCGGTGAAGATATTGATTTTGGCTGTTCAATTGTGTGAGCCCAGATGAATATACAAAAAACAAAACAGAAACAAACTTATCCCTTGAAATGCTGAGTATGCCAAAAGTAGAGCCATAGACATCCTTTACTTAGATTTTCAAAAAACATATCATATACGCCAATAACATCAACATTGGTCTATTGAGTGTGATCTCCAAGTTTGCAGATGACATAAAGCGTGGAATGAATAGAACCCAAAGGGGTTGAATAGCTCAGGATGGACCTCAACAGACTGGGTGAATGGTCGGACAACAAGGAAGATACCTCTAAACTTGGAAAAGTGTAAGATGATGCATGTCGGTCAAGCGAACTCCAAGTCAGGCTATTCGCTATTGGGAACGCCTCTGGAAGTGACTGACTTGGAAAAGGATTTGGGTGTTCTAATCAGCAGTGACCTACAGTTTTCCAAGCAGTGCATTGAAGTAGAGAAGAATGCTCAGTAATTATTGAGCTTTATTAGGAGACAATTTAAATATAGTATTAAGGAAATAGTCATCGCACTTTGCAACGCTCTTATACGGCCTCTCCTGGAGTATGCTGTTCAATTCTCGTTTCCAGCACTCAGGAAAGATATAGAGCGCCTTGAAAGAGTACAAACTAGGGCTACACAGCTTATACGATCGATTAGAAGACTCAGCTATAAGGACCGAATGAGAGCTCTTTATCGCTTTCCGTTGGAAACACGCAGACAACGAGGTCACCTCATTGAAGTTTTTAAAATACTTAATGGGTTTGACAAAGTGGATTATAGCAGAATGTGTAGCCTCATTATGAATACAACACGCAACCGTGGTTGAAAGTTAGATTTGGAATGGTTCAGCACTCGTATTTGTTTTCGCTTTTTCACATATACAGTATGATCTGTTCTACCTGGAAAAAGCTTCCCTAAGAGGTTGTAAACAGTTCTTCAATAGAGCAGCTCAAGAAGAGAGTAGATAGTATTTTGCACACTGTGCAATGAGTGTAGTGCACCACAAAATCTCTCTCCTTCCACTTCGAGTATCTACCCGGAGTGGACCGCAAAGTTTCCGAGATACTAACTATTCCTTGTAACTCCTTGTAAGTTTTTCCAATACGTGAAATACATAATTCATAGCCGTAATCCGCACATGTAGGCTTCGTGTATACACCTTTTATTAAGGATGATCACCGGCTTTTTTTATGTTTCTCGCCTTTTCTCTCTTTCCCTGGCTTGTATCCATTCGGCCCCATTCAGCCAACTGTTTTAAGACGTTTATCCCCATCCAGGTGTCGATTTCTTCCTGCCAAGCGATAGCAAGCCAGCATTGTATGGAGAAATCCGGCTTCGCCGGAGACATTTTTATATAGGAAAATTTACCAATTTAGCTTGCTGTCAAAAAAAAAAAAAAAAAAAAATATATACTGTATATATATATGCTGGCTCGCTACCACTCGCCAGAAAAATATTGACACCTGGATAGGGGTAAACGTCTTAAAACAGTAGGCTGAATTGGGCCGAATGGATACAAGCCTAAGGGAGAGGAAGAGAAAGATAAAAACAGCGAGATGGGCTCCCTTAACCAGTATGATCGCTGACGCTGTGCTGTCTTGATTGCCCAGCTGTTGTTTATTTGGAATAATAGTATGAGAATGTGTGTGAATTTGGATTTTGTTTGTGCGTGTGAATTGTTTTCTGTTGTGTTGTACCTATTCTGGCTCTGTCTCGAGTCGGCCACCCCCCAAAAAAAAAAAAAAAAAAAATTAAAAGAGGGAAAACAAAAGAAAAAACAAATAGGAAAAGTGGGGATTGAGCCTGAGAATATAGAATATAATATAATCTAATATAGTGAGAATGTGCAATTACACTCTGGTCAGCCAGATTTTCCAATATTCTCCAAATATTTTATATACAGTATATGTTCGGAACTGCAAACAATAAGGAATAGTTTGTGAGTTATTGAAAATTATATAAATAGCTATATAATTATGTTAACTCCTTCTGTACCGACTACGTCTTTTTAGTTTTATTCTATCATATGTAGACGACTTTGCGCAGTTTAAGAAGGATCTGTGATAGTAAAAAGGGTTAAATGAGATCATTCAAAGCCTGTTAATTGATGGAAACTATTTCAAAACTGCACAAAATCGTCTAAATATAGCTAAAGTAAAATTAATAAGACCTCGCCGGTACAGGAGGGATTAAAACTGTATTAACTCCTTCCGTACCGGCGACGTCTTGTTATTTTCTTCTAGCTACTATTAGACAATATTTTTCAGCTTAAAAAGGGCCTCTAGCAATTAAGCGGCTTTGAACTATCTCAATTAACCCTTTATTCTACCACAGATCCTTCTTAAGCTGCACAAAATCATCTAAATATAGCTAGAATAAAATGAAAAAGACGTCGCGGTACAGAAGGGGTTAAGTAGGATGTGACACTACAAATGGCAGGGTAAACATATTTATATTTGATATTTACAAACCTTACATAAACAACGGTGTGTTGGAAGTTAAGGGAGCCCACCTTCCTGTTTTTTCACTTTCTCTCCCTCTCTCTTTAGCTTGTATTCATTCGGCCCCATTCAGCCTACTGTTTTAAGACGTTTACCCCCATCCAGGTGTCAATATTTTCGTGGCGAGCGGTAGCGAGCCAGCATATATATTTTTTTGTTTTGACAGCAAGCTAAATTTGTAAATTTTTCGATAGAAAAATGTCTCCGGCGAAGGCGGATTTCTCCATACAATGCTGGTTCGCTGTCGCTCGCCAGGAAGAAATCGACACCTGGATGAGGATAAACGTCTTAAAACAGTTGTCTGAATGGGGCCGAATGGATACAAGCCAGGGAAAGAGAGAAAAGGAGAGAAAGATAAAAAAAAAGCCGGTGAACCCCCTTTAAAAGAGCTAATACGAAGCAAACTACAGGAATACAAGAACGAGGCATTTCCTGGAGTACAGTTTGGTCCATAGGTACCTGAAGCCTATCGAATTAGAGGCAGAGGGACCCATATGTTATTATTACTTCTGACAATACACATTTATGACTTAAAGTTATATGATAAAGATGACATATGAGGTGCTTTCTTACCGTGCTATAATATCATATTGTAAAGTCTCTCCCCCCCAAACCCCCCTCATTACCCCTGCTCACAAGGAGTCTAAACCAATCATTACCATCTGCAAACTTGGTGGAAGACTTAATGTAATGAGTGACTGGGTAACTAAGTACTGTTAAACCCATGCATAACATTAAGGTTCTTGTACCAGTTTTATCACTAATGTTTATTTAATATAATTTACCGCCGAAAGTTAGGAGTTAACTATAATTATTATCTTACAAAAAAACAAAAAAAACAGGGAGAATAGTTATGAACATTTTTATTTAAAAAAGCGAATAGGCTTGGTAAAAACGAATATACTGATGGGAATGCAACTAGTTTTAACCTACATTTCAAGAAGTTAACTAATTTGTTCACATCACGTAATTTAGTTATTATATGCATAAAATACATTGTTAGAAGAAAATATGTTAAAATTGTATATATATTTGGAATTGTATAGCCAATACAACTATTCATCTATTGATTACCGGTACTGTTTCACCACTCTAATTTCGTTGTCTGATTACCTTCGTCAACGAAGTTTGACGAAGGTTAAGTTGTCACCTCCTTTTGGTTGTCAGTCTGTCTGTGTGTTTGTCTGTAAACAAGGTATCTCCTAAAGTTATATACCGGTGTTAACGAAATTTGTTGGGCAGATAAGATATACAGTATACCAAGGAAGAAGTGATTGCATTTAGGAGACAATTCGGATCATATCCAAAGCCAGTGTAGGCGGAGGTATGAGGTCTACAGAATGCCCCTCCCTTCTAGTCCGTTCATTCTAGGTTGGGCAGAAATCGTAACATCTAACCTCTGTAACTTAAAAAAGAGGTAGAGCAAATGAGCTGTCAATTTATTCACATATTCCCTAGCCAAGTCTTGCTATTTGGTAGAAATATTTGTTCGATTACTCTAGTCCTTTTTGAGTTATGAGAGGTTAGGGGTTACGATTTCTGCCCAACCTAGAATGAACGGACTATAGTTGCTACTGTTCTCGCTGAGTAGTAGACGCATACCAGAGATAATTGTGAGCTGTGATCCATTTAGTGATGTATAAGTGCAGCAGCAATACACAGAGCTGTTCCTTTGTGCACGACGCTTCACCGGTCCTGTGTTCAATATAACAGAGGAGAGCGGAGAGCCAGGATGAGTGAGTGTATCTAATTGAATAGCTAAGGCGGACAAATGGTATTCTTTGATCATACAAATGTACACTCACGGGTCACGATAAGCATACACTCACTTGGACATTTGATAATACGAGTGTAGAGCTAAAGTCAATAGAGTTTGAAATATTGCATAGCTCTGCATTATCTCGTAAACGCTCGATATAGATTCAATTGGACTCCTACTTATTATGAATTACGAGTACTCTTATGCTTAACCTCTTGAGGATCTAAGACGCAAGATGTTTCTATATTTCTGCCTATTATTGGACGATTTTAATATGATTAGGAAGGGTGTATGGCAGTCAGAGGATTAATTGAGACAGTCTTTACCCTTTTAACTCCCACAGATCCTTCCTAAGCTGTATCATATAACTGTCCCGATAAAGATAAAATAAAACTATTTCAACTTACACATTTAGGTATAATACATTTAAAAATTGCCTAATGAAAATAAATCATAACCAAGTTGGTTAAGGTACAACTATAACTAAGTCCAAATATTTTACTAGAATACTCATAGCATGCTTTAATGCTGGCCAAATAATGAATATTATGATAACCACATGCAATTCAACTTTCTCTCTCTCTCTCTCTCTCTCCTTCTTTCTTACACACACACACACACACACACACAGCCCGTAGCCTAGTAGGTAGAGCTCTCGTCTCACACACGAGGGGTCGGGGGTTCAATCCCCGGCCGGGCGGAGACAAATTGGGCTTGTCTCCTTTCATGTGTTAGCCTCAGTTCACCTAGCTGTAAATAGGTACCTGGAATAAGTGGACGACGTTGTGACGTCCCATCTGGGGTTGGCAAAAATGGTACAAGGCGAGATGGGTATCATATGGTTCACCCAAGCTGATGGCTACCTAAGCCTTCGGGCGAGACGGTACCGTCTATAGTGAGAATGGTACCATACAGATCCACCCTAAGCCTTCGTTTCCGATGTCGCCAATTGGCTAAATACAGACTACACACACATCCACAGCCATTCCATCAGTACATAAAACACTTAACATGCATTTCACGCAATACATTCCCAGTTAAGGAGGCGCGATAATAATGAGCTTAGCTCGCATTGCGTGGATTCCCCTTGACGAACAAGTAACTGAGTAACTGAGTAACACACACACACACACACACACGAGCACACACACACGTAGTCGTACAAAATCATACATAAACATAGGAACTGACTAATAGCCTACACCATCATCCATATGCCTACACACACCTACACACACACAGCCACTCTGACAGGGCCCCATAAACGCTTTACACACATTTACACCATTTGCCCGGGTCATACGAGACATATCCACAAGTTTATACCCTGTTCAAAACGTGAATGCGGCCGTAATCCCATTCAGACAGATATATGCCAAAGTTACATCTGTTTTTTTCTAGAAGGGGGATCTTGGCCATGTTTTTTAAGCTTGACGGAGGTCTAGGGAGAAAACTAAAATAATAATATATAAATATATATATATATAAAAAACAAAAATTCCCTAGACCTCCATCAAGCTTAATAATACATCCCCAAGATCCCCCTCCTATTTAAATTTGTACATTTTTCGATAGAAACATTTCCCGGCCTAAGGCCGGTTTCTCCAAAATTACAGGCTAGCTATCGCTCGCCATTGACCAAACATTAAACATAAATGGCAAGAAAGGTTTTAATATTGACAAATAATTGCGGTGAAAGGTCTTAAAATCGCCATAACAATGGACCGAACGTCTTAAAATCTGAAAAGTAATGGGGCTAATCATGAGGGAAAAGGGGGCCAGAAACACCAACCATCACCCCATAGAGGCAGTTCTCGGGTAGCATGATGGGAGGGGCTTCATCACACGACTAACCGCTCCAACCAAATACATATATAATATTGTCATAATACAACATAATAACATTCATAATACAAAAAAAAAAAAAAAATACATTCACGTTCCCAGTAAAAATATATATATACAAATACAAAAAAAAAAAAAAAATGGGGAATGGGCCTGAGCAAATAGATAGATACATATACGTTCCTCTACACACACCAACTATATACGTTCCTCTACACACACCAACTCACAACTACCGTACTGCAAGTGCACACACATCCAACTTTAACCTTCCAAAAGATTTCCACAGCCATTCACTTTTCACTTTAATACCGTCTACATAAATCATTCATAGATACCGTTATATATTTTCCTACATAAACATTCTTGCCCTTGCAAAGAACATCCACATACACAAACTCTCAATCATAATCCACTCACTTCCACATTGTAATTATATATACATACTATATAATTATATATATATATATATAATTATATATATATATATATATATATATATATATATATATATATATATATATATATATCACAAATACATTTATGTCTTGCATTTACCTTAGCTCTCACTCACATCATCCGTCACAACAAACTCATTCACACCTAAACAATAAGTACACACACCCACACACACTGTCACAATATGCTTTCTCACCAGTCTAATATATACAGTTTCAGCCATCTCTCTCTCTCTCTCTCTCTCTCTCTCTCTCTCTCTCTCTCTCGATTAATATGAGAGAATCAGTATGCAAGTGTAAATTATCTTTCAAACTATTTGTTTTCTATGCTCTATAAACACTTTCCTTGTGGGCATTTCCTGACCCATAAGGTTACACTTCATCCATTTTCCAGTATAGCACATTAGCCGGAGGGTACGGAGGGTGGGGAGAGAGCCATCTACGTTGTTGTCCCATTCTTCTAATACAATCTGTCCCTGTCTAGTTGTATCAGGGCCGGACCACCTAGTAGGGATCGCAATATATGTGTGGTCTGTCCCATTCTTCTAATATAAACTGTCCCTGTCTAGTAGTATCAAGGCCAGACCACCTAGTAGGGACCGCAAGATCTGTGTGGTCTGAGTATCTGTGTAACTCTGCGTAACTCTCTCTTCTTATCAAAAGGCCAGAGCTAAGAACGAGTGACTCTTGTTTACCTCCAGAGTGACTATTTTTAGGAAGCGAGGTAATCGAGATATGATTTGACTCGACATTCCCACCAACACTGTCTCAAGAACCAGTCGCTCTAGATTTGTCTTTTTCTCGACGTATATGACACTATTTTGCACTATACTGGCTAAATATTGCACTTGGCAGGTTACAATATGATAAACGTCTATTTGCTATATAATATGATATGAAAAATCTGCAAGAACACATTGAAAATAACTATGTATGTATGTGTGTGTGTGTGTGTGTGTGTGTGTATGAAATATATATATTGTTAAAACTGCAACATTATTTCTAACTTACCTTAAAATGTACCTCAGGCAGTTTTCAGATTGCGGCAAAGAAAAAAAAAAATCCTTTATATTTTTTTGAATTTTTTTTTATCTACAACAAAAGGAAGGTAAAACTCCGAGTTCTTTATTATATTTTGTTTAACCCATACAGTAACAGGGGCGTCCTTTTTATGGTATTCTGGCAACTATTAGACGATTGTATGCAGCTTAGGAAGGACCTCTAGCAATAATAAGGCTTCGAACTATCTCAACCAACCCTTTCAACTACCACAGATCCTTCCTAAGCTGCATAATATCGTCTAAATATAACTAGAATCAAATATAACACGTCGCTGGTACTCAAAGGGTTTAGTACTTGTTCAAAATGGTCATAAAACTGAGAGTGCAGTTGTTTCCTTCGAGAAGTAAATCACAAGTCCAAGCATATTTGTGTCTGACTGAGTGTCGTCTGTCTGTGTGAGAAGGACCTCTTAATGGGAGACTGGCCGTTTGTTTGGTCTATTAACTCAATTATTCATATATTTTTTTTAGTTTTCTCCATAGACCTCCATCAAACTTAGAACAAAAAAACCTAGACCCCCCTCCAAGATAAATTTGTAAATTTTTCGGTAGAAAAATGTCCCGGCCGAAGGCCGGTTCCTCTTAAAATTGCAGGCTCGCTTTCGCTCGCCAGGAAATAATTGACACCTAAATAGCACAAAAGGTCTTAAAATTGACAACGAAATGGGACGAAATGTGTTAAAATCGCCAAACTAATGGGCTGAACGTCTTATAATCTCAAAACTAGTGGGGCTAAACATTAGGGAGAAGGGGCTCCAGAAAAACGGTCTGCCTCCCCTTAATTTGTGTATGTTTCTTGAAATTCTACATGTATGTTCTTCTTGCCAATGTAATGATAAGATCCCGATACTTGTTCAATTTTAACTTTAAAATTCCTTAAGAGAGAGAGAAAAAAAAAACACCAATCAAATAAATTTAAAGTTCTTCACCCACCTCACCCCTCTCTCTTTCAATACATGAAAAACAAGAAAGACAGAAAAAAAACACCAATCAAATAAATCAAAAGTTCTTCCTCCACCCCACCCCTCTCTCTTTAAAAAAAAAAAAAAAAAAATAAAAAAAAATAAATAAAAAAAAAATAGGCATTGACACAAGGAAAGCAGAAATGGTTCACATTCCGTGGGAGCAATGCAACAACTCTTACAGTAATCTCTCACTATGACACTCTTTTATCTGTACGTTCTGTTCCGTTTTTACTCATTATTTTCTGCAAGCACCTTTTAAAATAATTGACTCTTATTTTAATCATGTACCTTTTTTCCAAACTAAATAGTTCATTATAAATATCATGTTGCGTACGTGAGCATGTTTTATAAAGCTTGGTGGATGTTTACGGAGGAAACTACTGTAAACTAAAAATTATATAAAGTAATAAATTTACCAAAAAATAAACCCTTCCATCCACCGCAACGTTGCCCCTTAAATAAAAAACAAACAAAAGGAAAAAAAAAAAAAAAAAAAAAAAAAAAAAAAAAAAAAATAATAATAATAATAATAATAATAATAATAATAACAAAATTAATAACAAAGACATCAAAATTAAATATAGCAAAAAACAATAGAATAAGGCCCCCCTCCCCCCCACCGTCAATAATACAAGTGGAGGGGAGGTTGGCCTAATAAAGGGTGCTTCGCTTAAGTTGCGATATTTACAGCCTCATTTTTCACACGCGGATTTGATTAAAGCGCCTTATCCGTCATGTTCGGGTCTGGCAACTTCTAAACTCTGCGACTTAAACCAACCCCTTCAGCACCAAGATGCTATTTTACCTTTGATTCTGGCTAGAATTAGATGATTTTATGCAGTTTAAGTAATACTGTGTTAGTAAGAGGGTTTAATGAAATCGTCTTTACCCATTTGAGTCGAAGAGATAGATTAAACTAAAGAAAATCGTCTAATGGTAACTTTAGTACGATGCAAATTGCGTAATGGTGAAGGAGTTAAACTAATAAGCCTTCAGTCTGATCACTTATATCGATGCAAATTAGCCACGAATGTTGCCAGAAAATATATGTCCTCCTCGACCATTACCGGAAATTATTCGTGTGACTCTACCGTAACCCGTTAAGTACGATGACGATCGTCTATTTCTATCCTGGAAATTATTAGACGATTTTATTTAGTTTATAAACACAAATCGTGGGAAGATTGTAAACACCAATCGAGCAGGGTAGTACCCAGGGGAGGCCACACAGGCGTATGATAAGGAGTTGCTGGAACTTCTGTTTAATATGCCTGGCTTCCCCTACTGTTTCTATTTGTGCCTCGCCTACACAAATAGTAATCCATCTAACTCTCACAAACACCTCCTCCTATCATTTTACTACACTTAACAAGCACACCACACTTCTTTCCAATACATCTAAAGTAAATCTCTAACGTACAGTTGGTAAAAGTTCCAGCTGACCCACCCTCGCTCTGGGGCTCGCAGAATTAGCTGGCAATACTGGTGTAGTGGTGCAGTGATACCACTTGCCATTAATGTGTTACCTGTGTCTGTCCTGTATATTATTGCAAATTAGACTATGTAATGTTCACGTTGTGAAGACTAAATGCTCATTCATTAAGCAGCCACCAATAAAACAGAAATATTTATTATTATAAAATCGAATAAAGTATGTTGTAGCTTCTTCTTCTTCTTCTTCTATCGAACCCGCCCGCAGACCGTGTAGATCCACAGGGCTGACCTTTAAATCGGTACTGGCTCAGAAACGTTAGTAGGAGAGAAAGTTTAGAGTAGAAGGACAGTTTAAGAGACAGTTTTTTGTTTTTTTATAAACCCCCCCCTCACTTTCCCCCCCCCCCCCCCCTACCCATTTCTCTTCCTCCACATTTTCTCCAACATCCTTTTCACCATCTCCATGTCTTGTGTTAACCCCAGTAGCGCCCCTACCCCTCTATCTTCTCTCTGCTTAATCTCCTCCCAACTCTATTCCTCATGTACCTCTCCAACTCGTCTCTCTCCTCATTATATCTTGTACATTCCGTTACTATGTGCTCTACATCCTCCACTATTGGGTCGCAGCCAGCAGGTTTTATAAGCGTTGCCAATCAGTGGATATCATAACTAGAATATTTAAGCAAATCTACGGACTTTGGGTGAATGTTCGGGATCATACATAGCGATATATGCATTTTTATTTGAGATAGGCTTACTTTCCCTTGTTTAGTATATGTTCTACCAATGATATAGCCGAAATCAGATCTACCAATCCCCATCTTTGTAAGACACACCTTCCTACACCAGTATTGCCAGATCATTTTGCGAGCCCCAGAGCGAGGGTGAGTCAGCTGGCACTTTGACCAACTGTACCTTGATTTTGGCTCTCTGTCACTCTTTCAACCATCGGGGAGACACTTGTTACAGGCAGTTTTGCCTTTTGTCTCCTTCATAAAAATAGAACAAAGTGTGGTTCGTTTTCCTATTTGGTTCCTAGAAGTTGCTTAAGGGCTGTATAAAATCGTTTAATGTGAGCCAAAATAAAATAAATAACCGTTTCAGTATGCCAGGACATGCTTTCATTCTAATATGATTATTATCAGACGATTTGTTTTATGTTTAGAAGCGATCATTGGCAACCAAAAGTATAAGTATTATTTCACCGTTTAGATTGCTAGAGATCCTTCCTAAGCTGTATAATCATCTAGTGTTTACCAGATGACATGAAAATAGGGCGCCGTGTTTCTGAAAGGGTTAAGGGGGGGTGACCTGCTTTTTTTTCTCCTTTTCTCTCTTTCTCTGGTTTGTATCCATTCGGCCCCATTCAGCCTACTGTTTTAAGATGTTTATGCCCATCCAGATGTCGATTTCTTCCTGGCGAGCGATAGCGAGCCAGCATTGTATGGAAAAATCGGGCTTCCCCGGAGACATTTTTCTATCGAAAAATTTACAAATTTAGCCTGCTGTCAAAAACGTGTTTTCAAAATATGCTGGCTTGCTACCGCTCGCCAGGAAACAAAATCGACACCTGGATGGCGATAAACCTCTTAAAGCAGTAGGCTAAATGGATAAAACTCAGAGAGAGAGAGAGAGAGAGAGAGAGAGAGAGAGAGAGAGACACACGAGGTGGGCCCCCTTAAAATGCCAAGGAGTATAAAAATGAGGGATATTCGCGAGGAAAGCTTTGTGTGGAATGGCCCATGTATCCTGGCTCTCATCCCGTCTAACGCCCTAAAAAAGAAAGAAAAAACCAAAAACGCACACACACATACACCGACACCCTCGGGTTAAACACAGTTAACTCTCTCCATTTTGGTTAAGGTTAGACGATTATATGCAGCTTAGAAAATATTACAGTTTAATCACTATTATTCGTTCAGAAATCTTGACCATTAACCCCTTCTGTACCGGCGAGGTCCTATGTAGGCTATTTCAGCTACATTTAGACGATTTTATGAAACTTAGGAAGGATATATGGTTGTTAAAAGGATTAATTGAGATAGTCTGCAGCCTTTTCATCGGTAGACGTCCTTACTAAGCTGAACAAAATCGACTAAAAGTTGCCAAAATAAAATGAAAAGTACATCACCGGTACAGAAGGGGTTAAGGGGGTAGTGCTTGGTTTTTGGTCTATGTATTTATTTATTTATTTATATTTTAGTTTCCTCGCTAGACCTCCATCAAACTTTAAAAAAATATCCCCTACACCCCCTTTCATGATACAATTGTACATTTTTCGGTGGAAAAATTTCCCGGCCGGAGGCCGGTTCCTTCTAAAATCAGAAGCTCGGTATCATTCGCCAGGAACCAATCGTCACCTAAAGGGCACGACAGGTCTTAATATTGACAACAAAAGGAGGCGAAAGGTCTCAAAATCGCCAAACTTACGGAACAAACGTCTTAAAACCTCAACACTAATATGCTAAACATAAGGGAGAAGGGGGTCCAGAAAAATCGATTAATACCCCATTAACCTAAATACCTCAACCAGGCTTAGAGTAATCAAGCTAACATTGGTTACGTTTTGGGAAGAGTCAGCTAGGGAATAATCGTGGAAATTTATAGACCATTTGCTCTAGCTCGTTTGTTAAGCGGGAGATACTCGCTTTTTCTGGACCCCCTTCTCCCTCGTGTTTAGACCCATTAGTTTTACGATTGTAAGACGTTCGTTCACTAGTTTGGCGATTTTGAGACCTTTTGCCCCATTACTTTGTCAATATTAAAACCCTTCGTGCCGTTTATGTGTCAATTTTTTCCTGGCGAGCGAAAGCGAGCCTGTAATTTTTTTAAGGAATTGGCCTTCGGCCAGGACATTTTTCTACCGAAAAATGTACAAATATATCTTGAAAGGGGGTCTAGGGTGTGTTTTTTAAAGCTTGATGGAGGTCTAGCGAGGAAACTAAAAAATAAAGTTAATACATACATATGTAGACCAAAAACCAAATGTATAGACCATTTTGCTCTAGCTCGTTTGTTAACCCCTTCTGTACCGGTGATGTCTTCTTAGCTTCACTCTAGCTATAGGTAGATGTTGTGCAGTTTAAGAAGGATCTGTGGTAGTGATAATGGTTAACCCCTACTGTACTGGCGACGTCTTCTTAGTTTCACTCTAGCTATAATTAGACGATTTTGTGCAGCTAAAGAAGGATCTGTGGTGGTAAAAGAGGTTAAGTGAGATAGTTTGAAACCTTTTGATTGCTGGAGGCCCTTTTTAGACTGAATAAAATCGTCTAATAATAGCCAGAATAGAATTATAAGGACATCACCGGTACAGAAGGGGTTAAGCGAGATAGTTGCATGTTTTTTGGAAATTCCAAAAATGAGCACGACTATGGAAAGCAGAGTCGAATGTCGGGTGTTTTCAGAGACAGTTCGGAGAAAAGTTTACGACAATCAGATATTTTTGGAGATTGTCGGAGACCGTTAGATATTGTCGATAGGGAGGAGGCGCGGGCATTGCAGTACAAACTGTCTCCGAAAACGTACAAATGTCAGAAACCGTTTGGAAAACGGCTTCCGACAGTCGGCGAAACCAGACAAATGTTTGGATTGTTTGCCCTAAAAGACTGTCTGCGGACATCCCAATGGGACGAAGGGTTTCCCACAGTTGCAGAAACCCCAAAACCTTGAACAAAATTGTCTTCGAAAGTATCATAATTGTCGACAAAATCAAAAGACTGTCGAAAACTATATCAATGTCACGATTAGTCAGAGAAGACAGCCATTTATATATACAGTATATATACTGTATGTTTGTATAAAGTGAAAGAGTTTAATGTGCAGTTATGTTTGTTAACGTTCCATTTCTCCAGATTTTTTTTAACACCAAAATAGATATAATGTAAACTTTTAATAACACATACAAAAATAATTAAAATAATGGCCAAAATTCTATAAAATAAGATCTATAAATATATAATGAATGTATTCAAAATACATAACATATAGTAAAGGTATATGGCTCAATAAAATTTGTTTGGCAACACATGAAAACTATTCAAATAAATAACCAAACAATGTGTAAGAAATACAGTATATAGCCTATGTGAAAATAACTAACTAAATATATGAACATATAAAATATACAAAACTTAAACAGCAAAAACTGAATAAGTAATTTGGAAACACATAAAAAAGAATCAAATTAATGACCAAACATCTATATAATCTATGAAGTATATAATAAAATAAATAATAAAAAAAGAATAGGCCTATATAAACTATATACAACTTAAATAGAAGACGTATACGGCTCTATACAAATATTTTAGCAACGAAAGTGCAAACAATTAAAATAATATTGATAATTTATAATTTGGCAAGATATACAAATATTAATTTCCTTTCAAAATATTTGCCAATTTTTTATTTTTTTTATATATTCCAACTACTCCCTCTCGGTCATAGGCTGATAGCCTTTACACTCTACCGCTGAACACGGTGAGGCCCGTGAGGTCTTGTTCCAGTCTAGGGAGTGAGACATGCGAAGCACCTATAATTTACCTACAATTAGCAGGGTGGTCAAGATTACATTCTTGACCATTTGACGATTGTCGGAAATATATTTCTGATAGTCGAACGGATTGTCGGATTGTCGGCAACTTGTCTCTGACATGCTCATTGAGTCAGATATACTTGTTTTGGTTGTACAACATGGACAATTTTGCCATATGATTTCGCTGAACGTTTGGAGAAATGTTTGCAACTGTCGGACAATTGTCAGGAAATATGTTTCCGACGGTTGCGCAGGGTTAGCCACAGTCGCGCGACTCGGCCGATTTTTTTGTCAGATGCTGTTGCCTACAAAATTCGGGAATGTGTGACAAGGGTATTACTCAGGCTCCTATATTCACACTTCCACATACACGCTCCTCTTTTCACATTCACACTCGCTTTTACAGTCACTCAAAATGTTGCTCCCTCATATTCACTCTACCACATTCATGCTGATCCAAATTCACTCCTCCACATTCACTCACACTCATGCTCCCCCATATTCACTCTTCCACATTCACGCTGACTCACATTCACCCACACTCAGGTTACCCAATATTCACTCTTCCACATTCACTCACACTCATGTTAACCCATATTCACACTTCCACATTCCCTCACACCCATGATCCCCCATATTCACTCTTCCACAATCACGCTGACTCATCCACATTCACTCACACTCATGTTCTCCCAATATTCACTTTCACTCACCCATACTGTCACCCATCCTTTCCTTCCCAAGTGGCAAATATCCAAAGTTCCCAGGGATAGAAAACGGAGCCAAAAAACTAAATAAAAAGAAAACAAAAATCCAGGCGGCTGCAAATTCCGCGCGAGGATGGGAATGGCAGCCACCGTAACCCCGCCACTTCCGTCCCGATTTACGAGTGTGGCTACGAGACCTCCGACGGGGCCCATGAGAGTCGTCGGTAGAATGGCCTGAGGTTGGTTTTAATTATCGGTGTCAGCTACCCGTGTTGGTAATGACGGCGGGGCTCAGAGGCGCATCACTGGAATGGTCCCTTTTACCTGCCTTTAATGGGAGTCTATCTATCTATTGCCGGACGCCGTGATCCCCGTAGGGGTGGCCACGAACGAACCGCCCCCATGCACCTCTGTCCCGAGTCAGTCAACACCCCTCCTCCCAACCAGCACCGCCTTCATCCATATACTTCCTCACTCCATCCTTCCACCTTTCTTTCGGTCTACATCTCCCTCTCTGTCCTTCCACCTCGCTCTCGTACACCTTCTTAGTAATTCTCTCGCTTCCCATACCTTCCATATGGCCGAACCATCTTAAGGTGTTCCTTTTCACACTTTCCAGCACATCTACCTCCACACCACACCTTCTTACTACCTCATTTGTCTGTCTATCCCTCCATGTAACTCTGCACGCACTTCTCAAGTAATTAATTTCCACCCCTCCCACTCTTGGTCCGAGTCTCTTCTCAAACGTCCATGCTACGCTTCCGTAAGTCAGTGTCGGGATTACCACACTGTCATGCAAGGACTTCTTCACTTCCATACTGACCACCCTATTTCTTGTTACTGCTTTCAGCATTCCTACAACCCTCTTCCCCTGTTGCACCCTCTCCCGCACTTCTTCATCCATAGTCCCATCTTTACTCAACACACTGCCCAGATACTTAACCCTTTCACGCATTTATGACGCAGAGGTTGCCAGATTAGTAATAAGAAATAGAGTTCTCTCACTTATATAACTACCTCTCCAAAATTAGTTTTCTGCCCACAGCTAACTCAAAGACAACTGCAGTGGTTGAAGTAACTAAACTAAAGGTTTCTAAATACCCCTGATGGTAACAAAGGCTTTACAGTATACCCAATAGGCTCAAAATTGCGTCATAACCCTTCTGGAGAGGGTTAAATGAGCTGACAATCTCCATAGCCTGACCGTTCAACTTCACCTAACACTCTGTGGCTTCACCCCTTTCGAAGACCATAACCTTGCTCTTCCCCGCACTTACCTTCAGATTCCGTTTTCGCACTCTGTTCCAAACACATTTACCAGACCCTGCAACTCCTGGGGGTGACCTGCTTTACTTCTCTCCTTTTCTCTCTTTCTCTTGCTTGAATCCATTCGGCCCCATTCAGTCTACTATTTTAAGACGTTTACCCCCATCCAGGTGTCAATATTTTCCTGGCGAGCGGTAGCGAGCCAGCATATATATATATATATATTATTTTTACAGCAAGTTAAATTTGTACATTTTTCGATAGGAAAATGTCTCCGGCGCAGCCGGATTTCTCCATACAATTCTGGCTCGCTATCGGTCGCCAGGAAGAAATGGACACCTGGATGGTCTTAAAATAGATGGCTGAATGGGGCCGAATGGATATCAGCCAGAGAAAGAGAGAAAAGGAGAGAAAGATAACAAAAACAGGTGACCCCCCTTAACGTTATTAATATCAGGCTATCTCTTAACCCTTTGAGTACCAGCGACGCGTGTTATCATTTTATTTTAGCTGTATTTAGACGATATTATGCAGCTTAGGAAGGATTTGTGGTAGTTAAAAGGGTTGGTGGAGATAGTTTGAAGCCTTATTATTGCTAGAGGTCTTTCCTAACCTGCATAAAATCGTGTAATAGTTGCCACAATTTAAAGGATAGGACGTCACCGGTTTTGTATGGGTTAAACAACAGTATAAGGGGACACTGACCGTTTGTTTGGTCTGTTCATTCATTAATTCATATATTTTTTTAGTTTCCTCCCTGGACCTCCATCAAGCTTAGAAAAACACCCCCTTCACCCCCGTTCAAGATGCATTTTTACATTTTTCAGTAGAAAAATGTCCTGGCCGAAGGCCGGTTCCTCTTAAAATTGCAGGCTCGCTCTCGCTCGCCAGGAAATAATCGACAACTAAATGGCACGAAAGGGCTTAAAATTTACAACGAAATGGGGCGAAAGGTGTTAAAATCGCCAAACTAATGGGCCGAACGTCTTATAAAATCTCAAAACTAGTGAGGCTAAAAATGAGGGAGAAGGGGGTCCAGAAAAACGGTCTGCCTCCCCTTAAGCAGATAACGAACCGGTAGCAATGAAAATATAGGAGTTCTGGTTTGCATAAGCAATGTTTAGGTTTCATTAAACTTTAGGACTATAAATATATTGCTTTTAGGCCTGTCCAATGCATGGGAAAATACAAGAGATATATATTTGGATCATTGCAGTCATATAACGCATATACATTATACAGCATATACAATTATTATGTGATATGAATTGTTGCTTAAGGGGGGGTCACAGGCTTTGTTTTATCTTTCCCTCCTTTCTCTCTTTCCCTGGCTTGTATCCATTCGACCCCATTCAGTCAACTGTGTTAAGACGTTTATCCCCATCCAAGTGTCGATTTCTTCCTGGCAAGCGATGGCGAGCCAGCATTGTATGGAGAAATCCGTCTTCACCGGAGACATTTTTCTATCAATAAATGTACAAATTTATCTTGCTGTCAAAACTGAAATATATATATGCTGGCTCGCTACCGTTCGCCAGGAAAATATTGACACCTGGATGGGGGTAAACGTCTTAAAACAGAAGGCTAAATGGGGCCGAATGGATACAAGCCAAAGAGAGAGGGAGAGAAAGAGAAAAAAAGCGAGGTGGGCTCTCTTAATTCTGTAAATACAGTGCAATGAATAATTGTTAATTATAAAACGTAAATTACATTAAATCTAAACAAATATACCTTGAAGACTCTATATTTCTGTTCTTACAACTTCTACTTAATTGTAATTATTTCTAGATTAAGATTATCACACTATCACACGTCAAAGCATATGCAAACGCACACACACACGCATACTCATACGCCAATGCACAGACTGGCTAATATTATCTCCACTCACCATTACATGACGTGTTACGAAATACAAGATTATGACATGTATCTCAAATGCGTAGCATGTACTGTATTTAGTAGGTTACTAAATAATTACTTAGCAACCGAAAACACACCTTCGGAAATAGTATACACTCCGATAATGCTTAATGTATCCAAGAGACTATGTAGGACTATTATGACTCCATGTGAGTAATAATATCCAAGAGACTATGTAGGACTATTATGACTCCATGTGAGTAATAATATCCAAGAGACTATGTAGGACTATTATGACTCCATGTGAGTAATAATATCAATTGTGTGTGTGTGTGTGTGTGTGTGTGTGTGTGTTCACCTATTTGTATTCACCTATTTGTAGTTTACAGGAATTGAGCTGCGCTCGTGATGTCCTGCCTCAGTTTCAATTGACTATCCAGTTTACTTTTAAAGTCGTGGATGTGTGGATGTGTGGATGTGTGTGTGTGTGTGTGTGTGTGTGTGTGTGTGTGTGTGTGTGTGTGTGTGTGTGTGTGTGTGATTGCCAATTAGGCTAAGAGTAGTTGCTATGTTGACGTAGTTTGTGTTTCCAAAGTTAGAGAGGGATGATCGACCCCTGTTGCTAATTATGAGAATAATATTTAAGTTGCCTGTGATTACACTGCATATGCATGCAAAGGCAGTACGGTACACGGTACACTATTAGTTTAAACAAATCCTAATATAAATCGAGAATGTAGGGTGACTTTCTCAAGTCATCAGAGTAGGTTAAATACCGTATACAAATTATAAATTTTAGCATATTTAACCCTTTATTTGATTAGAGGCATACCCTTACATTTATATAGACAAGTAGAAATTAAAAAAAATATATATAATATAATAGCAGACTCCGCAATAGGGGTGTCACACTACGCATTTTAATTATGCGCATAAAGGATACAAAGGCAAAGCAACAAGTGTCTCCCAAACAAAGGAAAGATTGATAGTCGTTATAATAATCTTTTGTTTGGATTGATTTATTTGTTTGGTTTTCTTTGCCTGTGTGTACTGGAAAGAAGTGTGGTGTGCTTGTTTAGTGTAGTGAAGTGAATAGGAGGAGGAGGGGTTTGTGAGAGATAGCTGGACTACTCTGTGTAGGTCAGACACAAATAGAAAAGTGAGGGAAGCCAGACAAATGAAACAGGAGTTCCAACAACTCCTTATTACATGCCTATAAGGCCTCCCCTGGGTACTGCACTACTCGATTGGTGTCTACAATCTTGATAAGAAGGATTTTAAAACAGGTTATATAGGCCAATAGTAGATACAAGTTACCATATAATTATGACAACGTTCAATGGTGTGTCACTCAAGTATATCTGTCTAAATAAGTAACACCCCGTTCTTAACATTAACCATCAATTACAACCCCCAATGCAATTGAATAAACTAATGAAAGCATATGATCCTCCCGGGATTCGAACTCGGGACACCACACCAAGAACATAAGCATCTAAACCATTATAACACCAACACAGTTAAAGGTTGAGTACAAATTCACGATTAATATCCATTTTCGAATTTTGGACATCAAGCTAATCATGTACTCCACCACAACATGCATTGTAGAAAGCGTAATGTTTTAGTGACCCAGAGAAAACGATCCCTAATATGGTGAACATTACGTTACATGTGGACTGATATTACTCCTTATCATAAGTGCATCTGCCCTTATGGCATTACGTTACATGTGGACTGATATTACTCCTTATCATAATAAGTGTATCTGCCCTTATGCAATATTTTTTACAAGCAGCCTCGCAAGGATCAGTAGTTCTCTTGTTGCTCGTTTTTCTTTGTACTCCTTTGTTACACATGCCATGTCGACTAGACTTGTACAAATTGTATCACAATATATATATATATATATATATATATATATATATATATATATATATATTACTAACAGATGATTTCCTTGTTCTACCATGGGTCTCACTTGTCGATCACTTCGCATAATCCGTCTCTGATCTGTAATAATTAATGAAAATGGACTGCAATTTAAATTATGGCCAATTATTTTGCATTATGCTAACATTCCGTTTAGCCAAATATGCGTGTCGTCCATGATTCCATATTTAATTGTTTCTATATCCAGCTACTAACTCCGGACATAGGCTTATCTATCTATCTATCTATCTATCTATCTATTGCCGGACGCCTTACTCCCCTTACGAGGGTGGCCATACACAGAATGCCCCCAAGCGAACCTATTCCCTGTGAGAGGGACAACCCGAGCCAGTTTAGTGAAGGACTTACAGGATTGACCACTCAATTTAGGATCCATCCGACTCCGAGGCCCTCTGTGTATCTTGTTAGCACTATTTTTCTGCAGTGGTGTTCGGCTAATCCATCCACTAACCTGCCTTACCCTTAGGTAAGCAGTACGGATTTGTATCAGGTTTACTCCCCTAGACAGGTTGCCAACCAAGGCTGAAGAGTCCCATCCACCCGGATTTGTATAAGGTAGTCTCCCCTAGATGAGTTGCCGACCAAGGCTAACGAGTCCCATCCATAGCCTTTTATAGCCTGTATATTCAACCGCTTAACACGGTGAAGCCAGGAGGTTAGCTTATTCCAGACAGTGAATGAGACATTGAGATAGTTTGAGTGCTTCAACCGGTTCGTTCGTGGCCTTACCATCGTAGACCACTATGCCTGGCCGGTCCCTCGTGGCCCTGTGGCAACACCTCTACTCAGAGCTGCTTCGCCACTATCTCGCAGTCTCACTCACAGTCTCGGACCCTCTCTTTCCCAAACGCCACCTATTGAGCTCTTAACTCTCTTAACTCACTAGGCACTGCCTCCATTAACATATTTTTGAATATGGGAATGAATGGAAAAGGAGACGCATACGGTACATAAGAGGCCATAGTGAGAAGGTTGGGAAAAACCTAGCCATGTACTATTGGTTTCAGAGGCCATAGTGAGAAGGTTGGAGAAAACCTAGCCATGTTCTATTGGTTTCAGAGGCCATAGTGAGAAGGTTGGGGAAAACCTAGCCATGTTCTATTAGTTTCAGAGGCCATAGTGAGAAGGTTGGGGAAAACCTAGCCATGTTCTATTGGTTTCAGAGGCCATAGTGAGAAGGTTGGGGAAAACCTATCCATGTTCTATTGGTTTCAGAGGCCATAGTGAGAAGGTTGGGGAAAACCTAGCCATGTTCTATTGGTTTCAGAGGCCATAGTGAGAAGGTTGGGGAAAACCTAGCCATGTTCTATTGGTTTCAGAGGCCATAGTGAGAAGGTTGGGGAAAACCTAGCCATGTTCCATTGGTTTCAGAGGCCATAGTGAGAAGGTTGCGGAAAACATAGCGCGCATGTACTATTGGTTAAGAGGCCGGGTAACATCGTTTTTCGGGAATAACTTATGAACACACAGTTGGATTAGTATGATATTTTGCCACAACTTGTTTCACACCGTCCCCTAATTTTTGTTAATATTGTGCATTACCAAAAGTGGATAATTAAGTCACTTGTCCCTGTGTCATGAGGTTAAAATCATACCTGAATGACTAGGAAACGAACAAGGCTATCTGTTAAACCACCAAACCATTATTGCTCCTCATCAAACACTGTAGTTATCAGCTACAACCCAACCCTACTATCGCATTTACATTCAAGTTATGTCACTATTAAATATAAATATTCAAAAATACATATTTTGTATATATTTATAAACCTACATCTTATTCCCATTATAAGCAGTTACATTCGTAATTTGCCCGGATATTCTCGATAGCAAATGTTTCAATAAATGTTTATCACCGTCTCGAAACAGCTCGACGTATAGCTCTGCTAAACTCAATCTTTTGCTGTTCCATTCTCACGTCAATTACAGAATAAACTTGATTTGGAGGGAGGGACGGAGGGAGGGCGGGGTGAAGCTAAACTCCAACAAATATGTCCAGTTTGCAAGAGTAATGGAGATGGAGGAGAGGGGGAGAAGCGGAATGAAAACGTGAAATAGTAGAAACATAAGAGAGGTGTAGGCTAGTAGTAAACAAAGACGTGAACTAGTAGAAACATAGGAGAGGTGTAGGCTAGTAGTAAACCAAGACGTGAACTAGTAGAAACATAGGAGAGGTGTAGGCTAGTAGTAAACAAGACGTGAACTAGTAGAAACATAGGAGAGGTGTAGGCTAGTAGTAAACCAAGACGTGAACTAGTAGAAACATAGGAGAGGTGTAGGCTAGTAGTAAACAAAGACGTGAACTAGTAGAAACATAGGAGAGGTGTAGGCTAGTAGTAAACAAAGACGTGAACTAGTAGAAACATAGAGAGGTGTAGGCTAGTAGTAAACAAAGACGTGAACTAGTAGAAACATAGGAGAGGTGTAGGCTAGTAGTAAACAAAGACGTGAACTAGTAGAAACATAGGAGAGGTGTAGGCTAGTAGTAAACAAAGACGTGAACTAGTAGAAACATAGAGAGGTGTAGGCTAGTAGTAAACAAAGACGTGAACTAGTAGAAACATAGAGAGGTGTAGGCTAGTAGTAAACAAAGACGTGAACTAGTAGAAACATAGGAGAGGTGTAGGCTAGTAGTAAACAAAGACGTGAACTAGTAGAAACATAGGAGAGGTGTAGGCTAGTAGTAAACAAAGACGTGAACTAGTAGAAACATAGAGAGGTGTAGGCTAGTAGTAAACAAAGACATGAACTAGTAGAAACATAGGAGAGGTGTAGGCTAGTAGTAAACAAAGACATGAACTAGTAGAAACATAGGAGAGGTGTAGGCTAGTAGTAAACAAAGACATGAACTAGTAGAAACATAGGAGAGGTGTAGGCTAGTAGTAAACAAAGAAACATAAAAGGTAGATATACATAGAGGGACGGGGCGGGGGGGGGGGGAGCAGAGGTGGAGTGTTGGATATTAAGGGGGGATGGGCGTATATATCCCTAGAAGGGGAACCCCCCCCGGAGCGGTACACAAAGCTGAAATGGGGGTCTCAATGACCCCCCGTGGGGAAATAAAAGAAACAAATTTTTCTAATGCTTTATTGATGCCCAAAATGGTTTAGTTGTATACATACATCATTATGCTAGCTTATTATCACAGTTTATAGAATATTTCCTGAGTAGTTGCGTGTTGAGGCACTCGTGTTCCAAATTATCCAGGCAAAAAAATGGTGTCCACTAAAATAATCAAATACAAATAAATTACCGACCAAATTATCTGATACTTCGCAGTATGAAGGCGTGATGATGGGGTAAGTTCCTCCTAAAACCTGGAGGGCGTAGACCCCAGGAACGAGACGATCTGGAAGAAACAAAAGAGAGCAGGGATGCTATTTGTTCATCAGACAGGTTCTTGGGGTCAGCCATGGCGGGACTATTCAAAAGCAAGAAAATCCAGAATTAGGAAAAATATTCATAAAAAATAGTTCCTGGGGTCAAATGCCTATGAAATTGTTATGGGAAGCTGGGGAATATATATGTCAGTCATATAAGCATAATACACCATAAATCTATCCGTCAACATAGCTTGCACAAGCACGAAACCAAACAAATCGAGAACGAAAATGCTTACCTTATAAGGGGAATGGTCGGGTCAATATGACCCAAACGGGCTGGTAGGGCTGCGAGGGGCGGAGCTTCGGGCTTGTAGGTGTGCACACGATGAGCGGTGGGTGTAGACTGCCGTTCCCTCACCCAAACTCGTGGCTACCGGGCCGCGTCACGCCACAACACCAAGAAACAAGCCCGCGCACGATATTTCGGGGTCGTGGTGACCCCGGTTTCCCCTTCTAGGGATATACTGTATATATATATATATATATATATATATATATATATATATATATATATATATATATATATATAATTGTATATATATATATATATAATTGTATATATATATATAATATAATTGTATATATATATATAATATAATTGTATATATATATATAATATAATTGTATATATATATATATATATAATTGTATATATATATATATATATATATATATATATATATATACACTGTATATACTGTATATACAGTATATATATATATATATATTTTGTTTAGTTTTCTCCACCTAGACCCTCCCTCAACACAGGAACATTTGTACATTTTTCGGTAGAAAAGTTTCCCGGCCAATAGGCCGGTTCCTCTTATAATTACAGGCTCGCTATCGCTCGCCAGGAATACATCGGCACCTAATTTTAATATTAACAAAGAAATGGGGCGAAAGGTCTTAAAATCTCCAAACTAATGGGTCAAACGTCATACATCTGAAAACTAATGGGGCTAAACATGAGGAAGAAGGGGGGCCAGAAAAAAACCTATCTCCCCTTAAGGATATGAGTGGGGGTACGGACAACTCAACCAAAAGTCTATTTATTTTCAACCATTAACACATTACCAATGCCAACATAGTCAATACTATGTTAGGTTAGTGCTTAACAAATACTATTACTCTCAAAGGAATGTTATAAAACTAGGTGATTAAATGTATATTGATAACAAACAGCATTGGCTGAATCAGCAAGGTTAATAACAGATAGTGTGCCATATTTTGAGTAAAACTGACGTTTTGTGATTATTAATGTGGTTGTCATGTAAAATATATTTTGTACTACTATATTGTACTCTAATAACCAACTCGGGGTTGCAAGACAATAAATGTTATTATTGTTATGTTATTATGATATTACTATCTATAAGCTGGTGCAGGTTTAATTAGTCTTGATTGCATTGGCACTGTTTGAAATCTACTAGCTCAAACGGTCTACTAGTTGAACTGCCCAGCAGCCAAGTGGGAGTAGATGAAATGGAGAGTAGATGTAGTGGAGATAAAATTGGAATCGTGATCATGGAAGTAAATTTGAGTAGTGGGGATGGAGGTGTGGTGCAGCCATAATAATGGAGGGGAGGTGCAGAAGAGGACATAGAGAGAAGAGGGGAAGAATGAGGGGAGTAGAGGAGTACCGGTATAATAGAGTACAAAGGAAATCAAACTGCAACATGTCTAGTGACCCCTCTAGGCTGCTTGTCCTCCAAAACACTGAGGATCAGGTGTCCAAACAGTGGTTTAGAGTGGGTAAGGGAAAATTGGAAAGGGAACTACTGCCCTGGAACTAATGTCCGTGGCATGATTAGGAAGTTAGTAGGGGACAGTTGGGTTAGTAACATAACAGTTATAAGTGATCTTTCGTATATCTGAGAAAAAGAGAGTAACGTCTTAGTAATATATATACGCAATATTACTTGATGAATCTGAGGGGGGAATAAAACAAAATAATTAATTTACAAACGCAGTCAGTCGTGGGTTTGATGCAAGATATTTGTCTAGACGAAGTTTAAAAGAATCAACGGTGCTGCAGCCTATAACGTCTCGGGAAAGCCCCTTCCACAAGTTGACAACTCGATTGAAGAAGAATTTCTTAGATTCGTGTGAATTAAAAGATTTATTTAGAGGGAAAGGTAAAGCAGTTGCGAGGGTGGGGCAGCCTACATGGTAACAAATAAAAGGTATGCAAGAGGTATAGAAAAACATAAGAGATCATTATGTATATTAATAGTAACTAACCTTTCTACCCATATGTTAGATGGATTTGTTTGTTTACTACCAATATAGCCTACCTACAACATATTAAGGTATATTAGTATGGGTACCGACTGTAATTTTGATTGTAGGTGGAGTTTTAGACAAAAGTTGGATTAATGCTGTATAATATGGAAGGCAAGTGACTAATGGAAATGTTTGAGAGGTGAAGATGGAGACAAGTTGTAGGGGATATGGTGAGGAGATTGAGTAGTGGAGATAAAGAATGGCGAAGTAAAGGAGCTGTCAGAAACATGGAACAGTGGAATGGCATAGGATGTGGAATACCCTGTTAAAATGAACCCTTTCTTGTAGCACATTATGATACAAAAAGTGATAGTCGGTTAAATCATATTTATTTACATTATAACACGTAAACGATTGGAACACAACATACGTGGTTCACTTGGTTATATTTCAATACCCAATTTTTACAGCGTAGATTTACTCAAAATATATATATCCAATTTGACCACCTTTATACAGTAACTTCAAATTAATTTTCCTCTATTGAATTAATACAAAAATACTCTTGAACTACACTGAATAAAGCTTGAATATAATGGTTTTGTTTGTATCTGTTAACCCTGTTAGGATCATGACGCGTTTGACAGTATATTCTGGCTATCATTAGTCGATTGTATAGTTTAAGAAGGATCAGTGGGATTATAAAGGTAAAGACTATCTCAAATAATCCTCTGACTTTCATATACCCTTCCCAATCTGAATCAAATCGTCTAATAATAACCAGAAAACAGAAATGAAATTCATGTTGGATCTTGAAAAGGGATAAAATAGTTGTTCCTATGTAACTAGAGAGATGAGAGGTCAAAGCACTTGTGTTGATTGCGTGGTGCGTAAATATCGATCTGTTATATTTCTGTACCGTACATCCTCTTTCACTTTCAACTTTCATCATCAAACACGTCTTTGTTTGTACATGATCGTGTCGAAAAAAGACTAATATTTGTTTGATTAAGTGTTTTTCGCAATTGTGAAACGCAAATCTAACGCATACTCAACAGTGCATCTAATACAAACATCTTATATCATCAGTAGTCTTCCATATGAGTAGAAGCTTAAATTTAAATGACAGAATAATTGGTATCGATTGTTTAACAAACTGACAGTAAAATGCAAAGTGGAAAACCAAATGTACGTACACTTGGTCAACAAAATATCTGTACCCCTACGCTGATCATCTGGTGTGTGCAGCTCGGTAGGATTGGCAGTACCTAAGAAAAGTAACCCGAATATTTTGATTGGAAAGAAAAAACATTGTTCAGTGCACTACACTCATTACAGTGTGGAACATACTATCTACTATCTTCTTGAACTGTTCTACGGAGGAAATGTTTACAACTTCTGAGGGAAGTTTGTTCCTGGAAGAACAATTCTTATATGTGAACAAGTTTTCACAAATACTAGTTAGTGCTGAACCATTTCAATTTTAACTTCCAGCCATGGTTGCGTGATGTATTCATATGGAGGGTAAACATTTTGCTATAATCCACCTTGTCAAACCCATTAAATATTTTGAAAACTTCAATGAGAGAGAGAGAGAGAGAGAGACCTATACAGCCGAAATTGGTGTAACTCGCGTTGTATGTACAGATATTCCTGTTGATAATACAATAACATATGTATTAAATGCCTAATACATTTTAAATATTGTTTTTTGTAAGAGTGTGCAATGATGGCTTAGTTATAATTTACAAGACATGAGAACATACGTTGCTAATCACTAACTAGCAGCCAGAGAAGGAAGGTGGGGGAGTTGAGGATAGTTTGGGGGTGGAAGGTGGGGTAGAATTAAACACGACTCCCCCCTTCCACCTGCCCAGGGTGGAAGAGGGAAAGGAAGGCCCCACCCCTGAGCAGCTTTGAGTACGCGTGAGTGTACATACAACAAGATCGAGTGGTTCACGAGCCTATATTAGTGACTACAGAGGCGATGATAAATATCTTTCCAAATGGCCGATTAAGAGTTTCCTGGCTATGATGAGACTACTTAAATACATTACCGGTATTTAATTTGAGAGACTATATAAACCGTTTATGTTAAATTATTATATTGATTTAACTGTCACATAATATCGTTCACAGATATCGCAAAACTGATAACTTATCGTGGGAATGATACGATAGTTAAGGGGCCCTCACACAGTCAGGAGTGCAAGCTAGAGTAGCTAGGAGTAGGGGACAATTCGGACTCGCGGGCCTATTTGCGGTGAAAAGCGGTGACTCCTAGTCCTGTTAGACTCCCACTAGCTCGCGGTGAAAATCGATGACTCATAGTGACTCTAGCGACTCCTAGTGACTCCTTTTAGACTCTTACTAGCTCTCACTCCAGACTGTGTGAGGGCCCCTATATAACACGCTACTGATGTAAACCAGTAAAGAATGACCACCGGGAGACTATTCAGCTTGTTACCAGTTAAGGGGGGGTCACATGCTTTTTTTCTCTCCTTTTTTCTCTTTCTCTAGCTAATATTCATTCGGTCGCATTCAGCCTACTGTTTTAAGAAGTTTATTCCCATCCGGTGTTGATTTCTTCCTAGCGAGCGACAGCGAGTCAGCATTGTATGGAGAAAACCGGCTTCGCCGGAGAAAATTTTCTTTCGAAAAATTTACAAATTTAGCCTGCTGTCAAAAACAATTTAAAAAAAAAGCTGGCTCGCTACCGCTCGCCAGGGAAAAGTTGACACCTAGATGGAGATAAACTTCTTAAAACAGTAGGCTGAATGGGGCCGAATAGATATAACCCTGAGAGAGAAGGAGAAAGAGAAAAAAAACGAGGTGGAGCTCCTTAACAGCTTGGGTCCTTACAAGAGTTGCTAGATTCAATTAGTTTGTATAGTTATTGTATGAATGTAACACCACTTAAAAGACATATATTCAGATAAGATAAAGATAAACAGTTTTCAGATATATGCCGACATGTGATTTTCAAAGCCGGCAAAACATTAGGTAAATATATATACTAGTAAACGTTAATATTATCATGTTTTTTCCACCAACACACTTCATCTCTAAACTCAATTAATGAAATCAACAAATACATGTGGCACTCCAAGGACTCGAACCTAGGATACTCACATCGAAATTCTGTGCACTTATGCATTACGCTATAATTATAATATTACGGACGAATATTTACGCTACAGTGAGCATATTACTTTTAATAATAGCACCCAGTAGACAAAATACCTCCGCCATGTGTGCAATCATTAGAACAGTGTTACATGCAATAAGAAAACAAAATGTGATCCCCCTGGCTTCCCTCCAAACTTTTGACTCATTGGCTTTAAGGGGGAGGTAGCTGTTTTTTTCCCTCATGTTTAGTCTCAATAGCTTTGAGATTTTTAAGACATTCGTTCCATTAGTTTGGCAATGTTAAGACCTTTCGACTATTTTGTTGTCAATATACCTTTCGTGCCACTTAGGTGTCAATTTGTTCCTAGCGAGCGATAGCAAGCCTGTAATTCTAGGAGGAACAGGCCTTCGGCTGGGATATTTTTCTACCGAAAATTTTACAAATGTATCTTGAATATTGGTCTAGGGGGTGTTTATTAAGCTTGATGGAGGTCTAGTGAGCAAAATATATAATAAATAAATTAATTAATAAATAGACCAAACAAATACCACTACCCCCTTAATGTAATGGGATAGAACAATATAAATCAGAGACCTTCATTATAACCAGGAACATGATAATGTAAACGGTAGGCTATATAGATTTTTCACACAAATACATTTTCTTCAGCCAACAAAAACCAGCATTTAGGTCAAGAAAATAATTAACGCTTGTCAGCCTACTTTCTACACACGCACACACACACACACACTCTCTATCTCTCTTTCGCTAATTTGCTTTAGATAGATTCGTCTTATACAATTATGCGCCAATGAATTAAGTAAAGTTATTTAATTTTGAAAATCTTCTAAATAACAGGCAGTTCTACATGGCTCACCTAAGTATACTGTTTCAATTAGTCTTCTTGAAAGATTTACAGTAATGCCCTCCACATAATTTTACTCAGCGAGTTAACCCTAATAGGCTGTCAGTAATTATCTAGCGTCGGTAATATCAATGCTTAACCTAATGATATGTCACCGATTATAGTAAAAAGAATGAAAGATAATAAATCCAATATATGAAACAAGATGAGGATTACATGGGGAATCGAAAGGGAGGGGAGTTTAGTAAGGAAGAGTGATTGTGAAGGTTGTGGAGGGAAGCATGGAAGTAGGGGCTCCATGTGAGACTACCTCGTTGGGGAAAACGTAAAGGGAGTGGGTAAAGTGGTGGAACCCTTCATGTGCGAAAACAGTTCATGGAAGCTGGTATTTCTATGACTAATCTATATTATTAATCTGTAATAAAGGGTGTTGTGTGTAATTAATGCATAATCATATATTGTCAGTGGAGACAAAAATATTATCCAATACATGTATGTTGTATCCACCTTTCTGATAGATAGTGTTGGGTGACGCCCTGTTGGTGTCTAATGTATTATACTGTAGGAGACAGTACGGTATACACATATACACATGGATAATATTATCAGTTATATAAATCATTATTATAAGTCACTACTGTATTTGCTATCAAAACACCAATAGTAATTTCGTGCTTGGTATATATTTTAAACATTTGAAGCTTCATTCTCTCGAACCAAACCCCAGAAGGTTGCCATTAGGTTCTTTAACACTTCCGCTATAAGTTCACCATAAATGTAAGTCGAAATGCATAATACAACTATCAAGCTTTGTTTGTTACCTACCGACTTGTAGCATAAAGACATAAATATAAAAGGCAGTTCTTAGTGCTTACGGTACCGTACCTATTTCAAAAGAAGTCTTTCTAAAATAGCCACATGGATACACATGCCTTAACCCGTGGAGCCCCGGCTAGTTTTGTAATGTTTGCGCACCAGAACCCGGCCGGTTTTCAATTTTTTTTTTTATTCCAGAAACAATAGCGAATGGGTTAGGAATGAAGGAAAAACCACGAAAAACTGCTCAAAAAGCTTAAAAAATGGTCCTACAGAGCCCCCGAAAATGGGTTTTACAAGAGTAAAAAATTGAAGGCAATTATCCCAAAAAAACAGGTTATTGAGCGCTCGTGCGCACGCACGTGGACTTTGAGAGTTTTCAACCATCGGCACGGTTGCGTGGGATACGTACACAGTTCCCATACAAATTTGAGCCCTCTTGAGTGGCTACACCTGAGGTTACGGTCGGCGCAATTAGGGTGACGCGTCAGGCGCGTCTCTGGGGCTGTGCGTTACATACATCGCCGACGCGTCAGACGCGTCGCTGGGGCTGTACGGGTTAAGGAAAAACAGGCCAATCACTGCTTTTGATGGTAACATGTCTGTCACTCATAGATTTTACTACGGTACCAAACATGTTTACATTTTATGGAATTGCCAAATTTCACCATGGCTTCTAATAATCTGTTTAGAAATAATGTTCCGCAACCGTACTTTACGTAACTGCTTAGCCCTCATACTTCGAGCTAAAACAATCTGTGTATGTATTAAACTTAATTAAGCTGGGTGAAGAAAAAAAACGTGTACTCTTGTATCTCAGGTTATTGTGATTATCGTCACAATCGTGTTAGTTCGTCTTCAAAGCCACAATAGTTGTGTGGCTTTTCGGGGCAGGACAGTCAATAACTTTTCCATCAGTCATATTCGTCTTTACATTGTTGTTGTGACAGTGAATACAAAATACCATTGACATCTAGAACGCTTGCCTTTCCATCTGTCTCAACTATTTTGAAGCAGTTGCTCAGGTGTGTTAGCTTCTAATAGCCTGGGTTTTGCTTTAATTCAGAACCAAATGGGTGTAAAAGACATTTTGGCAATTTGCTGTACACATGAAGAGGAGTGCAGTAACTTTTTGATGGAAATGTAGTACGTAATCAAAGCTTTTATTTGCCAAGTTAAATTACAGTTTGTTTACATTTGTTTAGCTGCCGAGATGTTTACTCATTCCAGTCTTAACTACGTTGCTAATACGAAGATGTTTATAGCCATGTACTATATTTTGTTGATTGTGGAAACTTGGCAATAATATGCTACAGAGACACAGCATTTCTTGTTTTTCCAAAATAAAATCGTGAAATCAGCTAATAAATGAAGCAAACCAAGTTAAAACAGACACACAGAGAAAGAAAGAGAGAGAAAGAGAGATTATGCAACACGACAATACTATGCCAGTGTTGTATACTCATGAACTAAACTTGAATTCCTTCCTACCGCCGATAAAGGTTCTGGCCTAAAGCCGGTATCACACGAGCGCTTTTTCCTTCAACATTTATCCTCAACACTGGTCTGGCAGCTTATGAGGTCAACGTTTTAAATATTTCGGTTACGTAAATTCATCGACCATCAGTCTAGTTTCCGATACCAGTGCAAATTATTCCAGAAATGTTGCCAGACAAATGTTGATAATCGAATGTTAACTAAAAAAGCTCTCGTGTGATATTGGCTTTAACAGTAGCTATCCGGATTGGGTCAAATTGGATTTTAGGTCACGTATGTGTTTTTTGTATTATAATGCCTTTTCTCATCAGTTCCTTCATTGATTAGTGTGTTTTAAAGTGTTTTTCCTTCTGGAAATTCATATTTACCCATTATTTTGCAATATTAAAACATGCCCATATTTTGTCATTACCCTAACCTAACAACCTAACCTAACCTGGGGGCTGCCGCCCCCAGACCCCCGCAGGGTTAGTATTGATATAAAATATGACGAAATACTAAAACTACGGTAACAAAATGAAAAATATTAGTTCTCAGCTGATCCAAGATGGCCGCCATCACCCTTATTTAACCCACAAAGTCTAACGAAAAATAATTGAATATGCAGCGGTAAAGACATATATTGTGGTGACTAATACTCTATGACAAAGCTATAGTATACATTTAGAACATTATATCCCATACGTGACCTAATATCCAGTTTGTCCCGAAATACATGCAATTTAAAAGTGCATGCGTGAATAAACTGCGTATCCAACTTCCTCTGATTTGTAGGCTATATCTAAAGGCAAAACTGGAGACATGTTTGAATTAGATTCTTCATTCAGGCGTTAGCAATTAAGGAGAGTTCCTGGCCCCTTTTCCCTCATTGTTTAGCCCCAATGTGTTTTGGGATTTTAAGACGTTCGCCCCATTAGTTTGGTGATTCTAAGACCTTTCGTGTCATTTAGGTGTCGATATTTTCCTGGCGAGCGATAGCGAGCCTGCAATTTAGGAGGAACAGGCCTTTGGCCGGGTAAGTTTCTACCGAAAAATGCACAAATTTAATGCGAAGGGGGGTCTTGGGGGCATTGCTTTAAGTTTGATGGTGGTCTAGGGAGGAATCTTATAATAATAATAACAATAATAATAATAATAATAATAATAATAATAATAACAATAACAATAATAATAATAATAATACAAATAATAATAATAATAATAATAATAATAATAATAATAATAAATACATAAACAAATAAACCCACAAATAATAGTGTCCCCTTAATTAAACCCAACTGGTGATTGCCTTTGGGACTCGCAGGTGAGATGATGCCTGGGTAAAGGTAAAACAAAACCTTGCCCGTTAATTGACTTAACGGTACACGTATTTTTGGGTCTTATTTAGGTAGCATTCAAGGAGACTACTGCAGGACTCTTCTTCTTCTTCTTACCTCTGACCGGGTATAGGCTATCCTAGTGTTTACTAGCCTATACCACTTTGAAAGGACATTAGCCTAACCTAACAACCTTACCTAACATATCCTAGTAAATTATAGGTGGGGGCTGCCGCCCCCACACCCCCGCTTTGACTTAGATTTTTGGAGGATTTGTCTGTGAAGTGGGTATTTTTCAATTTGTTGATAACGAAAATCCTATATGGAGAAAAATATGGCGAATCTATTGGTGCCAATTTTCCCTAATAAATTGTTTCTCATAACGTCGCACTAGTGTCCTTGAATATTATCCTTATTTATTGATACATTCATTTATTTATTAGTTTCCTCCTCGCTAGAATTTAATCAAGCTCAACAAAACACTCCCTAGACCCCCTTCAAGATAAATTTGTAAATTTTTCGATAGAAAAATGTCCCGGTCGAAGGCCGATTTCTCTTATAATTACAGGCTCGCTATCGCTTGCCTGGAAAAAATCGACACCTAAATGGCACGAAAGGTCTTGATATTGATATAGAAATTGGACGAAAGGTTTTTAAATCGACAAACTAATGGGGCGAAAATCTTAAAATCTGAAAACTAATGTGGGCTAGACATGAGGAAGAAAGGGGAACAGAAAAACTACCCCTTCCCTCGCCCTCGTTAATTGACTTGCACTAGTGTTTACCCCGCTCTAATAACTAACTACACGATAACGGGGAAACGCGCTGACAAAGAGGACATTCATTCGCTATTCGACAGCTACATCAAACTATTTTCCAGTGAATGACGTTTTGCTAGCGTTTCGTTTTATGATGTAAAATTCTTAAATATGAATTGCATATAATGTAATATATACCGGTACTTAATAGTCGATGATATGTCAGTACCCCGTTATATATTCTTCTTTATAATCATGGCATAAGTATATTATTCTGCGCAGCGCCAACTACTTATTAGATTAAGGAAGTCTTAGAGTCCAATAACAAATTGTGTAATATATATATAATATATTATGAGTAAACAACTATGTGTGTGTGTGTATGTATAGTGAAATAAAAAATAGAAGGAAACATGCTTACATTACTGAAATGTTTGTGGACATGCAGTAATGCAAGTAATGGTCACTCTTCTGTAAATCTAAAATGGCTTACTTAAGAATGGGAAAGGGGTGGGACCTTCTATTTTTTTTTTTTCTTTTTTTCTTTTAAATTATTTAAAAAAAATGTATAGTGAAATTGATGTTTCAGAAGGTAATAGAATACCATACTGGGAGCAAAAATTAAACAGCATTTCCATAATCAGTATACCAATACCAAAATATATTATTTAAGAATTTCAAAAAATATAAATGCTTTATTACTTCAGAAGGGTTATGTCACATTATTAGTTATATAATTATGTCTTTGTGTACATGAAAGTGAGTAATATCAATGGTATCAAAGGGTCTTGTATGTATTACGTTTGTTTGTTCAACCTGCCAATCTGTGTGTCAAAGGTTTAATGGTTTAATGGTCGGGCAAATCTATAATACAAAATATTTAGACCAGTTATATACAGTACATATGCTTGGAATCATACGTATACTTGCGTAAGGTCTGTCTGTCTGTCTATCTATCTATCTATCTACCTAGAGTATATGCTCAGGCCCAATCCCCACGTAAGGTCTATCTATATATCTATCTATCTATATGCTCAAGCCCAATCCCCACTTCCCCTACCCTTTATTAAAACAAATTATATAATTTTATTCTTTTCTTTTTTGGGGGGAGGCAGACTCAAGACAGAGCAAGAATAGTGACAACAGAAAACAACGAACACACAAAAACAAGATACAAATTCACACACATCTAGGTCATCCAGGAGAAGACCCAGAGACCAGGGCCACCAAGGTCATATACACAATTTGTGGCCTGATATAAGCGTTAGTAGAATGCTTGGTCTTTAACTTAACACCTTCTGTACCTACGACGTCTTTTTCATTATATTCTTGCAAATATTAGATCGTTTTATTCAGCTTAGACAGAACGTCCACCCATCAAAAGGCTACATAACAGACTATCTCAATCAATCGTTTTGGCTACCATTTAACCTTCCTAAACTTCATAAAGTCGTCTAAAATGTAGGCCTAGCTGAAATCAAACACATAAGACGGCACCGGTACTAAACGGGTTAAGGGCAGACGATTGTTCATTGTTTTACTAAATCAGTACCTAATGCCTTAGTATTGGTATCAAATCTTCATTTATGTGTTTTTATAGTCCCAGTGAGACTTGAACCACTACACCTCGCCGTGTTGAAGTGGATTTGAGCATGGACACTCGTCCTGATGTTGGGGGTTCAATTCCGGCTTGGAGTATGAAAACATTTAGTAGCTCACGTGATTATTTGATGTACCAATACTTGATTATGTTATGTACCGTACACCAACAGACAGAAGCGATGTCCTACCTTGAAAGCCTCTATTGTATTTATGCAAAAATACTCTGAAACCACACTGAACAAATCTTGGATACTACGCTGTTTACGTGTCTGTTACGGTTATTATTAACTGACAAATAAAGATATAATCAGAGTTGAAATCGTAGAGGTAAGAGTAGGACACGACGTCTATCTGTGACTGTACTCTGAAATATGGGTTAATATATTATAGTGTATTCATCATAAGTAGGCGAGATATCTTAACTTCTATTCTTCATAACTCACAAACTACTAGAGTAATCGAGTAAATATTTATACCATTTGGGAAGAGGGTCAATATACAGGAGACGCTACAATATAGGTAGCAAATTTCTGATGGTAGTTTGGTAAATTGATACGGTGTGACAGTCACAACTTTTAGCATGTTTTTTTTTTTTTTTTTGTATTTTTTCTTTGATATAGGCCTAGGCTACAGTGTTGTTTTATACCAAGGACTGTCGCAAATGAGTATTTACCCATTATCCAACAATCTAAAAACACGGCCCCCACTAGTGAGGAGGGCTATGAAGATCAGGGAAATTGCGGGGTAAAAGGGGAAAAATAGGGGGCATTTTTCAAAGTAAAAATACCCAGCAATTGAATTTTGAAAGTTGGCTCGAGTTTTCATGTCCATTAAACCCCAAAATTTGAAAACCCGAGCCAACATTTGCCAAAACTTGGCTCGGGTTTAGCGATTTTTTGAAGTAAAAAAACACAGTAACCTAACCTAGAACGTTGGATACAAGATTAACCCTTACCTACCAGCTAGTATGTGTCCCTAGTTTATCCCATACCTACCAGCTGATCCCTTGTCATGAACCTAACTAAGAAACCTAACCTAACCTGCCACAGGGATCTGCCTTGCTTAGGCCAATCGGCTTTCTGCAGACTCCCATTTTCTTATGTTCTTATGTTCTAACCTAACCTAAAAGTAATACGTGGATAGCGGGAAAAGTGTAATCCGGCAGAGAACATAAACAAAGTGACAGTGGCTTTGTGCAGTGGGGACTCTGAAAATGTTATAGGGGAGGGAAAATAAAATGTACGCAATTACCAAAGCAGCACTGGATCGCGCAACTGTAAGGTCCCCCGAGTAAGGTAGGAGGGAAAAGAAAATCTATAAAGCAGAAATCCCGTAACACAGGACTTGTCATTATGCAGACAAGACTCTGTGTTTTACCCTATATCTCCCTTATAATACATTTGCGAAGGGAAGGACATAATATATAGGACTGAAGACTATTTGTATAACATACCTATAGGCTACACAAACATCGATGGGGCTTGTAACTGTCACACCGTAAAATCTTACCGGTAGTTTTGGGTTCCTATCATCATATGCTTCATTTCTATATACTTTTTATCCCCAGGGGGAAAACAAAAATCTTGGGATTTTTATTTTTTTTTTCTTGGATTTTTTTGTTTTGGTCATTAACCTAACCAAAAAACCTAACCTAACCTAACCTAATAGCCCCCAAATACATTTAGGTTAGGTTAGGTTAGGTTTTTTGGTTAGGTTAATGAGAAAAAAAAAACTCGAGAAAACATTGAAAAATCCCAAGATTTGTTTTTGTTTTTCCCCGGGGATAAAAAGTATATAGAAATGAAGCATATGATGATAGGAACCCAAAACTACCATTAGAAATTTGCTACCTATATAGTTGCGTCTCCTGTATATTAACCGAGAAGAGTCAGCCAGGGAATAGATGTGGAAATGTACAGCCAATTTGCTCTAGCCCTTCTTGAGTTACTGAGGATAGAGGTCATGGTTTCTCGCCTACTTACAGCGAATAGACTATACCAGGCCATGGGTGTGATTAAGTTACACCCCGTTCTTAACATTAATCCTCTATTACAAACCCCAATGCACTCTAATAAACGATAAATCTATACAATCATATGCATAAGTAAATATAAATTATACAATACATATACGGTAATCATTATAACAAACTTACCTGTATTGGCAGCTAAAGGGTAGATACGGTGTCTCAAAGGAACTTTCTATGTCTCTGCTGGATAAGTTTCTCACAAATTAGAAGTTATACATTGCAAAGTAAATCTTGTTCAGTATATAATTTCAGCATAACATTACAATTCATAATTTCCAGAAAGTAAATACTTCATTAACTGTCTTGGAATCAAATTAATTAATGAACATCTGTATTACTCCTCGGTAGGAAAACAGCCAATAATCACCATATATTTTAAAGTCTGTTGAGTAAGTATTTCAGTCAAAATTATTGTCGAATTTATGTAGAAGGATTGGAAGCACGTTGTTGAATTCACTCGTGTATCAAAGTTTTAAGACGGCAAGGAGGGTTTGAGGCAAGCGGTACCACAATCGAGACGGGAGTGGAGCAGGGAGAGACACGATATACAATCTGCCTCCCTCGATAGCTGGTCCAGCACTGACTGCCTCTGCCAGTGCCTGGCTCCTGCCCACTCCAGTCACCACCTCTCTCTGCTCGATACGCCTCCGTCACACACACAAACACACTGAACCCTCTATTCTTCCTATGCCATTTGTCTTTTCTCAATTTGCAGTTCATCCTTAAACCCTTCTGTACAGACGGTGTATTTTTAAGTATGTACTAGCTATATTTAGACTATTGTGTGCAGTTTAAGAAGGATCTGTGGTTGTTAAAATGGTTAAGTGGGGTAGTTCGAAGCCTGTTAATTGCCTTTTTGAACTAAATAAAAGTGTCTAGTTGTTGCCAGAATAAAGTTAAAAGGACGGCACGGTAATGAAAGGGTTAATAATTTATCTATCTCTCACTTGTTAATATGTTTCCCTTTATAAATCTCGTTCTTTCCTCTGCCACTACAAGTTCTCAGTGGCTAGTTCATCCTCTATAATTGCTCTCCTCCCAGTTTGCAGGTCTGTGTTTTCCCTTTAATGGGGGTCACCTGCTTTTTTTTTATCTTTCACTCTTTCTCTGGCTTGTATCCATTCGGCCCCATTCAGCCAACTGTTTTAAGACGCTCGCCAGGAAAATATTGACACCTGGATGGGGGTAAACGTCTTGAAACAGTAGGCTGAATTGGGCCGATTGGATACAAGCCAAAGAGAGAGGGAAAGAAGGAGAAAAAAGCGAGGTGGGTCCCCTTAATGGCTAGTTCTCTATCCTTCCTGCCATTCATCATTTTAAACTTCCAATTCATCTTTCTTCCCTTCTCTGTATTCAGCTTGCAAGTCTGTTTTATATATCTCTCTCTCTCTCTCTGTTTTCTCTGTATGGTTCTCTTGTCTTCCTCTCCCATTTCCCTGTTCTCTCTCTCTCTCTCTCTCTCTCTCTCTCGTCTTCTTCTTCTTTTTCTTCTCTGTTTTAAGATCGTCTTGCCCATCGTGACAATAGGTGTGTCCTACTCATTTCCTTTTTGTTATTTACCAATTCTCTCTTCTATCTCTCCAGCTATATCTCTTTGTCCACTCTCTCATTTTACCTGTGTCATCTCTCTTTTCTCACTTTGCAATCTTCTCTTTTTAGTAAGTTTGTTAATACGTACTTCCATAGACTACAGTAGATCTGAACTTGACACGAAAATGGAACTTTGCAATGAGTTACCCGAAATCGACCTCCCCCCCCCCCCAAGTTTGAACCTTGAAACCAACAAAAATGTGATATTTTCGAGCTTCGAACTTGGGGGTTCGTTTTTCGATTTTGGGTCACTTCCTGCAAAGTTCCATTTTCGTGTCAAGTCCAGATCTACTGTAGTTTATGGAAGTGTACGTATTAACCCCTTCTGTACCGGGGCCGTCTTTTGAAGTATATTCCGGCAACTATTAGACGACACCATTCAGCTTAGGAAGGACATCTACAAATTAAAATGGTACAGACCATCTCAAACCATCCTTTTAGCTACCACATATTCTTCCTAAGCTTCACACAATCGTCTAAAAGTAGCTTAAATAAAATAAAATATATAGTCCAGATCTACTGTAGTCTATGGTGCTTCTTAATATTCAGTTCATCTTCTCCTTCCTTAGCTCTTTGTATTTGTCTGGGCATGTCCCCCCCCCCCCTCATTTTGCATTCTGTAGTTTGTTTTGTATTTTTTGTATTTTGTTTTGTCGGTTTTCGGGGGGTAGTTCTGTCTTATCTCTTCTATTTTGTCTCCCTTTAAGAGACGTCTCCTTTTCATGTATTCTCCATTTTCCTCTAGCATTTCTCTATTCTTCTTATTTCTCTATTTTCCACTCTGTTGGTTATGTCCATTCTCTCTTATCACTTTGTCCCACTGACTTCTCCCCACTCTTACTGGCCAAAGGCCGGTTCCTTCTAAAATTACAGGCTCACTTTCGCTCGCCAGGAAAAAATAAACACCTAAATGGCACAAAAGGTCTTAATATTGAAAAACAAATAGGGCAAAAGGTCGCCAAACTAACGGAACGAACGTCTTAAAACCACCCAAATAATATGCTAAACATGAGGGAGAAGGGGGTCAAGAAAAAGCGAGTACTACCCCCTCAAGTCAATCCCAGTGCTGCTCTCGTTTTCTGTTTTGTCATTCCACTGCTGTTCTTGTCCTCGTCCATTTGTATGTTCTGTCCTTATTTTGACATTTGTTTTCCTTCCCTTTCCCCCTTTGTTTATTTGCTTTGCATTTTCGTCTCGTTCTCCGCTGCCAGACCCCCCCCCCCTCGTTTAGTTTAGTTTTTTCAGGTATTGCGTTTCCCAATTCAGGCCTCTATTCTCCCAAATCCACAACTATTTCTGTTCCACCACCAGTTCTCTTTGTTTTCCACCTTTCAATTCTTCATTCTCATACAGTACTTCTATTAATCTCGCCTATCTCTCAAGTCATTACAAGAACTATTCATTCCACGTCTTTTCCTTCCTCATTTGTCCAATCAATCCAAGTTTTCCATTTTGCTCTACTTTAGTCATCTCTTCCACAGTGCCACCTTCGTAAGGAATGTTGTTGCTTGTTTTCCTTTGTACTCCATGCCCGTTCTCTTGTGCTTTCCACCATATCCACCTCCCTGTTTTAAGGGGGGTCACCTGCTTTTTATATCTTTCTCTCCTTTTCTCTCTTTCTCTGACTTGTATCCATTTGGCCCCATTCAGCCTTCTGTTTTAATACGTTTATCCCCATCCAGGTGTCGATTTTTCCCTGGCGAGCGATAGCGAGACAGCATTGTATGGAGAAATCCGGCTTCGCCGGAGACATTTTTCTATCGAAAAATTTACAAATTTACCTTGCTGCAAAACAAAAATATATCTATGCTGGCTCGCTACCGCTAGCAAGGAAAATATTGACACCTGGATGGGGGTAAACGTCTTAAAACAGTAGGCTGAATGGGGCCGAATGGATACAAGCCAAAGAGAGAGGGAGAGAAAGAGAAAAAAAGCGAGGTGGGCTCCAATGTTCCTTTTTTTCGTTCAACTCTCCCGTTTCCAGCAGCTTCTATATACCTCCTTGCCAACCCTTTTGCTTTCGATGTGATTTTTTTTTTCTCCGTTTCCATCTCACTCTTCATCCACATTCAGCTTCTCTTCTCACTCTGCCAATCCTTCCATTCCAGTGTCCTCATTTCGCTTTCCATCTCTCTCTCTCTCTCTGTCTGTCTCTCTCTCTCTCTCTCTCTTTAGCTCTCATTTCAATTACAGCTGTTTCTTTCTTCTTGTGTTCAGTTTAATTGTTTCCTCTAAATTCCAGTTTCTTCTTTTATGTGTCCTTTCCTTTTTAGCTTTCATATATTTGTATATATTCTTTTAAATATTGTTATGTAATCCAGAATTAATATTGATTATATAAGCCAGATTAGTATAATATTTTAGTTTCCCCCTTATTTGCTTGCTTCTTCCAAGTTCTAGACCTGTCAGGATTCAGTCTGTCTCTCCCAGCATTACGTCATTTCATTCACGTGTATAGTAGAAAATTCTAGTTTCACTGGTGACCTATATATATACCCCCTGAGTCCTTGCAGTTTTGCCTCCAGACTGACCGACCTTAGCTTCGCGCATACATCTCTCTCTCTGTATATAGTGATATATACCTTGTGAAGTGATACCATTATTTCTCTGGCCTCCATCAAGATATAGTAACCTGCAATCATTACCTGTGTTCCCGAGTGTTGAGTACATTAAATATAATTGTGTATTTAGTATTATTATTGTTAGCCTATTATATTATATATATTTCAGTGCTATTTCATATGTAGGCTAGTTGCTAAATCTTTGATAATCTTGTGATCAGTTAATAATTAATTGTCATTAAGTTTACTGTGAATTAATATATATTTTTTATTTCCTTTTGATTGATTTATCATTAGTGTTGTAAGTGTAAAACATTGAATTAATTTGTGTTTAGGTTCCAAGCTTGTGAATTTGATTAGATTCATTTATTGTAAATTTCAGAAGGAATATTGTCTCAAGTGTTGACTTTAGTGTTTATTTCACATTTAAATAGTTGTATTAATTACTTGTATTGCTTTTATTAATAGTGTGTGCATTTCCTTAAGTTATTAAACATATATTAACCATTTCCAGTGATCTTGAGAAAATATTAATAATTCTTATGTGATATACCTGTAGTTTTTTACCTTGCATTGCTTCAGTAAAGGTATATAGTTATTTTTCTTTTTCACTTGCAATTTTTGTATAATCTTAGTGCATTATATATATATTCTTATTGATCGTCCTGAAGAGACTGATTTGTTGTTACATTTTAATACTTAATTTTAATTAAACTAAGAATTTTTATTCTAGTTTTCCTTGAACCTGGATATTTTGAGAGTGTTCTGACATCAGTCTTGAATTTCATATTTAACCCAGTGTTTGTGTCATTTCACCTCGACCAAAACATAACAATATATACCCACCAAGACCATATTACCACACTTGCTTTTAAAAACACCTCAAGATCACCTTTCAAGATAGATTTGTACATTTTTCGAACTACTGATTCTGTCTGTTCCTACTCTTGCACCTTTCCCAGATATTCCTTGTCGATCTAGTTCCGTGTTTACTCCCCTATGTATACTTATCGTGACTGTCTTGCTCTCCTTAGATTGGTGGATGGTTTCAATGTTACGTTCCTTCTATCTTCCAATGTTTTGTGGTTGATTAATTACTTAAACGTGATGATAGTGCGTTGTTATGTGTGCGATTAGTTTGCTTGGGAAACAGATTATCTTGCTCATGTACTGATGTACACACTGTGGTGGATTGTGTTCTTTTATTTCATAAATTTGATTTTAGTAAGCGTTGTTTCCACATAGCGATATTGATTAGTTATTTTGCCTTTATATTGTCTTTGTCCAAGTTTTGGTTTGTATATTTTGCAAGTTTACAATTGTTTACCTTGTTTGAATCAATACCCGGTAATCAATCTTATATGTTTACTTTACTTTCAGCTTTAATTGTATTCCCTACCAGCTTACACCTTCTGTACCGGCGACGTCTTTTTAGTCTTGTTCTAGCTCTATGTAGACGATTTTATGCAGTTTAAGGAATATATCATTTTGGATGACTGTGGTTTGAATCCCGGCTGAAGCTTAACAGATCATTCATGTAACTCAGGCATAATTGTGAGATATTCTAAATATACATAATACCTCTATGCTTGCCGGGAGGAGAAATGTAGGAAATCTATTCGTCCCGAGTTGAGAAGGGTAATTGCGTGTGGCTAACTGTAATATTCCGTTGTTGCGTACTATCAAACATGGGTCTTATGACTTGATATGGTATCATCTTTCCCAAAGTAGGGTTCCCTTCTATATATATATATATGGGAAAATGTTGATTAATATTTATCACGCCGTGGTCGATTGGGTTAAAGCATGGTATGTCATGCTAATTGACTGCGGTTCGAATCCTGGCTGAGGCCTAACCATTTATTCATGTAACTCATGGGTAACTGTGATTTAATGTACCTCTCTCTCTCTCTCTCTCTCTCTATATATATATATATATATATATATATATATATATATATATATATATATATATATATATATATATATATAGAGAGAGAGAGAGAGAGAGAGAGAGAGAGAGAGAGATTAACTGATAAATACCGACATAAACACATGCAGTAAATTGCCAACCAAATAATCCTTGGGTCAGATTAAACCTACAACACGCTAGCCAGTGAAAAGAAACCCGAAAAGGCAGCGAGAAGTGAAGGCAACATTTTAAATCCTCTACTAACTGAAGGGTGGAGGGAAGGAGAGGCGAGGGACAATAGAAAGTGAGGCCGGGGGATAGAGGAAAAAACAGGAATTGCGAGGAAGGAAGACTATGTGGATCGAGCAAGATGAAGAAAGGGGGAGATAGTTATATAGAGTTACATAGATACACAGACTACACAAACCTTGCGGTCCCTAATAGGTAGTCCGGACTTAATGCTAAAATAGAATTTCCTACAAACTGGAAGGCAAGGATAGCAAAGCAGAAGGCTCTCTCCCCACCCACCTCTCCACCGTTGGCCGGCATGAAATTAAGTTGGGGAAAGAAGTCCCCCAGCAGAATGAGAACAAAAACTTCTACTGGGAAATGTATAGTAAAGAACGAAGTTCTTATCGGGTAATCAAAAGAGTGTGAGAATTGGCATACCAAATTATACATATTCTAAAATGTCACACATGTTTTCACTATTCAACTTCACACACAAGAAAGGAGAAAACACAATTTGGCACAAGGTCTTGACGGAAGGAAAGGGAAGGTAACAATATTTATAAGCATGTACTGTGTACACGATATATGCGTCCCGCCGTGATATACAGTACCGGTACATAATTATGTACAGTATTGTGTGTATGTATTTACTCAGGCCCATTCCCTACTTTTCCTATTTTAGTTTTTGTTTTATTATTATTATTTTTTATACAGGGGTGGCTGACTCAAGACAGAGCCCGAATAGGGACAACAAATTCACACACAGTAGGTACTACATATAATATTGTTTTTGCAGTGGTATATAGTAATGTAATATTCTATTAATGGTGGAATACTACAAGTATATGAAGTGTACTCATATGTGTGGTTTGTGGGTGTGTGTGATGGAAAGTTGCGAGCAGATGAATCAGATACAGGTGCTGTGGAGGTGTGACTATAATATGTAATGCTCTCACATGTTAATTAAGGGGGTAGTTAATATTTTCCTGGCGAGCGGTAGCGAGCCAGCATATATATATTTTTGTTTTGACAAGCTAAATTTGTACATTTTTCGACAGAAAAATCTCTCCAGCGAAGCCGGATTTCTCCATACAATGCTGGCTTGCTATCGCTCGCCAGGAGGAAATCGACACCTGGATAGAGATAAACGTCTTAAAACAGTAGGCTGAATGGGCTGAATGGATACAAGCCAGGACAAGAGAGAAAAGGAGAGAAAGATAAACAAAAAGCCGGTGACCCCCCTTAAGAGATGGAGCTATACAAGGGAAAGAGGATTGTCTGGGAAGTACTCAAGGTATTGTAGGTCCGAGGGAAGAGGTAAAAGGTGATGGTGGCTGGTAGCGTTGGTTGAAGGGGGCCCATCTTGATTTTGTTTCTTTTTATCTCTCTCTCTTTGGTTTGTATCCATTCGGCCCCATTAGCCAACTATTTCAAGACGTTTACCCCCGTCCAGGTATCGATTTCTTCCTGACGAGCGATAGCGAGCCAGCATTGTATGGAGAAATCCGGCTTCGCCGGAGAATTTTTTCTATCGAAAAATGTACAAATTTAGCTTGCTGTAAAACAAAAATATAAATATATGCTGGCTCGCTACCGCTCGCCAAGAAAATATTGACACCTGGATGGGGGTAAACGTCTTAAAACAGTAGGGTGAATGGGGCCGAATGGATACAAGCCAGGGAAAGAGAGATGATGGAGCTATACAAGGGAAAGAGGATTGTCTGGGAAGAAGTACTCAGGGGATTGTAGGTCTGAGGGAAGAGGTAAAAGGTGATGGTGGCTGGTAGCGTTGGTTTAAGTGCTTGGTTTTTGGTCTATATATTTATTTATTTATTCATTTTTGAGTTTCCTCGCTAGACCTCCATCAAACTTAGAAAAACACCCCCTAGACCCCCTTTCAAGATAAATGTGTACATTTTTCGGTAGGGCAGGTTCCTTCTGAAATTAGAGGCTCGCTATCGCTCACGAAAGGTCTTAATATTGACAACAAAATCAGGCCAAAGGTCTCAAAATCGCCACACTAACGGAACGAACGCCTTAAAACCTCAACAAGTAATATGCTAACCATGAGGGAGAAGGGGGTCCACAAAAAGCGAGTAGTACCCACTTAAGGGCTATAAGGAGATCAAGGCGGGGGAAAGGGGTGGATCTGTGGAGCGGCGAACACAATGGAAAGGAAAGACGAAGGAGAGCTGAAATGAGGGACTAGGAGGGGTGGATGTAAACATAGATATGTAAGATGCATTTTGTCTCTCTCTGGGTTGTATCCATTTGGCCCCATTCAGCCTACTGTTTTAAGACATTAATCCCCATCCTGGTGTCGATTTTTTCCTGGCGAGCGATAGCGAGCCAGCATTGTAATTGTAATAATTGTAATAATTGTAATAATTGTGATAGCGAGGACACAACTCAGTGTCCTCAACTTAAATGCTTCTTCTGAAATCACTGTGTTGGGTGATTTTAATGTCCATAATGTTGAATGGCTCACTCATTCAGCCAGGACTGATGATGCTGGTCTTGAATGTGAGCTATTTGCAGACTCATTTAATCTCATTCAACTAGTCAACCAACCCACCCGTGTACCAGATAATCCTAATCATAATTCCCACCTACTGGACTTATTTTTAACAACCAATTCAGAAAATTATGATGTTACAGTGAGGTCCCCACTTGGATCTTCTGATCACTGTCTGATACAGGCCACCTGTCTATCACCTACCACACCTTCCCACTCTGAACCTGTTTTGGTGACTAAATGGCATTACGATAGGGCAGACTGGGAGGGTCTTCAAGGTTTCTTTATTGATATTCCCTGGACCTCTTTCTTTTCTAATGATGCACACTCCACCTTGAGCCACATACAAGATTTTGTAAAAATTGGAATGGAAACTTTTATTCCTCATCAAAAGTACAGTAAAAGATCTAATTCACCTAAATGGTTTGACCATAATTGTGCTAGAGTAACTGAACAAAAAGCAATAGCCTACAATGCATACACAAGATCAAAAACACATGAAGCCTTTAATTACTTTAGAAACATCAGAAATCATGCCAAAACTGTATTAAACCTAACTAAATCAAACTTTCTCCATAAGCAGGCAAATAAACTTCTAAATAATCCAAATGATAACAAAATATTTTGGTCTACTCTTAACTCATTCAAATCCAACTTCACTACTGCTTCATCCATTCCACCATTAAAATCTCCGACTGGCAATCTTGTAAGTGACCCACGAGGTAAAGCTAACCTTCTTGCAGATATTTTCTCCACCAACTCAACCTTAGATGAAATAAATCAAGATGTCCCTGTACTTAATTTTAATTCACCTGAAATTCCCTCACTTAAGATCCACACCAGACATGTCAAAACTATTTTGCAGAATCTCTCAGTAGATAAGGCTCCTGGTCCAGATGAAATTCCTCCAATAGTACTTAAGAATTGCTCCTTGGTGCTCGCTCCTGTATTGGCAAAATTTTTCCGTCTGTGTACTCATACCTCATGCTTCCCAGTACCCTGGAAAGAAGCAAACATCCATCCAGTTCCTAAAAAAGGTGCCTCTTCAGATCCATCAAACTACAGACCAATAGCTATAACTTCCACTCTTGGCAAAGTTTTTGAAATTATATTAAATAATCACATAATTAAGCATCTGGAGAATAATAAATTAATCAGTGATAGGCAATATGGTTTTAGACGATGTCGATCAACTGCAGACATTCTTTGCCTTCTTACGCATCAAATCAACCAAGCTACAGACCAACATGGTGAAACACATACAATAGCACTGGATATATCAAAGGCATTTGATAGAGTCTGGCATCAATCCTTATTGTCGAAGATGTCACACTACGGCCTTGCATCATTAGTTCCACTAATTTCTTCTTATCTTCATAACAGAAAAATACGTGTAATGGTAGATGGCCTTTATTCTCAATTTCACTCAATAAATGCTGGTGTTACCCAGGGATCAGTTTTGGCCCCAACTCTGTTCCTCATTCATATCAATGATCTCATATCTACCACTCATAATCCAATACATTCCTACACAGATGACTCAACACTCCACAGTTCCTTCACATTTACCAATTCTTTCACCCAACCCGATCTTATAAATTCAAAAATAAACACTGCAATTTCTCTGAACCAGGACCTTTCTAGAATTAATGAATGGGGACAAGAGAATCTAGTTTCCTTTAATGCACAGAAAACCAAGTACATTCAATTTTCTAACCGACAGAATCTCACTGACTCCCATATATTTTTTAATGATGTAAATATTCCCACTTCCCCTAGTATTGACATTCTCGGTGTAACATTAACTACTAACTTGAGCTGGACACATTATGTTAGAAGCATTGCTAAGAATGCCTCTAAAAAACTGGGACTCCTGTACAGAGTTCGAGAATTCTTCACTGACGAGCAGTTGGCCGTAATATATAAAAGTCATGTGCGCTCTCAGATGGATTACTGTTCACCTCTGTGGGGTGGAAGTGGAGTGGTTGCATTGAGGCAGTTGGACAAAATTCAAAATAAAGCTATTAGATTAATCAATAACCCTGCAATCACACAGGACCTTCCTACATTAGCCATACGAAGAAACGTTGCATCCCTTGCATTATTCTACAGATATTTTCACAGCAATTGTTCCGAGGAACTTGCTTCAATTGTGCCGCCTCTCCACATCTTTCCCCGTAGAACTAGGGCAGCTGAGAGCGCCCATGAATTTACACTTTCTCCTCCACAATGTAGAACTTCTGCTTATCAGAATTCATTTATCCCCAGAGCTTCTACTCTTTGGAATTCACTTCCCTCGAATTGCTTTCCACAAACTTACAATCAACAAATGTTTAAATCCAGTTGTTACAAACATTTTATGAATGGAGGATGCCTTTAGGCACATGGACCTTTTTGTTTTATCTGTGTTTTTCCTTCCTCCGTTCATTGTCTCTTAAAAAAAAAAAAAAAAAAAAAAAAAAAAATTGTATGGAGAAATCCGGCTTCGCCGGAGACATTTGATCTTGCTGTAAAACAAACTATATTATATGCTGGCTTGCTCCCGGTCGCCAGGAAAATATTGACACCTGGATGGGGATAAACGTCTTAAAACAGTAGGCTGAATGGGGCCAAGTGGATACAACTCAGAGAGAGACAAAAAACGAGTAGATCAAGGAGGGGGGGGGGGGGGGGGGGACGGGTAGAATCTGTGGTGGAGCGGCGAACACAATGGAAAGGAAAGACGAAGGAGAGCTGAAATGAGGTCTGGAGAAGGGACTATATAGGAGGGTGCAGACAAAGAAAGAACTGGGAGAGGAAAACCTGAGGACTAGAGGATAGGATATGTAGAGGAGAGAATATTAGATGTAAAAGTAGATATGTAACATGACCACATTATTTGTTCTATGTGAATGAATGAGACAAAAGACAAACCTGCCTCCAACAAGTGTCCCCTCTAAGGTTGAAAGAGTGCCAGAGCCAAAATCAAGGTGCGTTAGAGGTAATTTGGGTTGTTTGACAGACATGTGGTGTGCTTGCTAAGTGTCGTGAAATGAATAGGAGGAAGAGGTGTTTGTGAGAGTTAGCTGGACTACTCTCTGTGTAAATGAGGTACCCACTTAACCATGGCGTGAGGAGAATTACATTTAATCAATTCTTCCCAAGTTGCGCAGGGCTAACTGTAAAAATCCCTTGTAGTTTACGCTGGAACATGTCTCCTACGACTTGCTATGGAATTAACTCTCACATCGATATCCCTTCTCGTATATACAGCATAATTATATGGGAAAAGGATGGTTAGGTTTGATCACAGTTTGGTCGAGTAGCTTAAAACATGGGATGTCATTCTGATTGGTATTCGGTTCGAATCCTGGCTGATGCTTAAATATGTATTTATGTAACTCACGCATAATTGCGAGATATTTTACATATAAATGATACGTCTATGTTTGCTGGGAGGAGAAATATAGGAAATCTATTCGAATCGTGGCTGAAACCTAAATTAAGATATATATATATATATATATATATATATTATATTATATACACAACTGGGAAAACCTATTGCAACACACACACACACACACACACCATCCACTCACTGAATCATGCATTAGCATTAGTATTTCCAAATCTCCTTTTGAATACTGAGTGGCATAAACCCTAGTGAGAGTAACCCTATGACATGTACGCCCATACTCACACTGGATACCATATTATTAGTACACTCGTTATTGGTTAATATTTTTGATAATTATGTCCTCAACCACACACACACATACACAGACAAACACACACACACATATACACACACACACACACACACACACACACACACACACACACACACACACACATTCATAACTACAAAATTCATTCATAGTCACATACTCAGTCATAGTCACACAGTTATAGTCACACACTCAGTCATAGTCAGACAGTCAGTCATGGTCACACACTCAGTCATAGTCACACACTCAGTCATAGTCACACACTCAGTCATAGTCAAACACTCATTCATAGTCACACACTCATAGTCACAAACTCAGTCAAATGCTCAATCATAATCACACACTCGCTCACTCATAGTAACACACTCATTCACTCATAGTCACGCACTCACTCACTAATAGTAACACAATCACTCACTCATAGTCACGCACTCACTCACTCACTCATAGTCATGCACTTACTCAATCATCGTCACGCACTCACTCACTCCTAGCAACACACTCACTCACTCATAGTCACGCACTTACTCAATCATCGTCACGCACTCACTCACTCCTAGTAACACACTCACTCACTCATAGTCACGCACTCACTCACTCACTCATAGTCACACACTTACTCAATCATCGTCACGCCCTCACTCACTCCTAGTAACACACTCACTCACTCACAGTAAGAAGTAAGAAAAAAGTAGTCACTTCAACTGTTGGACCGTTAGTCGATGAAAATGGAGAATACACCAAAGACGAAGTACAAATGAGTAATGCCCTCAATACCTTCTTTGCATCAGTTTTTACAACAGAAGACCTCAGTGATATCCCTACACCATCGCCGATTCAGATTGATAATTCAGATGTTCTAAGCAATATCACCGTTACAGAGAGAGAAGTATTGAATTGTTTAGATAAACTCAAGGTAAATAAAACGCCTGGACCTGATACAATCTCGCCTAGAGTTCTGAAGGAAGCTAAGGATGAACTCTCCAAACCACTGACATTACTATTCAATAAATCCTTGCAGTCTGGAACTATGCCTGATCAGTGGAAGCTAGCCAACGTAACACCGATATTCAAAAAAGGCAGCAAATCCCTACCAAGTAACTATCGTCCAATTAGCTTAACCTCAGTTGTATGTAAAATGCTTGAAACGGTCATACGAGACAGACTCGTAAATCACTTAGAGGAAAATAACATACTTAAAGATACTCAACACGGCTTTCGTAAAAAACGTTCCTGTTTAACAAACCTCTTAGACTTCTTCCACGATATCCTCAACCTCTACGATGAGAGTAAAGCTGTAGATATTATATACCTTGATTTTCAAAAGGCCTTTGACAAAGTTCCCCACAAACGTTTACTGCTAAAACTAAAAGCGCATGGAATACAAGACGGTGTGTTGAAATGGATAGAAAATTGGCTCAGCGACAGAAAGCAAAGAGTAGTCATAAACGGTAAGGCATCTAAATGGACCAATGTAAGTAGCGGGGTACCCCAGGGTTCGGTACTAGGACCAATTCTCTTTCTAATTTACATCAACGACATAGATGAGGGCCTCACCTGTACAATCTCAAAATTTGCTGACGATACAAAAATTGCAAATAGCGTACTCTCAAAAGAACAAGTTGACGATATGCAACACAATCTAAATAAATTGTCATGTTGGGCCCAAATTTGGCAAATGAGTTTCAATGCGGATAAATGTAAAGTACTACATATCGGATACCTAAATGAGAAAGCAAACTATTCGATGAATGGCACTCAGCTTAAGAATGTAAACAGAGAAACCGATCTGGGAGTAACAATATCGAGTAACCTAAAACCGAGTCAACAATGTTCAGAAGTTGTTAAGAAGGCAAACAAAATAATTGGCTTTATAGGCAGGTCATTTGAGCATAAATCCAAAGAAGTTATCCTAACCCTTTACAATTCCTTAGTCCGCCCTCTTCTGGAATACTGCGTTCAATCCTGGTGCCCTTATTACCAAAAAGATATAAACAAGCTAGAACGAGTTCAACGTAGAGTTACCAAAATGATACCTAGCCTACCTAAAGAACAAACCATACGAAGAGCGTCTTAGAGAATTAAATCTATTTCCTTTAACCCAGCGCAGATTAAGAGGTGACTTAATTCAAGTGTTCAAAATCATCAAAGGCATCGACAATATGAACTGTAGTAAGTACTTCACTATCGACCAATCTAATTACACACGGGGAAACGGTTGCAAAATTATTGGTAAATCTTTTAACTCACACGAATCTAAGAATTTCTTCTTCAATCGAGTTGTCAACTTGTGGAATGGGCTTCCCCGAAACGTTATAGACTGCATCACCGTTGATTCATTTAAACTCCGCCTAGACAAATATCTCGCTTCAAACCCGCGACTGACTGCGTTTGTAAATGAATAACTTTATTTTATCCCCCCTCAGTTACTAACCCATCTGTCCCCTACTAACTTCCTAATCCTGCCACGGACATTAGTTCCAGGGCAGTAATTCCCTTTCCAATGTTCCCTTACCCACTCTAAACCACTGTTTGGACACTTGATCCTCAGTGTTTTGGAGGACAAGCAACCTAGAAGGGTCACTAGATCTGTTGTTGCTTGATTTCCTTTGTACTCCTTTGTACAGTTATCAGTTATTCACTCACTCGCTCACTTATAGCCACATACTCACGCATTCGTTGTCACTGGCTCACTTATACTGTAGTTACCTTTCACTCACTCTGTTACTTGCTCATTCATATACTCAGTTACGTACCCACTCAGTCAGTCACATACTCATTCAATCATATACCCACTCAGTCAGTCACATACTCATTCAATCATATACCCACTCAGTCAGTCACGTACTCACTCAGTCACATACTCACTCAGTCACGTACTCACTCAGTCACATACTCACTCAGTCACATACTCAGTCAGTCACATACTCACTCAGTTACATACTCACTCAGTCACATACTCAGTCAGTCACATACTCAGTCAGTCACATACTCAGTCAGTCACATACTCATTCAGTCACATACTCACTCAGTCACATACTCTCTCAGTCACATACTCAGTCAGTCACATACTCAGTCACATACTCATTCAGTCACATATTCACTCAGTCAGATAAACAGTCACATACTCAGTCAGTCACATACTCACTCAGTCACATAAACAGTCACATACTCAGTCAGTCACATACTCACTCAGTCACATACTCACTCAGTCACATAAACAGCCACATAGTCAGTCACATACTCACTAAGTCACATACTCACTCAGTCACATACTCAGCCAGTCACATACTCAGTCAGTCACATACTCACTCAGTCACATACTCGTCCAGTCACATACTCAGTCAGTCACATACTCACTCAGTCACATACTCACCCAGTCACATACTCACTCAGTCACATACTCACTCAGTCACATACTCAGTCAGTCACATACTCAATCAGTCACATACTCAGTCAGTCACATACTCACTCAGTCACATACTCAGTCAGTCACATACTCCCTCAGTCACATACTCACTCAGTCACATACTCGTCCAGTCACATACTCAGTCAGTCACATACTCACTCAGTCACATACTCAGTCAGTCACATACTCAATCAGTCACATACTCAGTCAGTCACATACTCACTCAGTCACATACTCAGTCAGTCACATACTCAGTCAGTCACATACTCACTCAGTCACATACTCGTCCAGTCACATACTCAGTCAGTCACATACTCACTCAGTCACATACTCACCCAGTCACATACTCACTCAGTCACATACTCACTCAGTCACATACTCAGTCAGTCACATACTCAATCAGTCACATACTCAGTCAGTCACATACTCACTCAGTCACATACTCAGTCAGTCACATACTCCCTCAGTCACATACTCAGTCAGTCACATACTCACTCAGTCACATACTCACTCAGTCACATACTCAGACAGTCACAAACTCTCAGTCACATACTCACTCAGTCACATACTCAGTCAGACACATACTCACTCAGTCACATACTCACTCATAGTCACATACTCACCCAGTTACATACTCAGTCGGTCACATACTCAGTCAGTCACATACTCAGTAAGTCACATACTCACTAAGTCACATACTCACTCAGTCACATACTCACCAAGTCACATACTCACTCAGTCACATACTCACTGAGTCACATACTCACTGAGTCACATACTCACCCAGTCACATACTCACTCAGTCACATACTCACTCAGTCACATACTCACTCAGTCACATAATCACTCATGCAGTCATATACTCACTCAGTCACATACTCACTCAGTCACATACTCACTCAGTCACATACTCACTCAGTCATATACTCAGTCAGTCACATACTCACTCAGTCACATACTCACTCAGTCACATACTCACTCAGTCACATGCTCATTCAGTCACATACTCAGTCAGTCACATACTCAGTCAGTCACATACTCAGTCAGTCACATACTCACTCAGTCACATAAACAGTCTGTCACATACTCAGATAGTCACTCACTCAGTCATAGTCATTCATTCACACATTCAGTTACTCACCTGTAGTAAAACACGTACTCATGGCCACACTCTCTCACCCTGTTCTTATGGTCAATATTTGTAAAGGAGGTGACCTGCTTTTTTTTCTCTCCTTTTAAATTTTTCTCTTTCTCTGTCTTGTATCCGTTCTGCTCCATTCAGCCTACTGTTTTAAGACTTTTATCCACATCCAGGTGTCGATATCTTCCTGGCGAGCGATAGCGAGCCAGCATTATATGGAGAAATCCGGCTTCGCCGGAGCCATTTTTCTATCGAAAAATTTGCAAATTTAGCCTGCTGTCAAAACATTTTGAATAATATGCTTGCTCGCTACTGCTCGCCAGGAAAAAATCGACACCTGGATGTGGATAAACGTCTTAAAACAGTAAGCTGAATGGGGCCGAATGCATACAAGCCAGAGAAAGAGAGAAAAGGAGAGCACAAAGGCAGGTGACCCCCCTTAACATTGCAATAGTCATTCATAATTCTTGCCGTATTGTTCCTATAAATTACTGCATATAGGATAAGATATGTAAAATGCTTATGATTAAATTGTATATTATGAAGTAAAATTTTGCTTAATTGATTGACATCCAACACTATCTATACCCATACATATCTATATAATTTATACCCAATCATAATATACAGGTATGTTTACATATTAACCCCTTCTGTACCAGCGACGTAATTTTAATGTTATTCTGGCTACTATTAAACGCATTTATTGAGCTTAAAAGAGGGCCTCCATCAATTAACAGGCTTCGAACTATCTCATTTAATCCTTTATACTACCACAGATCCTCCTTAAACTGCACAAAATCGTCTCTGTATAGCTAGAATAAAATATGAAAGACGTTGCCGATACAGAAGGGGTTAATTATTATATGTTCGTTCTCACTCATCCCCTCTTACACCAGTTAATCACTTTGATTGACTGTAAGCAGAGTATAATATATGTCTCCCTATATCTCATTGTTAAATAAACGCTAAGTTTTGATTTTCAATATCAGGTAACATTGCATAAATAGAGGTAACAAAACAAATTAAACATTTAGGAATAAACATAGTAGACAACATTGTTTTAGATTGCAGAAAAAATTAAGCAACAGACAAAGCTAATAGATCAGCAAATTTAACATACCCAGTAATATCACAGAGCTGCGATAAAAAAAAAATATATAATAAATAAAGATAAAACGTATTGAACCGTGGTAGTCCCTGCAATTATGTATTCTTCAAATTTTAAAGGATTCACTAAAATTAAAATAAACAAACTGCAGCCTATACAGAATAGTGTACAGTATATTAACATATACCAGTCTTGCTAAGGCGGCCTCCAGAAGCTTGGTGTGCTCAACCGCCTCAACGGGTTCTTTACCCCTGCTCAGCTTCTTGCTCTGTACATGGGCACAGTGCGTCCTTGTATTGAGTATTGTTCACATGTGTGGGGAGGATCCTCTCACACAGCACTTCTAGACAAATTAGAAAGGAAAGCCTTTCGAATCATTAACTCCCGTTCACTCACCGACTCTCTGCAATCTCTCACTCTTCGCCGCAATGTTGCATCTCTCTCGCTATTCTATCGCTACTACAATAATCAGTGTTTGTCAGAGCTCTCTCGGTGCATTCCACGTAGCACCCGAATTGCAACACAAACCCACCTTTACTCTGTACAACTCTCCCACTCAAGAGTGAAACGTTACTCCCAATCTTTCTTCTATTCAACAGCTGAGCTCTGGAACTTTCTACCTGAATCCATCTTTCCCTCATCCTATGACTTGAATTGTTTCAAACTACGTGTGTCCAGACAATTTGGCTCGAACGTTCCTTGATTTTGGCCATGTCACTATTTTAACTCTGGGGGAGGTACTCGTCACAGACAGTTTTGCCTTTTATCTCCCTCATCCCAATAAAAATAAAAATAAAAATAATAATTGGTATGCTCAAAAGGGAAAATTGAGAGGTGAGATATGTGCCTCGTTGATGGAGGCGAGAAAAATTGAAGGACTAATTAAATATCTTAAAGAGGAGACTGACCGTTTGTTTGGTCTATTAATTCATTTATTTATATATATTTTTCAGTTTCCTTCCTAGACCTCCATCAAACTTAGAAAAACACCCCATAGACCCCCCATTCAAGATAAAGTTGTAAATTTTTCGGTAGAAAAATGTCGCGGCCGAAGGCCGGATCCTCTTAAAATTGCAGGCTCGCTATCGCTCGCCAAGAAATAATCGACACCTGAATTGCACGATAGGTCTTAAAATTGACAACGAAATGGGGCGAAAGGTGTTAAAATTGCTAACATAATGGACCGAACGTCTTATAATCTCAAAACTATTGGGGCTAAACATTTGGGAGAAGGGGGTCCAGAAAAACGGTCTGCTTCCCCTTAACCTACACCAATATTCGCACAAATCCTCTTCTCCCCGTCATGCATCATATATTTAGCATGGACCTGCTCACTATATTGAACCGGTCATCACTTATACAGGCACGATTATTCATTCATTCCACCCAATACGGCCAAGCATATTCATATAATCTAGTCCTTAATGAATCATGAATTACTTGTACACTCGGATACCATACCATAGATACCATTGCGTGCTCATACAAATTTGTGAATCCTGTATGTTTTATTTTGTGCAATTATAACTATCTGGATTGATTTATGGATATAATTTGCTTATCAATAAATAGTATATATAGTTTCGTAGTTGATTTATAGAAAATTACATTAATAAATTCGGTTCCAAAGGTCTACTTCTATAATTAGAAATATGTGAACTCCACGAATTTGTATGAGTGGGCTAGAGACTACGGCATCCGATACGTGTACATCCATAGCAATTAATATACTTTTACCGAAACTTTTACAATCATGCAGACTTATTCATACGCAAATATCCTGTTGGAAGTGTATACATTTATACATCTACAGTTATTAATTATCTTCCTTCATAAATTCGCAATCTCCAGGCTCTCCCATGCATCTATCCCCGCGTGTGTCAATATTATTCATTCACATCCTCTCATTCTCCAAGAGAAAAAAGTAATTTCGCTCAGCCAATAACACATCTATTGCTTCGACCTCAAAACAAAATAAATTAATAAATATATTAATAAATAAAAATTAAAAAATTAAAAAACTAAAGTTTCTCGTTACTATGCCGGTGCCACACAAGTAATCTCGGAGTACACAGGAGTACAAAGGAGTACAAAGGAAATCAAGCAACAACAGATCTAGTGACCCTTCTAGGTTGCTTGTCCTCCAAAACACTGAGGATCAAGTGTCCAAACAGTGGGTTAGAGTGGGTAAGGGAACATTGGAAAGGGAATTACTGCCCTGGAACTAATGTCCGTGGCAGGATTAGGAAGTTAGTAGGGGACAGATGGGTTAGTAACTGAGGGGGGAATAAAAAAAAGTTATTCATTTACAAACGCAGTCAGTCGCGGGTTTGATGCGAGATATTTGTCTAGGCGGAGTTTAAATGAATCAACGGTGCTGCAGTCTATAACATTTCGGGGAAGCCCATTCCACAAGTTGACAACTCGATTGAAGAAGAAATTCTTAGATTCGTGTGAGTTAAAAGATTTACCAATAACTTTTCAACCGTTTCCCCGCGTGTAATTAGATTGGTCGATAGTGAAGTACTTACTACAGTTCATATTGTCGATGCCTTTGATGATTTTGAACACTTGAATTAAGTCACCTCTTCATCTGCGCTGGGTTAAAGGAAATAGATTTAATTCTCTAAGACGCTCTTCGTATGGTTTGTTCTTTAGGCTAGGTATCATTTTGGTAACTCTACGCTGAACTCGTTCTAGCTTGTTTATATCTTTTTGGTAATAAGGGCACCAGGATTGAACGCAGTATTCCAGAAGAGGGCGGACTAAGGAATTGTAAAGGGTTAGGATAACTTCTTTGGATTTATGCTCAAATGACCTGCCTATAAAGCCAATTATTTTGTTTGCCTTCTTAACAACTTCTGAACATTGTTGACTCGGTTTTAGGTTACTCGATATTGTTACTCCCAGATCGGTTTCTCTGTTTACATTCTTAAGCTGAGTGCCATTCATCGAATAGTTTGCTTTCTCATTTAGGTATCCGATATGTAGTACTTTACATTTATCCGCATTGAAACTCATTTGCCAAATTTGGGCCCAACAGGACAATTTATCTAGATTGTGTTGCATATCGTCAACTTGTTCTTTTGAGAGTACGCTATTTGCAATTTTTGTATCGTCAGCAAATTTTGAGATTGTACAGGTGAGACCCTCATCTATGTCGTTGATGTAAATTAGAAAGATAATTGGTCTTAGTACCGATCCCTGGGGTACCCCGCTACTTACATTGGTCCATTTAGATGCCTTACCGTTTATGACTACTCTTTGCTTTCTGTCGCTGAGCCAATTTTCTATCCATTTCAACACACCGTCTTGTATTCCATGCGCTTTTAGTTTTAGCAGTAAACGTTTGTGGGGAACTTTGTCAAAGGCCTTTTGAAAATCAAGGTATATAATATCTACAGCTTTACTCTCATCGTAGAGGTTGAGGATATCGTGGAAGAAGTCTAAGAGGTTTGTTAAACAGGAACGTTTTTTGCGAAAGCCATGTTGAGGTTTTAGGAAGGGAAGAGGATGTGTAGATCAGATTTTTACCCTGAATTGTGTTGTGGAGAAGTATCTGGAGAAGAAACAAAAGGTGTATGTTGCCTTTATGGACTTGGAGAAGGCCTATGACAGAGTGGATAGAGAAGGTTTGTGGAAAGTACTTAGAATATACGGAGTAGAGGGCAAGTTGCTGAAAGCAGTGAAGAGCATGTATGAGGGTGCAAAGGCGGCAGTACGTGTGGAGAGTGAGCAGAGCGAGTTCTTTGACCTGAATGTTGGTTTGAAACAGGGGTGTGTGATGTCCCCGTGGTTGTTTACTGTATATATGGATGGAGTCATGAAAGAAATACTATCAAGAGCAGTGAATGTTGGTGTATCGCTGAAAAGGGAGGGAATTGAGTGGAAGCTACCTATACTGCTGTTTGCGGATGATACAGTTCTGATGAGTGATAATGAATGGGAGTTGCAGGGTCTGGTAAATGAGTTTGGAACAGTGTGCGAAAAACGGAATTTGAAGGTAAATACGGGGAAGAGTAAGGTTATGGTCTTCGAAAGGGGTGAAGTCACAGAGTGTGAGGTGAAGCTGAACGGTCAGGCTATGGAGATCGTCAACTCTTTTAAGTATCTGGGCAGTGTGTTGAGTAAAGATGGGACTATGGATGAAGAGGTGCGGGAGAGGGTACAACAGGGGAAGAGGGTTGTAGGAACGCTAAAAGCAGTAACAAGAAATAGGGTGGTCAGTATGGAAGTGAAGAAGTCCTTGCATGACAGTGTGGTAATCCCGACACTGACTTACGGAAGCGAAGCATGGACGTTGGTTGAGAGACTCAGACCAAGAGTGAGAGCAGTGGAAATGAATTACTTAAGGAGTTCGTGCGGAGTTACATGGAGGGATAGACAGACTAATGAGGAAGTAAGAAGGAGGTGTGGTGTGGAGGTAGATGTGCTGGAAAGTGTGAAAAGGAACAACTTGAGATGGTTCGGCCATATGGAACGTATGGAAAGCGAGAGAATGACTAAGAGGGTGTACGAGAGCGAGGTGGAGGGACAGAGGGGGAGAGGTAGACCGAATATGAGGTGGAAGGATGGAGTGAGGAACTACATGAACGAAGGCGGTGCTGGTTGGGGGGAGGGGCGTCGACTGACTGGGGACAGTGGTGCATGGGGGCGGTTCGTTCGTGGCCACCCCTTCGGGGATCACGGCGTCAGGCAATAGATAGATAGATAGATAGATAGATGTTGAGTATCTTCAAGTATGTTATTTTCCTCTAAGTGATTTACGAGTCTGTCTCGTATGACCATTTCTAGCATTTTACATACAACTGAGGTTAAGCTAATTGGACGATAGTTAATGGGTAGGGATTTGCTGCCTTTTTTGAATATCGGTGTTACGTTGGCTAGCTTCCACTGATCAGGCATAGTTCCAGACTGCAAGGATTTATTGGATAATAATGTCAGTGGTTTGGAGAGCTCATCCTTAGCTTCCTTTAGAACTCTAGGCGAGATTGTATCAGGTCCAGGCGTTTTATTTACCTTGAGTTTATCTAAACAATTCAATACTTCTCTCTCTGTAACGGTGATATTGCTTAGAACATCTGAATTATCAATCTGAATCGGCGATGGTGTAGGGATATCACTGAGGTCTTCTGTTGTAAAAACTGATGCAAAGAAGGTATTGAGGGCATTACTCATTTGTACTTCGTCTTTGGTGTATTCTCCGTTTTCATCGACTAACGGTCCAACAGTTGAAGTAACTACTTTTTTCTTTCGGATATAACTATAGAATTCTTTCGGGTTTGTTTTACTTTGATTCGCAATATGTAGCTCTAGGGTCTTTTTACTTTGCTTAATTAACTTTTTGGCTTTGCGTCGTAGCTCTACAAATTTCACCCGTTCTTCGTCATTTTGTGAGGATTTTAATCTATCATTAGCACATTTTTTAGCAAGCAGGCAGTTTGAAATATCTTTATTCCACCATTTGGGCTAATTATTATGGCCTGGACGCCGTATTTTCGATGGTATACAGTCTTGCACTGCTTTTAGGTAAGTGGTTTCGAATAACTTCCAAGATGTATTTATGTCGTTATTGTTAATTAAAAAGCTCCAGTCAGTTTCTTTAAACATAGCTCTAAGTTTATGGAAGTTTGCTTTCTTGAAATTAGGGACTTTTTCGATGCTACTATTTGGTTCGTTACTAGTAAACTTTAAAGTGAAAGTTATCGTATGATGGTCGCTGTTACTGAATTCATCACCAACATTCAAATTCTCTATTAATTCTTCTTTTGTTGCAAGTACAATGTCAAGAACGTTATTACCACGGGTCGGCGTTCGAACAAATTGATAAAGCGAACTCTCTTGCAAGTTCGTATACAAGTCATGTCCGGAGTGTGAAGTAAGAGTATCGCCCCACTTGGTCACGGGTAAATTAAAGTCTCCAAAAATTACGGTATCTTGTGAGTTACTTACATCTGCAATTTGTTCGTAAATTTCTCGGTCAGTTTGCACTGATTGAGCTGGAGGTCTGTATATTAATGCAAGTATTATTTTTGTACCTTTATTATTCTTTATTAGCACAAAAGATGCGTCGACGTTCACAATTTGAGGTTTTGACACGAGGGTAGGGTTAAGACTTTCTTTGATATAAAGTAAAACGCCACCTCCATTTCGATTTATTCAGCTTTTCTCAAACATTACATAACCGGGAAGTGAATACTCTGCTAAAAAGTCTCTATCTTCTGTATTGAGCCAAGATTCTGTTATGCCAATCACATCATAATTTTCTGTAAACACTAGCTCCTCTAAATCTGAAAATTTATTGTGTATGCTACGAGCGTTTGCATAGAAAACCTTTAAATTTGTTATTTTAGAACTCACGGAACGCTCTTTAATAATATTTTTGGTTCTTGTCGGATCTACATTTATGTTCATGGCTGTCCTCGGTCCTCGCTGTCTTCGGTCCTTATTGCTGGTGGTCCTCGGTTGCCTCTGTTTTTTTCTTGGCGTTGGATGATTTATGTCACTGCTGCTTCTTCTCGGATGGCGTTTTTTGATCCATGGCTGCGGACTGCTTCGTGTAGGAGACGACCCATGCGTGCTGAACCCACAGGGTTTAGATGATTGCCATCCTTGCGGAACAGAGTAGGCTGGTTGTAGAAGTTGTCCCAGAGGTTGATGAATTTAACTTCTTCCCTCAGACACAAATATTTTAGTCGGCTATTTGTGCTGAAGGCCTTGTCGTAGAATTTGTCAGGTGCGTCGATCTTGGGGAGAATGCCTGAGATTATGATATTCCTTGACTTGTTTTTGTAGTGCTGGATCATCTTGCGATATTTCTCCATCAACTCTTCGGATCTGGTGCGCATGACGTCATTTGAACCAGCATGGATGACAAAAAGGGTATTTTCATTTGCATCCTTTGTGGTATCTTCGAAGGCTTCCACAATGTTGTCCAGTCCAGCTCCTGGGATGCAAAATCTTTTTCGTTGATTTGGGACTCTGTCGCAGAACTCTTCGACCAGTCCTCGTAGGATGGAATCCCCAACGAGCCTGGTCTCTTCTGGTTCGTCTTCCATCTCTACCAATATCTCAAATCTGTTTGACATTGTGACTGGTAGATGAGACCTTTTCTGCGTTGGCCGTGCACCGTTCCTCACTGGTGTAAATCCGGAAACCTGTGGTGGCGGGACTCTACGTACAGGTCGGGGAGAGGAGTGGTTAGAACGGGGGCGAGGGGTTGGTACTGTTCGTGCTAGCAGGCTTCTTGCACGAGGAGTGGGGGAGAGACTAAGGTGAACAGGGCGGCTGTCCTGGTTTGATGTCGGCTCAGGTTCGTCAGAAGCATCTGCCACTGCAGGTGTTGGATTGTTGGCAGATGATGTTGGGGCGGAGGTGGATGCTGGAGTTGAAACAATTGGAGTTAGTGATACTCCAACGTTGAGTGTTACAAACTCTTGGAGTGATTCCAGCTTCCTGGTGAGGGCGTTGATCTTGTTGTGGGCTTCATCCAATTTTGCTGTCAAATCCTTACGTTGCTGGCAGAGTCGGCAGACTTGTGGATCGGCAGGAGCAAACATGGAAGCACCAAACCTACCGGCGCAGTTCGTACAGGCACGAGGCATGGTGACGATCACTTTCTTCAGATCACTTCACTCACTTAAAAACACTTAACTCACTTTAAAAACACTAAACTCACTTTAAAAAACACTTCACTCCCTTCAGGTCGCTTCACTTACTTAAATAGGCCTAACCGAAAACAAAAATGTTGAAATACACACAAATAGGTTATCAGCGGTGATAGCCTAACCGAAAATTAAAACAAAACAAAATTAAATTTGAATAGGCAGTGATAGCCGAACCGATTTTTTGATTTATGTTTATTTAAACAGAAATAGGCCACCGAGGGTTATAGCCTATCCTAACCGACTACCAAAATTATGAAAAGTAAAAGTCTGTTAAGGGGGGATGGTTAATTTTTTGGTCAATTTCATGAATTTATTATTATTATTATTTTAGTTTCCTTCCTAGACCTCCATCAAAAAAAAAAAAAAAAAAAAATAAAAAAAAAAAAAGGATCCCCCTTTAATATATATGTGTACGTTTTTCGGCATGAGTATACTATTCCAACCCATCACGCATTTGCAGACCCATATTCCAGAGTACGTACCACATACATAGTTTACTGTGAAGGGGAGTTGGGTTGTTTTTCTAGACCCCCTTCTCCCTCATGTCTAGCCCCATTAGTTTTCATATTTTACGATGTGTGTCCCATTAGTTTGTCTATTTTAAGACCTTTTGCCCCATTGCTTTGTCAATATTAAGACCTTACCTTCTATTTAGGTGTCGATTTTTGTCCTGGCGAATGATAGTGAGCCTGTAATTTTGGAAGAACCAGCCTTTGGCCGCGACATTTTTCTACCGATAAATGTAAAAAAATACTCTAAAATGTGTTTTTTTTTTTTTTTTTTTTTTTTGGGGGGGAGGTTTCGGGAAAAAGCTAGAAACAGAATGAATAAATGAAAAAATCGACCGAAAAGTGAACCAGGCCCCCCTAAGACCGGGCCGACTCAATCATGAAGGACTAGTGTATTCTCGGCCAACCTATACTTGGGACTATTGATATGTTCGGACAAATATACCTGAGTACGTAGAAGTGTATTTTACTCCTGGTTTCTAGTATTTTATAAGGTCATAACGTAGTTGGGAAGATGCCTGGCTTATACCTCTAAGGGGGGTCGCCGGTTTTTGTTTATCTTAATCTCCTTTTCTCTCTTTTCCTGGCTTGCATCCATTCGGCTCCATTCAGCCAACTGTTTTAAGACGTTTATCTCCATCCAGTTGTCGATTTCTTCCTGGCGAGCAATAGCGAGCCAGCATTGTATGGAGAAAGCCGGCTTCGCCGGAAACATTGTTCTATCGAAAAATGTACAAATTTAGCTTGCTGTCCAGGAAAATATTGACACCTGGATGGAGGTATTAAACGTCTTAAAACAGTAGGCTGAATGGGTCCGAATGAATACAAGCCAAAGAGAGAGGGAGAGAAAGAGAAAAAAGCGAGGTGGGCTCCCTTAAGATACTGGGTTTGATTCCCTTTCATTGAGACCCACCTGACATAGCACACACACGCACACATATCCACACATACTGTATACTGTGTATACTATATGTATAGGCCTATTTGAATGCATGGAATTTCAATTATGTAAAGACACTTTCATGAATGCGCTTTCGAAATCACAAGTTGGCAGCCATTTACGTTTCTTACATCTTTTACGAACACTCACACAATTTTGCCACCCACGACACTTGAGCTGTATTACCAATGTTACGAAATACCTAATCCTATGTATGAACAATCAACAATGTTACATAATATTTATCTTCATTACTTTAACCACTTCTGCACCATGACGTATTGATACCTTTGATTCTGGCAACAAATTGGATGATTTTATGCAGTTAAAGAAGGACCTATGTTACTAAGAGGGTTTACAGAGAGATCGTATTTTTCACATTTGAGTCACATAGGTACATTACAAGCTAAAGAAAATCGTCTAATGGAAACCAAAATATGGTGAAAATTACGTCATGGTGGTGAAGGGGTTAAGAATAATATTATCACCACAAGCATAATGATCTTATACTGTTACTCTTTAATGCACCCTATCTGTACATGTTGATGCAGGGTTATGGGAATGTAAGCTTGAGAGAGAGAGAGAGAGAGAGAGAGATGTATTATTATAATTAAATAGGCTTAAAATATAAAATGTAATTTATCAAATGTATACGTGATATTATTCGTGTATAATGTATAGCCTAAGTAGCCTGCAGGTAGTAAGCATAATTAATAAAATGTAATGAAAAATGGTAATCGTGTGAAACGGATAAAGAATGAACACACAGGCACACCCACCCACACATAATCCGAACCATCCATTCACCATGTTGTGCAAATGGATACCTACATACTACAACGTCATAATCCTACAGACTCACACGCCGTACTCACTTCAACACCCACACTCACATACATTTTGCTTTACAAATACTACACGGCTCTGTAATACCGGTATTGAATATATTTTGCTGTTAAACATGTGAGTAGGAATTTAAGAGCCTCAATGATAAGGAGTAACATTATAGAAAGCATAATGGTGAGCGATAAAGTGGAAAACAATAGAGCAATAATAGGGGGATAATATCAAATCGACTAGTTTGCAAGAATGAAAATAAATGGGTATATGCAATATGTGAAAACATGTTTATCAGTACAACATCTATATGAGGCATAACAAAAGTTCTGCTTGTTCTTCCTCTGTCCAATTACTCTTCTTTCCTATTTTACTCCAGCCATCTGGTCTGGTCTGCTTGCACCAGATGCACCTTCCCCAAAACACATAAATAATGGAGCAACTTGGTTGAGCCCAAGTACTTTGTTCTTTTACTGTACTTCCCATTTCTCAACTTATTCTTCCTCTATACAAAACTCTCTACTCTCCTACTTTACTATAACCACCTGACCTGACCTGCCAAGAATGGGACAGCTTGGTGCGACAAGGAGGTGGGAAGGGAAGTAGTGGACAAAGTAAGGTAAGTACCTATGGATGAAAAGCAGGAATTGTATTACCTTTTAAATCAAGTAATGCCACTTGAGAAAAACCTCATACGAACCACCCGGGATTCGAACCCTGGACCTTGCGATCAACAGACATTGTATTTAACAGGAAGGTACGACGAGGTAAGTGATGTGGTATAGGTGGCAAAGTGCGGAAATGGATTATAAGGGCATTCCACCCCCTCTGACCCCTTTACGAAGATCTACGGTTACTCACTCCACCCCAACTGGATTTCTACCGTTTTACCCAACCAGTGGGGGTGTGGGGGCGGCAGCCCCCAACCATAATACTAGGATAGGTTAGGTAAGGTTGTTAGGTTAGGCTAATGTCTCTCTGAAACATTGTAAAATCCGTGTCACATCTAGATTGATAGACTTTTGTCAGAGGGGGCGGAAAGCCCTTATAATCCATTTCCGCATATTGCCACTTATACCACATCACTTACCGCGTCGCACCTTCCTGTTAAATACAATAATAATTTGTTTAGCTTGTATAGGTGCACTTATGCAAATTTACCCCTAATTGAACAATAAAAAGGGTTGAGAAGTATGTGCAATGTATGTGTATATAATCATTCCCTAATTTATGAGCAAAACAAAAACAGCCAAGCCTTCAATTTTGGCTGTAACACAATTTCCAAGTGCACAAAGTTTTGTAGATATTCATGGAACTGGTCTGCAAAATGGCGAAGATTTAGAACACTACAGACTAATAACACACATAAAAAAGCCACTCCAACAGCTTTCTCTCTCTTCAACACCCCTTCTCCCCTCTCTACATTCTTCAGAAAAATAGGAAAAGTAGAATGTAGATAAGAGGTGCCGTTGTAAAGGCTTATCCCTCAATACCTTCACCTGACCTGACCTGACTACTTGGAAAAACCTTGTTGTTTTAAAGTTGAAAACATATATCTAAAGAAAACAAAATTAGTTTTACGTCAGGGAGTGAGGAAGTTCGCATTTTTTGTACATAAACCCTTCAAATGAGGAGTGAGAACATCGTTTTCTTACTCCCGGGTGATAATGAAAACGCGATGCCACGCTATTTATGGGTAACTATTTCTTATACATATTTTGATTATGTTTTGTTGGTATAAATGGAGGATGGAGGGTGGAGGGGGTAGGTTAGGAGGGGTAGAAATGTCAGACTGATATTTGTGTGGTTATATATAATTATTATATACTGATGGAAGGAGTATTGCTAAAACAAAACAAAACATGTCAAAATTAATGCTTTTTGGGGTCAATGAAAGTTGATTATCCTTGCTTAAATAATGTGTACAGGGAAATTTGCATATGAAGTGGGGTGTATATCCAATATATATATATAATCTTGATGAACATAAATAAACATTTCATACCAGGTATTTTCTTAATTTGAACCCTTTTAGCCATTGGAAAGTATTTCGATTATTCACAATACACCAATTACAAGTGCATGTAGCCTATTTTACTCCAAACAGAGAAATAGCATAGAAATAACAGCATACTGTATACTTATCCAGATTATTATGGTAAAATCTAACTTTGAAATTTGTTTTTGTAATAATTATATGGTCTTAAGGTTAGGAAGAATATTTACGAGGTGAGAAGGAAAATTAATAATATGTACAATACAAGTGAATGGTAGTGGAACTGATCGGATTGACAAAGATAAATACAGAAAGATCAGGATCACGATCACAAAGCAGGTATATAAGACAAGGTAATCTTCTGGCTTGAAAACTACACATAGAAAAATGAAAACAAAAAATTATTGGATAAAAATTCAACCTCCTCAAGAACCATGTGACGAGGCATCTTCCCTCCTTTACACTAATTCGTATCCCTTCATCGCTGTCTTCTCCCCTCACCTCACACCCTTGCCAAACACTTCATCTGACACTAGCTTCCTCTCCAGACAACACCTCCCCCCTGATACCCTCTCACAACCTGTCAACTCTCTCTCTCTCTCTCTCTCTCTCTCTGTGCAAATTTCTACCTCACATTTGATCACAACTACTATTATTTGATCACCATTACCACTATCACTATTGGTATCTCTATTATTAATGATGTGCCTATTTAATTACGGCTGGAACACAATTTAGGGTCTTTAACTGGGAAGAGAAAACAAACATAAAAGAACACAAAATATAGTTTTTTATACAAGACATATATATTCGTCTAGACAGATTACAATACAACACAAACAATATGATAAGTCATGCAATAAATAATACAATATTCTATTGCGATACCATGGCAGTTCCTTGTAAACCTGAATACATATAGTATGTGGTAGTAGGTGGCCTGGGTGAGTGTCGGAGGTCAAACAGAGGATTAGCAGCTTATTGATCCAGGTAGCCTTTTACAATCTGGGAGAAGTCTGTGAGCAGTATCGTGACGGTCTTGCTCATCCTTTTATGGAAAATTTACATCAACTTATGGGTGGTGGTTAGGTTGGTGCTCAGCTGGCCCTGATAGTATCCGGCTAATGTTGAAGGGGGTGGGGTACATGGCCGGAGCAACAAGGAATGTAGGGCTCTCTTCTAAGGTGGTGTGCTGGGGCAGCGTCGTCTGCAGACTCCCTTTGGGCTTCTTTGCCTGATTTACCGGAAGGGAGTTCTGTCGCCACTCTCAGTGGGTACGGGGCAGCTCCTCCTGCTACTCTCAGGTTAGTTGCTCGAAGTAGTCCTCAACAGGATTAAGGAGATCTTCCAAGTTTCAGGGGCGGCTTGTTCGACTGCCAGGCCCAGAATCGGCTCCGGAATGCCTTGAGGAGACGGTTCTCTCCTAGATGGGCTCCAGGGCTACCATGCAGTAGGGAGAGTACGGTCCTTCCACGGGTGGGGGGAAGGATGGTTAGCCCCTCGTCTGTGGAGACCTAGTCTCCCAGGCAAATGAGGTGGCCTTGGAACCTGGGGGGGGGGGGGGGGCAGTCAGTTCACCTGAGCCTTTTGGCTGCATTGGTGAGTTTGATATCCTCCATTAATTGGTGCGAGTCCAACTGAATGGCTCCTAGGATCTCCTGGTGGGGGTTGGGATGTAAGAAGGGCACGGGAGAGGACATTGATGTTGGTATGAAATTTACCCAGTGCTAGACGGTGTATTTAAACTTTTCTAGTAATTCTCGCCATTGGACCAGATTGGATTCTTCTGATTGAGTGTGTCTGAGCTATTTCAGGGAGTGATGGTCGGTGATTATATTGACCATGGCGCCAGCGATGTATGGGCTGAAGGTTTTGAGGCCGAAGATTAGGCGCATGAACTTTAATTTTTGCACTGGGTAACTTATCTCCACCTCGTTCAGCATTCAGCTGGCGCAGGCGATCACATTTTCCGAGGAGCCATTAACCTGTGCAATCACGGCACTGTGCCTGGTGAGGCTGGCGTCAGTGTAAAAGCGGAAGGGATTAGTGAAGTTGGGGAATGTCACTAATAGGGGGTTGGAGATGGTCGTTTTTAGCTGGTCCATGGCAGCCTGCTCTGTAGGAAGGAGGTGTCCTTGTCAATGAGGGCACTAAGGGGGCTGTGATGGCAGAGAATCCCTTTACGAACCTTCGGTAGTAGCTGGTCATCCCAAAAAATTACCTGTTTTCTTTGACGGTAGTGGGAGGAGAGAGATTGGCGATGCCAACACTGACCCTGTGTCCCAGGTATTGTTCCTCCCACTAGGCCAAGAAGCACTTGAAGGGCTAGAGGAGGAGCCCTGTCTTTTGGACGCATTGTACTGCCTTCTAGATGGGTTTGAAATATCCTCCTTAAGTGGAGGAGAAGATGATTAAATCATCAAGATATGCCAGGCAGATCTCGCATTACAGATCTCCCAAGGCAATATCCATTTGTCTGTAGAATGTGGTAGGGCCATTCATCACCCTGAATGGAACTACATTGATTTGATACAGCCCTCCCAGACTTGTGGCATAGGCTGTCTTGGGTGGTGTGTCATCCCAGGTTTGTTGAGTAGGGGTGTCCCCCAGGCTGATGCTGTATAGGCTGGCTGGGACTGGGTTCGGGGTGCCTAGGACCAGTCGAGCCTTGTGCATCGCTAGAATGTCCCATCCAACATAGCCATAGAAGGAATATGATCCCCGGGCTGGGGCAATCACAGCTCATGTGTCCATGTACCCTACAGTTGTAGCACCGTATCAGCTCCCTATTTTTCTTCTGTTGGAGATTGATGGTGGTTTTGGCAGGTGGTGCGATGGATGGTGTCTTTGGAGTTGAAGAGGCATTGTAGGGACACCATCATTTCAGCTGTTTCCTGAGGGTCGTCAGTTGTATCCTGGGTGGTCTACTTTTTTTGTTGGAGTTCGGGGATGGGTGGTGGTGGGGGTAAGAGCTCAGCTACAGTGTTTCCTAGGCTTGGTTGTGGGTGCTCAGGGCAGCCCGGCGGATGTAACGGATGTCGGACGTGAAGGTGGAGCTGTTTATGAATATCTTAAGGGTCCAGAGGTCCTACTCAAGATTCTTTGTCTCTTTTCCAAAATGTTTAGGTGAGCTGCTGGTGGCACTCGGGCCATGATGGCAATCCATTTGAGTTTGTCTCGCTTGGCTTGGGTTGCATTCAGGCGTGCCTCTGGGTACAGCTGTCGTGCCTGTACTCTGAATTAGGCTAGGACTAGGTCATTGGTCAGCCTAAGGGCCAGCAACCGGGGCTAGGCCTCGTTTGAGGACAGAGTCATGGAGAACATGGAGATGAATATCTTCTTAGCATCTTCCCACTTTGTCTGGCCGTCTGTCACCCATGGTCGAAAGGTCGTGGGGAACGACCTGTCGACCATGAGTGACAGTTTAAATTGTTCAGTGTTTTTTGTTAATTTCCTTGTAAAAAATGTACAGTACAAAGTAGTTTCCTTAGATAAGAATGCTTGCAATAGTATAACCAACTCTACAGTATAACCTCTATATTTGTGTTATTTTGCATTATTTTGTTAGCTTAAACCTTTTTTTTTTTTTGCAGGTGAAAAATCACAAACACTCCCCCTTTCAAATTCCAACAATTTGCAAAGGGGATTGTGAATTATTGTTTACCCAAGATTCTATTATGTTCTCGACCTTTTTAATTTCCAGGTAGCTGTCCCATACCGTAATCATCCCTACCCTAGTAGACAACACACCTTAAGGGGAGGCAGTTGTTTTTTCGAGTCCTCCTCCCTCATGTTTAGCCCTATTCGTTACGAGATTTCAAGACATTCGCCCCGTTAGTTTGGTGATATTCAGACTTTTTGACCCATTTCTTTGTCAATATTAAGACCTTTCGTGCCAATTTGGTGTCGATTTTTTCCTGGCGAGCGATAGCGAGTCTGTAATTATAGAAGTAACCTTCATCCCTCCTCTCTCTCTCTCTCTCACACACACACTCATCCCTCCTCTCTCCCTCTCACACACACTCATCCCTCCTCTCTCTCACACACACACTCATCCCTCCCTCTCTCTCACACACACTCATCCCTCCTCTCTCTCCCTCTCACACACACTCATCCCTCCTCTCCCTCACACACACTCATCCCTCCTCTCTCTCACACACACTTATCCCTCCTCTCTCTCTCACACACACTCATCCCTCCTCTCTCTCTCTCACACACACTCATCCCTCCTCTCCCTCTCACACACACTCATCCCTCCTCTCCCTCTCACACACACTCATCCCTCCTCTCTCTCACACACACACTCATCCCTCCTCTCTCTCTCTCACACACACTCATCCCTTCTATCTCTCTCTCACACACACTCATCCCTTCTCTCTCTCTCTCTCTTCCCCTCCGGCCACAAACAGACCGGAAGTTCCTGGCGAGTGTCCCTCAAAGGTCATGTGCTTTTTCTTTTTCTTTTCTTTTCTTAATTTTATATCATACATAGGATACAGAGGAAAGTCAACCCTTGGGAAGTTGGCAAGATAAGTTAAGGAAAAGCAGTCATAATATCTGCTTTCCATCCTTTAGTTAACGGAGGAAATAACTGTATGTATGTATGTACGTATGTATGTATGTATGTATGTATGTATATACTCAGGCACATACCCCATTGCTGTGGGTGGCCAACTAGAGACAGAGCCCGAACAGCAACATAATTTACAGTCTCAATTCTTAGGGTCTGGGACCACTTGCGCGTTCCCTTGTCCCGTCTCGACGAGTAGGCAAATTATACAAGGAGAGGAGGATTCCTAGCCTCCTGCCCCAAATAACTATTACTGTGAAATTTATTGAACAGAGATTGACAATAATATTACGTTATATTCTGCCTTCCCCCGCAGGTAAAACTTTGTTAATCAGCATAACTCTTTCTATACCTTAACCCATTCTTTACAGGCAACGTATCTTTATAATACATTATAGATTAGCTATATTTAGAAGATTTTGTGCAGCTGAAGAAGGTCATGTGGTAGTAAAAAGGGTTTATCGAGATAGATCAAAGCCGGTCAATTAATCAATTAAATCAACTAATAGTAGCAGGCATCAATTGACCACTTGCGAGTTTTGGTCTATAAGGAAGTTGGAGTTGTGGCCATTAATATTTAGCAGAATCATCAGACAAAATATGGTCACATTGCATTTATAAATACATTGAACCATATTGATCATACTTGTCAGCCATTAGAAACTCGCATTATTACTTTTTTCTGTAATACCGATGTTCACGGCTACAACTTCCTTATAGCCTGACACTCGCAAGTGGTCAATTGAAAAGAAAGGCACTGGTACTGAATTGGTTAAGAATTGGTATCCGTTATTGATCTTCAACAATGGCAGGCTTTGTAACTCAACATGGTGGCTTATTTTGGTTATGGTGAGAATTTGTGATCTACTGTAGCCAGATATAAAGTGGAAGGAAAAACCTATGGAGAAATTATACATAACCTACCAAACAAGACGAAGGCACACCTGAGATAAAAAAAAAATCTGCCAATGAAAATATATAATGCAGAACTTGCTATCACTTTTAACGAAATATATGCAGTATATATAAACAGTATATATATATATATATATATATATATATATATATATATATATATATATATATATATACAGTATATATACAGTATGAAGAACGTGCCCATCGGCCACACTTGATCACTTCAACACTCGACAGTTGTATACCATCACAACAAGTGTTACCTGACTCTCACATCAACTGCATCACAAGTCAAGTGTCTCGCAACTAAGTGTAAAACGAAACTGGGGATGGCATTTTTTTACTGTTTGACGTATTATAATGATAATAAATTGTCGAGAGATATATTATTATATTTTTTCCACCAACCAACTTCACCTCCAAACTCAATTAATGAAATCAACAAATACATGCGGCACTCCAAGGACTCGAACCCACGACACTCATACCAAATAATGTAAAAATGTATCTCGAAAGAGGATCTCGGGGGTATTTTCATAAGCTTGATGGAGGTCTAGGGAGCAAAATAACAACCTCCCATTGAAAGGTTGAATTATTCAGATTGGCAGCTCTATAATATGATAGCTAATGAGTGTGTATAGTAAATGATATTCCTATCCCAATATATACCCACTGTACCATGGTTTACACCTGTCACCCATAGCCTAATGATTCAATATAATAATACTAATGAAGACAGAAACAAAACGTATTGGGGCTCGTCTTTGGGACGTTCGAAGAGTTTACAATTTAATGTGTTATTAAGTATTTCCTTTTTCGACCATATTAATACAGTTCCATTAGGCAGTGATATGGCAATGGTTTGTAATTATTATGTTATCTCCACCAACCAACTTTACTCCTAAACTCGATTAATGAAATCAACAAACACATGTGGCAGTCCGGGGATTCGAACCCAGGATGCTCACACCGAAAATCAACACACTTATGCATTGCACCACGAAGACAGTTAAAGAATGATGCACAAGCCTACGATTTATTATGCAGTTTCGAATCCTGCATATCAATCTTAGCATGTACATTCATTCCAACTGCGCTATCGGAGGCTATGCATATGTGAATGGAAAGAGTAATTAAGGGGGCGCTTAACCCTAAGGAAGACCCCACATTCACTAATTTCCCTAGGGATTAAGTCTCATATTATGTCTTTCATCCTCTGATGTGAGACGGGTTATGAATTAAATCTGTATGGTATAATGACATTTAATATTGCTAATATTCATTATAATAACGCAGCCTCCGCCAAGTACATTGCAATGTTAAAAGTGTATATGCATTCCAAATTGAGATTTGTAATAACAAATCTAAAAGTCACTTTTCAAGATAAGTTAAGTAGAAAAGCAAACTCAGAAACAATGAAATAAGAAAGGGAATGTATAATCTTATTCACACTTTGGTGTCGTACCAAAATGTGCTAAAACACGCTCACCATTTATGTTCTTATTTTCCGTAATACTCGTAATTTCTCTTTTCACAGTCCTTGCACTAAATGATAATGTTTATATCTTATGTATGCACCAGCTTGCATGTCCCCTCTCGTTGTTCCCTCTCTCTTCTCTCAATACTGTCCTCACCTAGTCTTTCATACTTTTCGACCCAACTTACATTTCTTTGTTTGGTTTCCTCTTGAATTCTCAATCCTTCCCTTATCATCCCGTTTTATCATACTGCCTTTCCTGCAATACTTCTACTACTAATATGTATAATAATCCTAGGTTTTTTATTAAGGGTCAATACAATACTACGGAGCGCTCGGAACACTTTACTACAAACAATGATCTCAGATAGAACTCTAACTCCAGGTCCCTATTTACGATACGGTGCAGATTATGAAGGACTGCTCAAGCCTCTCCACCGGCATGGATCGAATGTGGGTCCTCTAAGTTGTGAGCCGAGCGTGCTAACAACTACACCACAGGCCACCCTCCTAACTGTTCTCGTCCTAAGTATCATTCTTTTCCTCTAAGGCTGCTAACCTTCCATTCCGTGACCCATCCAATTTCGGTCCATCTTACGTGTACATACTACACAAACTTTTCCCTTACGTACTGTATATTACCACTCACTGACTGGCTCTCTCTCTCTCTCTCTCTCAGACACACAAAGTCTCCCTAACCTCACACTCTTCTTCTCTCTCTGTCTCACACATGCATCAGACTCTTCCATAGCCTTCTGTCCCCCATTCATACATTTCCTAAGCTTTAAGGGGAGGTAGTTGGTTTTTCGAGTCCTCCTCCTCTCTCATGTTTAGCTCTATTGATTAGTTATGAGATTTCAAGACATTTGCCCCATTAGTCTGGCGATTTTCAGACTTTTTTTAAGACCTTTCGTGCCATTTATGTGTCGATTTTTTTCCTGGCGAGCGACAGCGAGCCTGTATTTGAAGTGGAATTGGCCTTCGACCGGGACATTTTTCTACCGAAAAATTTACAAATTTAAATCGAACGGGGGTCTTGTGGGTGTTTTTTTAAGTTTGATAGAGGTTTAGAGAACAAACTAAACCCCCTCCTTAAACCATTGAGCGGAACCAGTAAATTATGCTGCACAATACCGTCTATGCGCTCCCTTAACTCATGCTCTTTCATTCGTTTTATATTTTGCTCTTGGATTTTCATTACTTTGTCCTTTCCCATCGCATCTATATATTTCTAAAAGTAGTTGAAAATATCCCCATTACTCTCTATCCGTTAATCCCTTGAGGAGTATGACGCGTTTGAAGATATGTGGTAGTAAAAAGGGTTAAGTGAGATAGTTCGAAGCCTTTTTTAACCCTTCCCGCCCGGGCAGCATTTTAAAATGACACCGCGGCAGCTGGGCAGGAGCCCGGGGGACCCCTTGAAATCCGTAAGCTTGAAAGCCTATTAAGCTTGTTTTGAAAGCGGCACGTCCGACGTATGTAAACACAGTTGGTCGGAGGCGACGCGCGCACCTCCGAAAGCAAGCAGACGTCGGAGCTTTGTTGTTGTGTGGTCTGCTAAGACAAATTTAGTGTTGAAAAGTGTGTCATATTGCAAACATCGCCTCGAAACTCTCTCCACGGAAATCGTCATCACAACTGAACCAGTTGACTTAGAGAGGTCTACTCAATGCCAGTCTACAGATTGGACACCGCAGTACGTTTAGAGATGTGTTGGAATTTTCTAGCAGTTAAAATAACAAAGATATGGGTAGCCTATTAAATACATTTTTCGGCCATATCGCCCGGATTTCAACAACGTCCTTAGGAGGGCGGCCCCGGGCGGGAAGGGTTAAACTGAATAAATGTCTCTGACAGTAGCCAGAATAAATTTATAAGGACGGCAACGGTATGAAAGGGTTAAGGGGAGAATTTTATAATATATATTTGTTTATCCATTTGTGATTTTATATGGATGAAAAACACCATCTGAGGAAGAGCACTTTATTGACAACATTTCGCAGATAGCTTCATCTGGTCAAATGAATTTATATATTATTTGTAGTTTTAGTTTTCTCCCTAGACCTCGATGAAGCTTAAAACAATTACGCACTAGAGCCCCCTTCGAGATAAGTTTGTACATTTTTTGGTAGAAAAATGCTCAGGCCGAAGGCCGGTTTCTTCTGAATTGAAGGTTCGCTACCGCTCGCCAGGAAAAAAATAGACACCTAAATGGCCTGAATGGTCAGAGAATTGGGGGAATATATTAACATTTCATATTTAATGGGGCTAAACATGAGGGAGAAGGGGTCCAGAAAAAACCCGGTAGCCAAAATGTTCGCTCCTCCCTATCTACCCTCCCACTTCCGCCACTCCCTCCTTCCCTCCCCTTCCAGCCTCTGATGGTAAGCCGACACACTCATTTACCTTCCTCTTACAGCCGTGGTACTAACTAGATGACCCCCCCCCCTCTCTCTCTCTCTTCTGCACTTTATTTTACGATAGCAAATAATAATCATAATTTTCAAAACACATACTACTACTATTAATAATAAGATAATATTCAAGGACACTAGTGCGACGTTATGAGAAACAATTTATTAGGGAAAATAGGCACCAATGGATTCGCCATATTTTTCTCCATATAGTCCGCATGGAGGATTTTCGTTATCAACAAATTGAAAAATACCCACTTCACAGACAAATACACCAAAAATCTAAGTCAAAGCGGGGGTGTGGGGGCGGCAGCCCCCACCTATAATACTAGGTTAGGTTAGGTAAGGTTGTTAGGTTAGGCTAATGTCCTTTCAAATGGGTATAGGGTAGTAAACACCAGGATAGCCTATACCCGGTCAGAGGTAAGAAGAAGAAGAGTCCTGCAGTAGTCTCCTTGAATGCTACCAATAGTAATATTAATAACAATAATAATGATAATGATAATATTGGATATTAAGCTAAGCATGTACAGTTATGGACAGATGAAACAGATACAGCCTTGGTCTGTCCAGGACCTCAATAGAGGGCAGCACAATTAGTGCCCATAAATTATCTGGTAACAGTGATGGTGTGGGGGTATGGGGTGGAGAAAGGGAGGCGAGGGAGGGGGAAGGAGGGTATAGGAGTGGGAGGGGTAACCAGCGGCGACGTGGGAATAGGTGGGGGTGGAGGGAAGTGGGTGACCAAATGCTTTACTGTGAAAGAATAATTAATTTTGTGTTTTGATCATTATGTGGGATTATGATTGCGAAATATTGGAGTCCTGAGGTGTGTGTAGCATAATAAACGCGCTACAGGCTGCTAATCTGCTATTGCTATCTCTCTCTCTCTCTCTCTCTCTCTCTCTCTCTCTCTCTCTCTCTCTATACAATATATATGTGACATATAAGCATTCACATATATGATATCTTAAATCTCTAATGTAGTACTACTTCATTTTTGTTCTCTGCTTAGAGTGCCTATTGAGTTGTTATATCGGGAACGGGGTATTGCTCAAACATGGGAGCGTCAGATACAACTGAACTACCTGTTGGTTACCTAACAAGGGGAAATAATAGTAATTGTTATTATTTGTCAGTTGGTGAGTCAGTCAAACTTCAAATATCATAATTAGCGTTTCAGCATAATATTGAGTGTATATATACTGTATAGGTCATAGTAGTAACGAAAGTATGCAATGCACATATGGTGTATATAATACGGTATCAATGACACGCCAATTAAAGTGTTTTCCAAGTGTACCGGAGGTGTTATCAGTGTTGGCATTGCCACGGGTATATAATCGTTGTTCATTAAATACTTCCATAATAATGTAAACAATATAATATTATAAATGCATAAAACATTATTCAATGTATCTATAATCTAGTTTTTATTAATTTAACTACAAAGCAGAAACCAGGAAACAAAGGCTGACTAATATTTACATAGCATAACACCTGTTAAGAAAAGCAACCAGTTATATATAATGTGTCAATACAATCCTCAAAGTTTCGGTATAGAGGCGCAAAAGACCATGTTATAAAATAATATCACCACATTGAAAACTTAGTTATATTTATTGGTCAAACCTCTTGGTAGATAATTATGCTCAACAATAATGATGCAAGGGTGGTGTAAGCTTAATTAATATCAAATGAAAACACGATTATGCATAACCTTTCCGGTACACCAGGTATTTGTAGTTACGTTTTGATGTCATCATAGTGGGGCAGATAACTGGAATAATCGTTCATTTCTGGAAACAAGCACCAAAATTGGCACACATACTCCTTGGGGATTGCTCTTTTGATAAAACCCGTTAGCCACCTAATAATTCAAGATGGCGGCCATTTTTCAAGATGGCCGCCATTGAATATACAGAAACATTGCATTTCGCAATAAAATCGCAAAGACTTGTGCTATTTGAATGATCTTGGTGTCAAATCATACATTTTTCACTATGTAGAATCCGAATTTGGATCCATGGACTTACTCACTAGCTTCCTTGTACCATAATGTCAGTCCCGGAATCATAATTAGGGTAAAAAGTGCCCATATCATAGGCACCATCAGTCCGATATATTATTGGATGTACATGTAGGCAGTAGGCCTATACTTGTTTGTCACTTATTGTCTTGCTGCATGGATGAGTATACTACAACGCTTCTAAACCTCGCATCTGCAGCTGCACAGTGCCGTACAGGTCAGACCAATGCAGTAGCATTTGCATCGACCGCAGCATTCCGACTTGCATCCACACTTGGTCAGCTGCTGGCAACTCTCTGCAATGGGTGGGAGCTCTGTCCAAATGATCTGCCACAGATCTCCTTTCTTGGTCCAGCCCCAGTTGGCAGGAGTCTGCGTTTCTGGTTGACGTACTGTTGACTGACTCCAGATGCAGCCCGCCTGGTAGGCAGCACGCTTCACATGCTGCTTCAGTGCTGCTCGGGTTGGAGGAATGGCTTCGTACGGCCTCTGCTTCCGAGCAAACATGTCCAACCTCGCATCATCTACACCTTCAGCTGTGCTGGATCTGTCGTACATCATGACCACGAACTTCTCCAAGGTCTCCAGGTCTTCATCATCAACTACCGGTGGGTACTGGCTGAGTTTGCTGAAGACACCGGAAGCCTCATCACAAACATCCCAGGTTTGCCAAGCAGACTTCTTCCCTTTGCCACGGAATGCTGAAACGACATCGCAGCCAGTGAAGGCATGGAAGAAGAGCATCCCTTTGCTCTTTTCTGCAAGAGTGCAACACAAGTCATGTACAGGAACCCACCTCAGGTTCTGTCCTTGGCCAAAGGCAACCGACAACTGCTGCAGACCTAGCTCCTGAAGTGCCTGCAGAACACTGACTGCGATGACGACAACATCTGTGTCGCTGGCTTTGACCATGATGACTTTGCTGCCTGCTTCTGTTGCATGCCTGGCATGCACAAAGATCCGCGTGTCAGCTTCTTCATGACTGCACGGTGCCACCCCAGCCAGATTGATAGTGCGGTTGCTGACAGCATCTTCTTCCTTGGTCACAATGACCACATTTGGTGTGGCCACACGTGCAATCTTATCAGCCAGAAAGTTGAACAACTCGGCTTTGTTGTCATTTTCTCTCAGGAAGTTTCGCCAGTTTGAGGGAATTTTGCCCTTCCCTGTCACCCTGCGTCTCACCCCGCATCCTCGCTTTGATCTAGTTTCAGCTTTCAGACTAGATGGCCGGTAGACATCAAACACAATGTCTGTTCTCTTGTAATTGGTAGAGTATGCTTGTATTCTAGGAAGGACATCGAGCATTGCGTACTCTTCGAACGTCTTTGAACTCCGTGGGGGCAGACTGTTCACCAACGCTGCACCATCAATTATGATGGTGTTGAGTGGTACTTGAAAAGTAGACAGAATGGATAAAAAACACCATCTGAGGAAGAGCACTTTATTGACAACGTTGTATTTGACCCATATATAGGCTCCGCCTCCCCTCCCCCCATGCTTCTGCCCCCTCCCTGTCCTGCCTCCTTCCTCCCTCCCAACCCCCACCTCCCTCTCCTCCCCCGCCACCTGTCTGGACAGATATTTAAGGCCTCCTATGTACCAGCATTTGTTAGTGACCTGATGAAGCTATCTGCGAAACGTTGTCAATAAAGTGCTCTTCCTCAGATGGTGTTTTTTACCAATTATGATGGTGTCGGCGTCTGGCTCTGCCTCAGGGGTTGTAACTTGGCTCTGAAAAATGGTAGTGAGGTGGGATTTCTGACAGGTGTGGAGCTTTCCACCATCACTGAGGGCAGCAGGATGTGACTGGTTCTCATGACGGAAGAACTCCTTCAAGTCACACTCTCTGCTCTGGCATGATATGAACAGCTTGGAGAACAGTTTCCTTCAGCACTTTTTGCTTTGAAGAGTCAACAGAGGCTGGTACCTGTCGGAAAAAGTCAACCGTGTTCTTCTTGATTGGTTCATAGAAGGTGGATTCTTCTTCCCCTTCCAGTCCCTTCATAAACTCCTGGAAACGGACCTTGCCTTTCTCAACGTGTGTGCCAATCAGCTCGGCGGCAGTGTGGTGAGCAATATCCTTTGTATCAAGCGAAAGCAGGTCCCGACTCTCCTCCTGGAAAGGATTGCACATATCTGTCATGGCTTGTGAGAGCTTTTCTACTTTCTCAAGGAACACTCTTTGTGCTCGTTCTGTCTCCTCATGGTGGCTGGTGTGTTCAGTACCCTCTTTGGTCCCACATGCTGCCTCATACTGTGCAACCAAGTGGCTGACTTGAGGACCAGCTATCATCCATCTTCTCAGTGCTGATGGGTCTTCAGTCACGCCGATCACACCCCCGTCTGCCTTGATGACAGCGTTGGCCTGCTCGTGAGCTTGGTCAATAGCCATTGCTGAGAACTGTCGGCTCGATTTGTGTACAACAAAGTTTCCACTCTGGAACTCCTGAGCCAGCTGAGGATGCTTCTGTTCCAGGGTCACCATGTCTCTGTAGTGGATCGGAAGCCACCGTGCATAGTTTACATTGTTGTTGGCAAAGAAGTACGGTATCAGCTCAGCCAGTGACTGACAGTACAGGAAGAAGTTGGCTTCCCTGAATGATCGGATCAACAAGAGGATCACCAGTTCCATTGACAGCACCATATACCAGAAATGAAACTGGGGACTTTGCAGTTTGCGATGCTCACACCAAGCTTCGAAGCTAGGCACCTCTTCGGGTTGTTCATCTGTCTCTTTCGAGTAGTCCGTGTGGGTTGCCTTCAGAAGCTTGTACAGACTGCATGCTGTTATCTGGTGCATCTGTCGTGTCCAAGTGATGCTCGAAGCTGTCAGAAATGAATCTGCTGTCCCAGGAGATGCTATCCCTGCCTCCAAGAGGGCTCCTGTATTCCAATGGACTTGAGTGCCGCCATCTCAATTTGCAAGCCTCCGAACATTATGACGAACTTGTCCTCACCGTAGATTTCAGGCCAGTGCCACTGGACCTGCTTGGCTACTGCATATATTGGCTGGTCAGCAGCAATGAGTGGCACCTGACCGGGGTTCAGAAATGCCACTATCTCCTTGATCTTGCCCATCACATGCTTGACTGTAGCAACCGAGTGGGCCTGATCTCGCAGCAGAGGCAAAAGAGATGTAATGCTGACCTCAAATGGCTTTCCTCTCTTCTGTGAAGCATGGTGGGCTGACCAAGTCACATCCACTGGCCCATCTGTCACAGTGACCTTCTCCAGCCACTCATACTCCATTGCCAGTTGTGGTCTCAGCAGACTGGTGTCTGGGTGTGTCACACCACTCTGGGGAGGAGAGGGTTTCTTCTTGGTGAAGAAGGCGGGCCGGACATTGGTGAAGGAGTCTGGAAGTTCTGGAACTGTCTTCTCTTTCTCCTCTCCGAACTTCAGCTGTCCACGCTCTTCACCTTTGTCTTCTTTGGTTGGGTGCTGGAAAACAGAGACGCTGGTTCCATGGAAAGAAGTGGTCGCAGTCGTTGCAGTGGGATTGTGGTCTATGTTGTCCATGGCTGATGTGGTGAACAGCCCTTTTTGCAGAACTGATGGACAGACCACCCCATCCTCCACGTACTTGCTGACTGTTGCATCTCCCAGCTGTGCAGATATCTGTAGCACCCTGTCGTATGAAATGCTGATGCCATGCTTGTTAAGCATTTCCACCAACTTTCTCTTTCTGGTCTTTGTGTAGACGGACATCCCCATGCAAACAGGGAATGGGGTCTCTCTGTCTTTGGAGTATCTGTGAGTTGCTGCTTCTTCTTTGTACCTTGCGTAGTAGTTGTACTGAAGCAGCTGAGCAATTGCTAGATATGTCTTTGATGCGCCAAACCTCAGTTGAGATTTGATGTCCGCTCCGTGTTCAAGCATGGCCACAAACTGAAGAAGAGTGAGTGGAATGGCCTGCTCGATGCACCCCTCATGGAAGGTTCCATCAAATGTGGACTTGTGGTCCAGCATATGTCTTCGCAAGATGTTAGCTGCTTTGCCAAGGATAATAGCTTCACTATAATAGTCAGAGGCTTCTGACAGACAAAGCCCACATCTTTCTGGAAAGCCAGAAGAACATCCCTTCCCTGCTTGTGCACTTCCAACTCAGGTATTTCTGACAGCAGTTTTTCCTTCAGTCTTGTGGAGTTGACAGTAGGTGCATCAACACCCAGCTGTTCCAGGCGCTGGGCATACAGGTGAACTATGTCTGCAAGTCGGAAGACTGCAGGACCCTCGCCAGATCTGGTGGTCTCCACTAGATATGTGACTAGCTCTGAGAATGCCTGTGGGTGGGCATCCTCTTCGGGTGCACGTTCCTGTTCCAGTCTCTTGGTGGCTCTGAGGTACGTCCTCTCTCTATTGTACAGGTCTGTCAAGCATGCAAAATGGTATTTGAGCTCCTGTGCAATAGCATCTCCACCGCTGAGTCTTGCAAGAAGTTTTCCGTCATTTAAAGTTTGGGCTCATTCATTAAGTCTGTTATTGAGGTTCATCGTCATAACTTGTCTGAGTTCAGAGGATGGGGCTTCTTTTTCACATATGGAACACGTTTGGCCTTCAAGGCTGGTTCTACGCAGCTTGGTCTGGCATTCTACTGGCTGAGCACTCTCTGCTCTTCTTTTTCTGGCTCTCTCCAGTTTCGTGTTGTTGAACATAAGGCGACAACTTTGGTGATACTGCGCCTTGTTCCTCCTCAGAGTTTCTTCAATGCCACCACCATCATCAAGTCTGGCTGGATCCAGAACAATAGGCATCTCATTAATTGCGTGAAAGAGGGGAATAGTAGTCGTAATCATAGTGTAGCCATCATGTTCTTGTGGTTGTTGTGCACGTGGTGACTTGAGCTCTTCACTCTTCTTCTGGCAAAGACAACATTTGCTCCAGTCAGTCCGGAATTTAGACGGTCCTGGATCTGTATTTGCCATCTTGGTGAATACAGTATGATAATTATCTTTAACACAGATATAATAGATAACAGATAATCACAGTATATAACAGATAATCACAGTATGATATAACACAGTATGTTATATGATAACAGATATAACAGATAATCACAGTATGGTAATTATCTGTATTCAGTGAATCAAGGCCGAGGGGTTATCCTTTTACCACCTTGATCACAATCATGCACAATAAGGTATGGGATACGACTAGGTTCGGGAATAAAAATATATGACCTACACCTAGCCCGATCGTTCATCCAGTATCATTTAAGTCCCGTGCGATCTGTACACTATCCAGGTAACTACATGCAAAGCAATGTAAAGCCCTGTTACCCTTGGCTAGGCTCTCCCGCGCTGGCACACCCTGTCAATTCAGGTGCGGGTATCTAACTAAACATCTATGTTAAACTACATGTAATCTACAGTAGCTAACTGATGCGGGGCTTGTTAGACAGCATTTGGGACACTAAGCTAATTATTTAGCTACACTAAACTAATTATTCAGCTGATACTGAACCCCATGCTGAGTTTCACAGCAGCTGTGCCACCAGTGTTCCCTGGCTGTGCGTTGACATCCGCTGTTGAGCTACTACTCTACACCTTCTGCTGCAAGTCTCTCAAATGTCCCCCCCCCCACCGTATCGTGTCATGTCCAGTTTGAAAGCCTTGTACAGGAAGATGCTACACATACTAAACCTCTAACACTACTACGATATACACTACCATGCATTTTAGCCGAGTCAGACGTAACATGAACCTATAATTTAGCAGAATATTAGGATTCCGGGACTGATATTATGGTACAAGGAAGCTAGTGAGTAAGTCCATGGTTCCAAATTCGGATTCTACATAGTGAAAAATGTATGATTTGACACCAAGATCATTCAAATACGACAAGTCTTTGCGATTTTATTGCGAAATGCAATATTTCTGTATATTCAATGGCGGCCATCTTGAAAAATGGCCGCCATCTTGAATGTTTAGGTGGCTAACGGGTTTTATCAAAAGAGGAATCTCCAAGGAGTATGTGTGCCAAATTTGGTGCTTGTTTCCGGAAATGAACGATTCTCCTGAACTTTGCAGTTATCTGCTCCACTATCAGTAGAAGTGAAAGCGTTAAATGAGATAGCGTTAGGGCCATTCCTTGCTACGGGTCCTAAGCTGTATACAGTTGGTTAGTGCCTCAGAGATATGAGGATACGCTTCTTCACTTATTATGGCATATAGTAAATGAGTTCATTATTTTTTGGCGGGACGTCTTGTAGTTGGAGGAGTAATTGAGATAGCCATTACCGATTTTATAGATAAATAGCATTCCAAAACTGAGGAACATCCTATAATGATCGTGAAATTAAAGTGAAACAGCTTACACGTATTAAGGAAGGGTTGGGAATACATTAACATTCAATACTGAATAGGGTTAGAATAATTATGGTGAGCAAAGGTGCATGGTATATACAACTTGTAAAACGAAAATAATGCATTGTGCTGCTTTATGATATATACATGTGTTTAAGATAATTATAGCAATTCATAATATCATGACATAGGCAAAAGTAGAGTCCGAATGTTTGAGATATAGCTACTAGCAATCTAGAGAAAGATAAACCAGGAGATACGTAAAGCTTGGTCAATTAACTTTAACAGATTACAGAAAACAGGAAGAGATTAAAGGCGCAAAAGAGAAATGGGAGCAACGAATTATCAGTCCTCATTAATTATTTAATCCCGTTCTCAAAAAAACAAAAAACAGGGTGAATTTTAATTTATATGAATATATGACCTGTGATTTCGTATAATATGTAACAGTAAATTGTGAATAACATAAAGCTTAACAACATGCTCAGTATTTTAAAGTTGATTGAAAAGAAGGAGTTGCAGCATTTCCGTGTTTATTGTTGTCAGAATTGTTGTACGAAAACACACACTTGGTATGGAATATAATTATACACATATATTTTATTTATGGGGCTTTCAAACTATTACACGTAACATAACATTTCTTAATTTAATATTTCTTTAGGTTACCAATAATACAATCTTGACAAATATTGCCAATCAATAATATAAGGTCCATTGATTTCTTAATATATTTAGTTACAAACCGACTTTACAATAGTATTATTGGTAACTCTAGATTTTATACATCCTTATTAACCAATAAAGAGGGCAATCTTAATCTTACTAAATAATTGACTCGCACAAAACCTGTAGAGCGAGACTGAAATAAAAGCATGGTCATTGTATAGTTAGTAGAGAATTTTTCTATGTGAGTTAGTGAGACAAAAGGCAGAACTGCCTGTGACGAGTGCCTTCCTCATAGTTGAAAGAGTGACAGGGCCAAAATCAAGGAATGTTCGAGCCAAAATGCCTGGACACACGGAGTTTAAAGTAATTAAAGTCATAGGATGAGGGGAAAATGGATTCAGGGTAGAGCGTTCCAGAGCTCAGCTGTTGAATGGGAGAAAGATTGGGAATATCGTTTCACTATTGGGTTGGAGAGTTGCAAAGAGTAGGGGTGGGATTGTGTTGGAAGACGGGTTCTACGTACTCTTCGTAGAGGAGGTGGTATACATTGAGAGAGGGTGAGGAACACTGAATATTGTAAGATCGGTAGAATGGCGAGAGAGATGCAAGTTTGCGGCAAAGAGAGAGAGATCGCAGAGAGTCGGGGAGTGGACGTGAGTTAATGAGACGAAAGGTTCTCTTTTCTACTTTGTCAAGAAATGCTGTGTGAGAGGATCTTCCCCACACATGTGAACAATACTCAATACATGGACGCACTGTGCCTCTGTACAGAGCAAGAAGCTGTGCCGGGGTAAAGAACCCCCGGAGGCGATTGAGCACACCCAGCTTCTGGAAAGCTGTTTTTGAAGTAAGAATAGTTTCCAAAACTTTGGAGATGCAAGAAATGAGAGCAATTGGACGATAGTTGGAGGGTTGAGAGCGATAGGTTGAATGAGAGCAAACTTCTAGCAAGAAGGAAAGACATTAGAGGAGAGACAGAGACAAAAAAGTTTGCCAAGGCAGAGAGTCAGCACGGAAGCACAGTTTTTTTTAGTACAACAGGAGGAACACCATCACGCCTCTTAGTTAAGCCCAGAGAGGGTAGAGAGCACATATTTAAAAGAGACCAGGATATTAGGTATAAGTAGGAGAGAGAGGGTTGGAGATGAAGAAATAACACCAGAATCATCTAAGGTGGAGTTCTTAGCGAAATTTTGGGTGAAGAGTTTAGCTTTGTCAGAAGAAGTGACGGTAGTGCCGTCAGAGTGGAAAAGGGGAGGGAAAGACAGAGAAGAACAATTGGTGGAGAGGAGTTTGGCTAGATACCAGAAAGTTTGGAAAGAGTTTAGAGTTGGATAATTCAGAGAGAGGTAACCTGACCAAGATTCGAACCCACTCACTCCAGGTATATTTGGAGGAGCTGGGCAACATAACCACTCGGCAATGAGCATATGGCTCAATGGTTATGGTGCTCAGCTTTTCCAAATATACCTGGAGTGAGTGGGTTCGAATCTTGGTCAAGACACCTCTCTCCCAACCTGTACGACAATATCATTTGATATTGGACAGTTCCTTGCATTTAACCCTTTCATGCACATATGACACAGAGGTTGCCAGATTAGCAATAAGAAATAGAGTTCCCTCACTCTTATAATTACCTCTCCAAAATTAGTTTTCTGCCCACAGCTAACTCAAAGACAACTGCAGAGGTTGAAGTAACTAAACTAAAGGTTTCTAAATACCCCTGATGGTAACAAAGGCTTTAAAGTATCCCCAATATGCTCAAAATAGCGTCATATGTCGGAGAGGGTTAATATAGAATCGATGAAAGAGTGTTTGGTGAGTGAAAGAATTTGGCTTAATTCTGGGCAGACACATAGGAAGAATAAGATTCTGGAGTTTGAAGGTGTCGGTACCATTTGAATGTTTCATCCTTATTGCGGACAGAAGTAGAACAAGCGTGAGTAAACCAATTTTTTTTTACATTAGTCTGAGGGAAAGAAAATGGAATGTATGCCTCCATGCCCGAGAGGATTACCTCGGTAATGCGGTCAGCACTCTCCAAGGGTCCTTGGCAACGGAAGCAAAAGTAATTCCATGAGAAATCAAAGAAGTACTGCCGGAGAACATCCCAGTCGGCAGTGCCAAAGTGCTATAAGTGTCGCTGGCTGGCTAGTTCAGCTCATGAAGGTGCAAAGGCATCAGTACATGTGGAGAATAAACAGAGCGAGTTCTTTGATCTGAATGTTGGGTTAAAGCAAGGGTGTGTGATGTCTCCATGGTTGTTCAATATATATATGGATGGAGTCATGAAAGAAATACAAGGAAGAGCAGTGGAAGTTGGTGTACTGCTGATATGGGAAGGAAATGAGTGGAAGTTGCCTGTACTGCTGTTTGCTGACGATACAGTTCTGATGAGCGATAATTAATTGGAGTTGCAGAGTCTGGTAAATATGTTTGGAACAGTGTGTGAACAACGAAATCTGAAGGTAAATGCGTGGAAGAGTAAGGCTATGGTCTTTGAAAGGGGTGCAGTCACAGAGTGTGAGGGGGTGGATGGGACTCTATAGCCTTGGCAGGCAACCCATCTAGGGGAATAAACCCTAAACAAATTACCGATGGGTGACACGCTAATCGGTGCCACTTATAGGTGTTGATCTTTATAACAGAGAGAGAGAGAGCTTGAATAGTCAGGCTATGGAGAATATCAGCTCATTTAAGTATTTGGACAGTGTGTTGAATAAAGATGGGAGTATGGATAAAGAAGTACAGGAGAGGATGCAACAGGGGAAGAGGGTTTTAGGAACGTTGAAAGCAGTAACAAAAAATAGGATGGTCAGTATGGAAGTAAAGAAATACTTGCATGACAGTGTGGTAATCCTAACATTGACATTCTGGAGTGAAGCATGGATGTTGTTGGAGAGACACAAACCAAGAGTAAGAGGGGTGGAAATGAGTTACTTGAGAAGTGCATGCGGAGTTACATGGAAGGATAGACAGATGAATGAGGAAGTACGAGAATAGTGCGGTGTGGATGTAGATGTGCTGGAAAGTGTGAAAAGGAACGCCTTGAGATGGGTCGGACATGTGGAACGTATGGGAAGTGAGAGAATGACTAAGATAGTGTATGAGACTGAAGTGGAAGGACAAAGAGGGAGAGGTAAACCGAGAGAGAAGTGGAAGGATGGAGATAAGAAGTATATGTGCGAAAGCCGTGCTGAATGAGAGGACGAGCATCAACTGACTGGGGACAGAGGTGCATGGGGGCGATTCGTTCGTGGCCAGCCCTTCGGGGATCACGGCGTCCGGCAATATATACAGTATATAGATAGACGAAGTGGGTTGCATAAAAAGTTGTGGTGTGCAATGTGTGGCATGTCTGAGGAGGCACTGGTGAAGAAGAAAACCTTCGTGTTGGCATGAGGAGGAGGCGGAAGGAATCTAGCGGTGGTGGCAAACCGGAAATAAATCTCAAGCATAAAAAGAAAAGCAGCAGAGGACATTTTTAGATATCAAAGGCAATGCAAATCATATATTTGCTTGCCTAAAAGTGCCTTAGTATAATTATGTTGATTCACCAAAGAATGAACAAAGCTCGGTGAGAAACATTAAACTTGATTTAAAAAATAGTTTGTAAATAATGGAAAGATGCATTAACCTACTTTTTATGTGCGTGATCATTCTTCTGACGAAGAATCTGGTGCCAGAAGCATAAGAGAGTGGGTTACAAATGGCTTCGAGAGAGTTATAATTAACAAGAATACTTTTACACAAACCTGAAGAAGAGACAAAACAAATAAAGTACATTACATTTATGGTATTAATCAAGAAAGCAAAGCAAATAACGTGTTGAATTGTCAGACGAAACGTATTAAGAATGTTTCTGATGTTCGCCACACAAGGAAATAGAAAGTAAGAGCAAGTAATCACAATCTTTCAAGAATTTAACGATCAAAAGAGAACATTCCCTGAAGATGGTGAACAAACATAAACCAAAATCAAACACAGAGGAGGGCAAGATATATTTAGCAGAAGGTAATAAAAGACCCGAATGTAACTGACAGACTTTCAAGAATAACACAACCAAAATGTTTCCCTGAGGAGAGTGAACAAAAATTTTAGTCGAGATGAAAATAGTGGTGTGACGAGGGTTGGGAAAGGGTTGGGTGTGCTAAGTGTTTGTTGCCTGTCACCTGGCTAATACTGTGGGGAGAAATTTAGTTCAACATTTATTGAATTGTAGGAATAGAAACTCGTCATAAAAACGAGGGTGTGAAGTCTAATGATGAATAAATCATTCTTTCAAGTTATATTATTTTTATCATCGTTCATTACACCAATAACACTTGTTACATTTAATGCTTCCAAAACCCAATTTCTCCATCTATCTACCCGTCCGGAACTCCCAGCGGACTTATCCCTTATTCTTCAACAATACAAACATCAATCCTTCATCTTCTCTCAATATTCTTGGTGTCTCTTTTTCTTCTGCTCTCATTTGGAAGGACCATATTACCAGTCATGCTAAGGCAGCCTCCCAGAAGCTGGGTGTGCTCAACCACCTCAGAGGGTTCTTTACCCCTGCACAGCTTCTTGCTCTGTACAAGGGCACAGTGCATCCTTGTATTGAGTATTGTTCACATGTGTGGGGAGGTTCCTCTCACACCACTCTCCTAGACAAAGTTGAAAGGAAAGCCTTTTGTATCATTAACTCCCGTCCACTCACCAACTCTCTGCAATCTCTCTCTCTCTCTCCACCGCAATGTTGCATCTCTCTCGCTATTTTATCGCTACTATAATAATCAATGTTCCTCAGAGCTTTCCCAGTGTATACCACCTCCTGTACGTAAGGCAGGCACGTGGTACCCGTCTTGCAACACAATCCCACCCCTACTCTGTGCAACTCTCCAACCCAAGAGTGAAGCGTTACTCTCAAACTTTCTTCTATTCAACAGCTGAGCTCTGGAACTCTCTCCCAGAATCAGTCTTTCCCTCTTCTTATGACTTAAACTGCTGCTTACTCCGTGTGTCCAGGCATTTTGGCTTGAACGTTCCTTGATTTTGGCCCTGTCACTCTTTCAACTATGGGGGAGGCACTCACTACAGGCTGTTCTGCTTTTTGCCTCCCTCACTCACATAGAAAAACAAAATTGAAATTAATGAAAACATGTGATTCTCCCTGGATTAGAACCTAGCATATCTCATACAGAACTTACACGCTCTAACCATTACACCATCGAGTACTTACAAGTGATAAATTAATTACTACGTTTTCACTGAACCTGCATCGTCACTGTCTCGTTGTCTCAACTCACAATCTCCAACAACACGCCACCTATTGAGCTTCTCACTTACTAGGCACTAACACCCATTGCATATTTTGATCGTGTGAATTTATATTGGAAATAACGAGGGTATTTTGTTTACGGCTTGTGGATGGGCTTCGTGGCAATGTACAGTCACGAGCATAAATGCTGCGACATCAACCAAATAACGTCAACTGCTTCATCACGAGAGGTTTATATTAAGCTGAATACAATTGTTTGACGATAGATAGAATGAACTAATGAAATCATTGTGAGTTTGAATACATGGTTTAGCAATACCTTTGGAGACGAAGAGCCGAACATTATCTGGCAGTTGTCGCAGTATTTATGCTCGTGACTGTACAGTACTGAAACCAAGTACAGCACAAATTCCATCCCAATAACATCTTCCTGTTGACACATGGAAATTTTACCCTGGAACTCTAAAATTAGTAGTCTAGTAGCAAGACCACTCGGCCACACTCACTCTAAATGTATTAATATTTAACTAAGGTGTGGTGGAGTAGTCTTGCTATAAAGTGGCTAGTTATACAGTACAGTACATAATTATAGGTTTTCAACAGAAAACGGAATTACCCTTTTCATTAATGTTTTACATTAATGTCATATTTTTAACCCATGTTGTACCGGTGCCGTCCCTTTAACTTTATTATGGCTACCATTAGACCATTTCATTCAGTCTAAAAAGGTCCTTCAGCAATTAACAGGCGTGGAACTATCTCACTAAACCCTATTTACTACCACAGATCCTTCTTAAACTGCACTAAATCGTATAAATGTAGCAAACAATAAAATTAAAAAGAATTCGCCGGTACAGAAGGGGTTACACAATATATATTTTTTATATATATTGAAGGGTGCGCCTGGAAGTGTGGTGGGAGGGTTTGTGGCTTTGGCTCCGCTGCATGTCTGCCTGCCGAGATCGGAACCTCTCCGGGTGGTCGGGGGCCGGGGGAGTGCTGGAGCGACCTTGGTGACCCTGGTCTCTGGGTCTTCTCCTGGGTGACCTGGATGTGTGAGTTTGTGCTTTTTATCTGTTTATTTGTTGTTTTATGTTGTTTTTGTGTTTTCCCTGTTCTTGCTCTGTCTTGAGTCGGCTACCCCCAAAATGGGGATTGGGCCTGAGCATATAGATAGATAGATATATATTTAAATATATTTTTGGTTGTTACAAAATAGCAGGTGTTCTCTCAGTTATACACGTCCGTGCAATAGCGAACTAATTACCAATATAATCAATTTACCTGAAATGTAGCACCCAATTAGCCAAACAATTAGCATTGCGTCTCTTGCGATCTGTCATACTAGATGAAACTGCTATATTTACCAAAGCTTCCAATACTCTGTTCGATTAATACTATCGATACATTTGGTCGCAGATGACATGCATTTGTATTGCTGGTGATAAGGACATAATTTACATATAAAAGATATGGTTAATTAATTCGTACAATATAAATATTTTCCTGCATTTTTTGTCATTGCGATTAGTATATGTAAAATCTCGAGTGGACCAAAACAAATATATATATATAGGCTATATATAATAATATATACAGTATATCTAAATATATATATATATATATATATATATATATATATATATATATATATATATATATATATATATATAAAACAATGAGGTATGTGCCTGATTATATAGATAGATGTATAGATAGATAGATTAGATAGATAGATACACAATAATTACCTGCGGAAGTCAAATTCAAAGCACTTTTCAATTCGATTATGACACAAAGAAAAAGTAGCTGGTTTCGACTGTTGAATGGTTGTTAATAGAAAATAGTAACCTACATCTGGAGTACTTGTTGTTGCTAACCCCTCTGTCCCCTACTTACTTCCTAATCCTGCCACGGACATTCGTTCCAGGGCAGTAGTTCCCTTTCCGATGTTCCCTTACCCACTCTAAACCACTGTTTGGACACTTGATCCTCAGTGTTTTGGAGGACAAGCAACCTAGAAGGGTCACTAGACCTGTTGTTGCTTGATTTCCTTTGTACTCCTATGTACTTCCGTTGTTGGTGTCTCAGTCTTTACTATATGAAACATTGTTCTTGTTATTTTATCTGTTACTGATTCTGTAAAGAGGCTTCAGAATATGACTTTAATGGTTCAATAACGCAAAGGGGTGTACTCGTATTATTACTCACGACTGTACTATCAGAGGAGTTACGTATCCTCTGTCATTCATGGTTCCAAAAAAAAATTAAAAAATAAATCCAATGAGCAAAACCCCAGTCACCTAACCTAACCTAACCAGGATTTTGGAGTGTGAAAACAATGAACAATGCAATGTGTAATTGCAACCATAAACGTGCTTAATTTTATATTATACATGTGAGACTGCGATTGTGTCCACTTTTGATTTTTGGGTTTCTATCCACTATGGTTTTGTTCTCTGGGGTTTGTCCATCGGGACCCCGCCTTTCATAGCGTTATTTATATGAATTTCTTACTAAAATTATTTCTGTTCAGGCTTCTTGCTACTGTACCATTATCGAAACGTGGATCAGAGTTCCAGTTTGGATTTTCTGGTTCTCCTACGGTGTCTCTATTGAAAGACAACATTGTATGCAAATGGATGAAAAACTATTTTATTATGAAAGGTTTTTCTGACAAGAGGAATTATAAAACATAAGTTGATCTCAATAGAATGCTACATACATACATACATACATACATACATATATATACTATATATATATATATATATATATATTTTCTTTAATAACCAACATATATATATATATATATATATATATATATATTATACATATATACTGTATATATATATATATATATATATATATATATATATATATATATATATTTATTTATTAGTCTAGTATTGGCCGGGCGATTAGCTTTAACTCACGAAGGACCTCCAGGAATGAAAGGGATAGGATAAATTTAAAGTTCGACTTTGAATTCGAATCTCTCCCAGGCTCTGTGACATTGCCATTCAAGCCTTGGCAACTCTAATGGAATCAAATAGTTAAGGAAATTGTGTGCATTTGTCACCCTCTCATGCGAACGCTGTGTAAACGATAGCGAACATTTGACTAAAAGTGAATCGCATTTTCACTGCATGATAATTGTAACTTTACAGATAACAGGAACGTAAAGGAAAATTATAAGCATTTATTTACAAACATGGGTGCTTTGGTCCGTTTATTCGTATACTGTAGATGCAAATAATAATAATAATAATAATAATAATAATAATAATAAAATAATCTCTTTCATTTTCTGCAGATACAAAGGACAGTTATGATATTCCATGCCATGAAGACTGCAATAATTAGTGTAGTATTAAGGGAGCCCACCTTGCTTGTTTTTCTCTTTCTCTCCCTCTCTCTGGCTTGTATCCATTCGGCCCCATTCAGCCTACTGTTTTAAGACGTTTACCCCCATCCAGGTGTCAATATTTTCCTGGCGAGCGGTAGCGAGCCAGCATTTATATATTTTTGTTTGCATAGCAAGCGAAACGGCGAATCCGGATTTCTCCATACAATGCTGGCTCGCTATCGCTCGCCAGGAAAAAATCGACACCTGATGGGGATAAACGTCTTAAAACAGTTGGCTGAATGGGGCCAAATGGATACAAGCCAGGGAAAGAAAGAAAAGGAGAGAAAGAACAAAAAGTGCCGGTGATCCCCCTTAAGAATGTAATGGTGCCGATGCTGTATAAAATACGATTGTATTCGGTGCAGCTCAAATATTATGTGATCACGAAAGGAAGTATTATCAAAAACCATTCAGGGGAGAATGATCGTTTTTATGGTCCCCCTTCTTCCTCACGTTTCGCCCCATTAGTGTTCAGATTTTAAGACGGTCGGCCCATTAGTTTGGCGATTTTAAGACCTTTCGCCGATTTCTTTGTCAATATTCAGACTTTGTGTACCAATTAGGTGTCAATGATTTACTGGCAAGCGATAGCGAACCTATAATTTAAGTGGAATCGGCCTTTGGCCGGGAATTTTTTTTATCAACAAATTTACACATTTATCTTGAAGGAGGGTCTTAGGTGGGTGTTTCTTTTAGCTTGATGGAGGTCTAGGGAGGAGACTAAAAAAAGTAAAAAAACAAAAAATACATAAAAGAGCCAACAAATACGCCCAGCCCCCCTGAACAGAAAGCGTGTACTGAAATTGCAAAATGTTGTTATTCTCTGTTTAAAATTTGACCTAAAAGTTCAAGCGATACAAACTTTATCACAGAGGTTTCCATTCTCAGCAAAATATAATATTTTTACCTAGCCTACTTTTCCTCCCCTAAGGGAACCCACCTCGCTTTTTTTCTCTTTCTCTCCCTCTCTCTTTGGCTTGAATCCATTCGGCCCCATTCAGCCTACTGTTTTAAGACGTTTATCCCCATCCAGGTGTCGATTTCTTCCTGGCGAGCGATAGCGAGCCAGCATTGTATGGAAAAGTCCGGCTTCGCCGGATAAATTTTTGTATCGAAAAATGTACAAATTTAGCTTGCTGTCAAAACAAAACAAAATATATGCTGGCTCGCTCCCGCTTGCCAGGGAAATATTGACACCTGGATGGGGGTAAACGTCTTAAAACAGTAGGCTGAATGGGGCCGAATTGATACAAGCCAAAAATAGAAAAGGAGAGAAAGATACAACAAAGCGAGGTGGGCTCCCCTAACACGCTGCGCTCTGCCTGGTTACACATTACATTCCCGAGGCGTGCAAAAAAAAAAAAAAAAAAAAAAAAAAAAAATGTAACAAAAGTGTAAATGTTTAACCGATACTTTCCGCCTGGTGGGTTTAGATGCAGGTTGTAATGTCTTTTTCAGCCGCGTTGTTAGCACTTTCTGACACTTGTTAGGGGTGGGTAAGGGGGGGGGGGGTAGTGATCTTGTTGCGAGAAAGACTGACCATCCTTGTCCTTAAATGCCATTTTGCTTCCTCAATGATCAAACAATGGGGTTTTATTAAGTTTTTCATCACGTTGACATACATGTTAGGTTGAAACAGGGGTGTGTGATGTCCCTGTGGCTATTTAATGTATATATGGATGGAGTCATGAAAGAAATACAAGGAAGAGCAGTGGATGTTGGTGTATCGCTGATGAGGGAGGGAAATGAGTGGAAGCTGCCTGTACTGCTGTTTGCTGATGATACAGTTCTGATTAGCGATAATGAATGGGAGTTGTAGGGTCTGGTAAATGTGTTTGGAACAGTGTGCAAAAAACGGAATCTGAAGGTAAATGCGGGGAAGAACAAGGTTATGGTCTTCGAAAGGGGTGAAGCCACAGCATGTGAGGTGAAGTTGAACTGTCAGGTTATGGAGATTGTCAGCTCATATAAGTATCTGGGCAGTGTGCTGAGTAAAGATGGGACCATGGATGAAGAAGTGCGAGAGAGGATGCAACAGGGGAAGAAGGTTGTAGGAATGCTGAAAGCAGTAACAAGAAATAGGGTGGTCAGTATGGAAGTGAAGAAGTCCTTGCATGACAGTGTGGTAATCCCGACACTGACTTACGGAAGCCAAGCATGGACGTTTGAGAAGAGACTCAGACCAAGAGTGAGAGGGGTGGAAATGAGTTACTTGAGAAATGCGTGCGAAGTTACATGGAGGGATAGACAGACGAATGAGGAAGTAAGAAAGAGGTGTGGTGTAGAGGTAGATGTGCTGGAAAGTGTGAAAAGGAACACCTTGAGATGGTTCGGCCATATGGAACATATGGGAAGCGAGAGAATGACTAAGAAGGTGTACGAGAGCGAGGTGGAAGGACACAGAGGGAGAGGTAGACTGAAAGAGAGGTGGAAGGATGGAGTGAGGAAGTATATGGATGAATATATATATATATATATATATATATATATATATATATATACAGTATATCCACTCTACTTCTATTGATATTATATGACAGTTAACACATATATATATATTCGTCGTTGTATCATATTCTATTGTATTTCTCTGGTGTATCGGAAGAAAACCAGCGAGTATTTCGAACTGTATTAATTTGATGTGTCATCAGATCCCTTCAGGCGGTGTACGGTCGAGCTAATAAGTCATGTCCCAGCTGTCATTACGTTTGGCTTGCTCTGTGCTGTATTTATGTCTGTCAGATGTTGAATAGGGTGGGGAAGTGTAGGAACATGTTTATATATTTCACTCGATATGAAGAAATGAAGCTTAGATATTGCTGATACCAATTATTGATCAAAACATACTTGGTGCTGAGACCTCACTTATTTGCGCGACTGTACAGTCACAAACATAAATGCTGCGACAACAACCAGGTAACGTCAACTCCTTCATCACGAGAGGTTTATATTGAGGTGAATAAAGTCGTCTGACGGTAGCTAGAATGAAATAAAGAAATCATTGTGAGTTTGAATATAAAATTTAGCAATACCTTTGGAGACGAAAGGGCGAACATAATCTGGTTGGTGTCGCAGTATTTATGCTCGTGACTGTACATGTGATACTATCGTCAGCGTAAAATGACTTCCTGGTCTTGTGCTCTTTGCATGATGGACTTGTTACTAGGGCGTGTTGGGTGGATTTAAGGTGTGGCTGATGGACTGTTGAGGTTAAGGGGAGATGGGTCATCTTTCTGGTCCCCTTTCTCCCTCGTACAAAGGAGTACAAAGGAAATCAAGCAACAGGTCTAGTGATCCTTCTAGGCTGCTTGTCCTCCAAAACACTGAGGATCATGTGTCCAAACAGTAGTTTAGAGTGGGTAAGGGAACATTGGAAAGGGAACTACTGCCCTGGAACTAATGTCCGTGGCAGGATTAGGAAGTTAGTAGGGAACAGATGGGTTAGTAATTGAGGGGAGGATAAAATAAAGTTATTCATTTACAAACGCACTTAGTCGCGGGTTTGATGTGGTGATATTTGTCTAGGCGAAGTTTAAATGAATCAACAGTGCTGCAGTCTATAAGATTTCGGGGAAGCCCATTTGTTTTGAGATCATAAGACGTTCGGCCCATTAGTGTGGCGATTTTAACACCTTTTGCCCCATTTCGTTGTCAATTTTAAGACCTTTCGTGCCATTTAGGTGTCGATTATTTCCTGGCGAGCGACAGCGAGCCTGAAATTTGAAGAGGAAGCGGCCTTTGGCCGGGACAATTTTCTACCAAAAAATGTACACATTTATCTTGAAGGGGGTGTCTATGGGATGTTTTGCTAAGATTGATGGAGGTCTAGTGAGAAAACTAGGAAACTAACACCTTATTGGCGGGCTAGGCGGTCAATTTGACCGTAGCGCCCAGCGTTTTTTTTTTAACCCTAAATAGGGTTGTTCACGTGATCATTTTCATGCCTAAATAAGACCCAAAGCGTAAAACAAGTATCTATCCCTGAAAGGGTGTAAACAGAGTTTTCCAATGACACCCGAACCATCCTTGTACGACCACTGGTTCTCTTGCAACGATCGTGCAACACGAGTGCAAAAACCCTGTAATTAGGTAATTTCCCTGTGTAGCGAGTGAGAAGAGGGGGAGGAAGTTAGAATACAGTTCAGTTGGTCCACCACGGTGGTTGGGGAACGGTCATAGGGTTGCTACACTCCTCCCACCGCTCAGCTCTCTCTCTCAGCAACATTACGTGGTGAAAATGGCACTCGACATAAGTTGTGAACCGCCACATAGTCCATATTTATTTCACACGACATAAGTTGCGCGCCGCCAGTTAAGGGTTAAGGAAGAAATGTATAAAGGAAGAAATGTATAAAAAAACAAACAACGGTCAGTCTCCCCTTAAACCACACCCCTTTTATCTAACCATAGCAAGTATTGGATAGGATTTCTGTCAGGAACCTTCTGAATGGATTCACGCCATTAATTAAGGGGAGACGGATTATTATGATTTTTTTTTTCTATTAATTCATGTATTCCTTTATATCTAGTTTTCTCGCTAGATCTCCATCAAGCTTAGAAAACACCCCCTAGATCCCCTTACAAGATAAATTTGTACATTTTTCGGTAGAACATTTTTCCGGCCGAAGGCCGGTTCCTCTGAAAATGTCAGGCTCGCTATCGCAAGCCAGGAAATAATAGACACCTAAATGGCACGAAAGGTCTTAAAATTGACAATGAAATGGGGCGAAAGGTGTTAAAATCGCCAAACTAATGGGCCGAACGTCTTATAATCTCAAAACAAATAGAGCTTAACACGAAAGAGAAAGGGGACCAGAAAAACGACCTATCTCCCCTTAACCTCAAGAGTCCATCATCACCCCCTTTAACCCGATTTTATAAAAGCCGTGAATATTTGGATGTGGAGGTCAGGTAAATGGAGATAGTTTATTGAATATGGCAACAACCAAATTGCCTGCCGAAACATACGATTATCACTATTACTTACATTAAAATGATTAAGTCTGAAGCAGAATTTGTAAAGTTACTAAGAAGTTGTTAAATATACAAAGATTAAGTTATTTAAGTATTCACTATCCTTTCTGTTATATTATTTAAGGAATAATATATGCATTGTATGTATGTATATGTATTTACTCAGGCCCATTCCCCACTTTTCCTATTTTTGTTTCATTTGTTTTCTTTCAAATAACTAAACAATTTCCCTCTAATAAGAAGAGGGTGGTGGTGGTGAGCTTCTTGTAATTGATCTACCAACACCTTATATCGCTCATATGCCAAAAAAATACCCTCATTGTTCCCTGATTAAATAACACTGTATGAATATTCCCATATTCAAAATATGTTACAGGGGGACAATGCCTAGTGAGTTCACTGCTCAATAGGTGGCGTTGTGAGAGTGAGGGTCTGAGTCTGGAGGGTGAGACGGTGAAGCACTTGAGCGAAGCAACCAGCCGCTTCAGAGATGGAGCTGCTTCGAGCCATGATGGATGCTTCGCATGTCTCACTCCCCAGACTGGAACAAGACCTCACGGGCTTCACCGTGTTGAGCGGTGGAATGTACAGGCTCTCAGCCTATGCCCGAGAGGGAGTAGTTGGAATATAGAAAAAAAAAAAAAAAAAAAAAAAAAAATACTGTCTAACAAACATTTTAGTAGCTAATATGGCTAGTTATATCAGAAAACTATCACGATAATAATGATATGAAAGATGGACACAGAGACAGCAATAATATGGCTGATCAGTGGTATTACATGTTAAATTCGGTATTTATTATAGGAATCATTATTACATCACTCACATAATCTTAAGGTGGTTTACTTGCAGTGTACTGTGTATTTAGGCAGACGACTGTACAATTTGAAGGAATGTTTGCAAATAGCATATCCTGATCCGTACACATTACACTGCAAGTAAACCACCTTAAAATTATATGAGAGATATAATAATGATTCCTATAATAATTACCGAATATAACATGTAATAGTGGCTGCACGCTCTGGAGAGAAGAAGGAAACTCTTGGTTGATATTCCCTAGGTCAGTGGGGGAGGAATAAATGACTGAAAACTTCAACCCAATCTCATCATTGAAACTAGTTACAATTGGACCTGGACTACGGGGCATGATATGCCCCCGCTAGGGCGACGTATATTGAGCGGAATTACCAGTAAAATACCCGCCGTGCATTATTCATACCTATAGAAGCCACTGCACGAAAAGGGTTAACATTTTCTTACTATCTATCCCCTCCCCCACCTCTCTCTCTCTCTCTCTCTCTCTCTCTCTCTCTCTCTCTCTCTCTCTCTCTCTTTATAGGGAATTACCTCAAGGATTGGTCTTGGGGCTGGTATTATTTTTGAGTACTGCTCACCTGTCTGGTTGTCAGCAGCTGACTGCCATCTCAAGTTGTTTGACAGGTCACTAAATTCCATCAGTTTTATTCTACCTCATTTGTCTCTTGATCTGTGTCATCGACGTAAAGTTGGTGCCCTTAGTCTTTTATTTAAAGTTTTTAACAACCCTCAGCATCCCTTAAATGGGGTTCTGCTTGGGCCCTATGTCCGGGCTCGTGCAACTAGATTCACAAGCAATCTTAATGATCTTGCCATGAGCCGTGTTAATTTTTCTACTACACAGTTTTCACGGTGTTTTGTGCCGGCCATGGTTGACTTGTGGAATAAGTTGCCAAATGAGCTAGTCAATTCAGCTCATATCTCAATTTTTAAGTCTAGAGTTAATGCTTTTTTGCAGCATTAATTCTAATTTTTAAACTTATTTTATTCTATTTTATTTTATTATATTTATACTTGATATCCTCCACTGCATAACATGTTATCTGTGTTTAATATATGTATATTTACAGTATACAGTACATGTCTTTATTTTTTCCTAAGTTGCCGTAGTCTCTCTCCAGTGCCTCCGGGTGTTTTGTGTGGATTCATCTTGATGGTGTTTCTGCACCCTGGTTGGAGACTTCGGCATCTCATATAATAAAAATAATAATAATAATCTATATAAATTACATAGATGTAGGAATAAAACACACTATCTCAAAATTCGATAATGATATAAAGTTAGGGAACTAAGTATTAACCGAAGAAGACAGAAATAAGCTGTAATCATGCTTTAAATGAAATAGATGAGTGGTAAGAAAAATGGTAGATGCTATTCAATATTGCCAAAGTCAGATCTTACAAATAGATAATACAAACAAATGAAATAAATACAACCAACAAACACGACTGCATTAGTTGAAGACGTGGTGCTTTATACAAATCTGAAAACTTGTAGTAAGCCTCAGATCAATGTGCAGTAGTTGTGAACATGGCCAACAGAATATTTGGAATTAACTAAAATATATTTTACCTATGAAAATGAGAACATTATAGTGCAATTTTGATCTCCTTAAAATATGTGCAGAGACATTGAAAAACTCAAGTCAATGCAGTGTAGAGCGACAAAGTTGATACACTGAACAAAATATCATATCACGAAAAATTATAAAACAAAATTGTTTTCACTTAGGAAAAGAAGATTGCTAGGTCAATTAATTGAGTATTTCAAGACATTATAGGGCTTTGATTAATTTGATGTAGGTTCATTGTTCAAAACCAATTATAGTTCATCAACTGGCAAAAATGGAATTAAATTATACACCAGGAATCTCGATGTCACAAAGCACTTTTCCACCTACGGTGTGGTCAACGAGCGGAGCAAATTGCCAGAGAAAATGGTACAATGAAATGCAATCGATACATCCAAAAGGAGGATAGACATTCTCTTCGAGGAGGTTGGAGTAGAATATGTAAAATATATATATATATATATATATACTGTATATATATATATATATATACCCGGTATATACTTTTTATTTTTATTTTTTCTATGTGAGTGAGGGAGGCAAAAGGCATAACTGCCTATAGCGAGTGCCTCCCCCATAGTTGAAAAGTGACAGGGCCAAAATCAAGGGATGTTCAAGCCAAAATGCCTGGACACACGGAGTTTGAAGCAATTTAAGTCATAGGAAGAGGGAAAGACTGATTCTGGGAGAGAGTTCCAGAGCTCCGCTGTTGAATAGAAGAAAGTCTGAGAGTAATGTTTCACTCTTGGGTTGGAGAGTTGCACAGAGTAGGGGTGGGATTGTGTTGCAAGATGGGTACCACGTGCCCTACGTAAAGGAGGTGGTATTCACTGGGAAAGCTCTGAGGAATACTGATTATTATAGTAGCGATAAAATAGCGAGAGAGATGCAACATTGCGGCAAAGAGAGAGAGATTGCAGAGAGTTGGTGAGTGGACGGGAGTTAATGATACGAAAGGCCTTCCTTTAAATTTTGTCTAGGAGAGCAGTGTGAGAGGAACCTCTCCACACATGTGAATAATACTCAATACAAGGATGCACTATGCCCCTGTACAGAGCAAGAAGCTGTGCAGGGGTAAAGAACCCCCTAAGGCGGTTGAGCACACCCAGCTTCTGGGAGGCTGCCTTAGCAAGACTGGTAATATGGTCCTTCCAACTGAGAGCAGAAGAAAAAGAGACACTAAGAATGTTGAGAGAAGATGAAGGATTGATTTTTGTATTGTTGAAGAATAAGGGATAGTCCGCTGGGAGTTCCTGACGGGTAGATAGATGGAGAAATTGGGTTTTGGAAACATTAAAGGTAACAAGGTTTTCTCTTCCCCAATTGGAGATAGTAGTTAGATCAGAATTTAAGTGCTCTATGGCTTCATTCCGTTAAGGAATTGCTGGCTTAGGCGTTCTAAAAAAATAAGGGAGTAGTGTAAGGTTGAGTTGTCTGCGTATGAATGGATGGGAATTGAGGTACAGTTGAGAAGATCATTTATAAAAATTAGAAAGAGAATAGGAGATAGGACAGAGCCCTGAGGAACACCGGAGTTTATAGGGTGAGGAAGTGAGCGATGGCCGTCCACAACCGCAGCTATGGAACGGCCGGAAAGGAAATTAGAGACAAAGGCACAGATGGAGGGATAGAAACCGAAGGAGGGTAGTTTAGAAATTAAAAATTTGTGCCAGACTATATCGAAGGCTTTCGATATGTCTAGTGCAATATAAACAGTCTCACCGAAGTCCCGAAAGGAGGATGACCAAGAGTTAGTAAGATATGAAAGAAGATCACCAGTAGAGCGACCCTTAAGGAAGCCATACTGGCGATCTGAGAGCAGATTATGAGAAGAGAAATGCTTAAGAAATTTGGAAGCAAGAATAGTTTCAAAAACTTTAGAAATATAAGAGATGAGAGCAATTGGACGATAGTTGGAGGGTTGAGAGCGGTCACCCTTCTTTGGGACAGGTTGAATGAGAGCAAAATTCCAGCATAAAGGGAGGACGTTAGAGGATAGAGAGAGACAAAAGAGTTTGCCTAGGCAGGGAGTCAGCACGGAAGCACAGTTTTTAAGTACAACAGGAGGAACACCGTCCGGACTGTACGCCTTCTTAATATTAAGCCCAGAGAGGGTAGAAAGTACATCTTTAGAAGAGATTAGGATATTGGGCATAAGTAAGAGAGAGGAGGGTGGAGAGGGAGGAATAGCACCGGAATCATCCAAGGTGGAGTTTCTAGCAAAGTTTGAGTGAAGAGTTTAGCTTTGTCAGAGGAAGAAGTGATGATCAGAGTGGGAAAGACGAGGAAGAGAAATTGTTGGAGAGGTTTTTGGCTAGATGCCAGAAAGCTTGGAAAGATCTAGAGTTGGATAGTTCAGTGCATTTATTATTGATGAAAGAGTGCTTGGCAATTCGAAGAACAGATTTGGCTTGATTCCAGGCAGAAACATAGGAAGAATGAGAGTCTTGAGTTTTAAGGCGTCGGTACCGTTTGAATGCTTCCTCCTTATTGCGGACAACAGTAGAACAGGCGTGAGTAAACCAAGATTTTTTAGCATTAGTCTGAGAGAAAGAGAATGGAATGTATGCTTCCATACCCGATAGGATTACCTCGGTAATGCGTTCAGCACTCTCCGAGGGTCCCCGGCCACGGAAGCAGAAATCATTCCATGGGAAATCAAAGAAGAGAGCCTCCCAGTCGGCAGCGCCAAAGTGCCACAAGCGCCGCCGGCTAGGAGGATCGGGTGGCCATACTGGAGAGATAGGACAGGTGACAGAGATAAGTTTATGGTCGGAGGAGCCCAAAGGAGAGAAAAGATCGACAGTATAAGAAGAAGCTGGGTTAGAAGTTAGAAACAAGTCAAGAATGTTGGGCCGATCTCCGAGGCGATCCGGGATATGGGTGGGTTGCTGAACTAACTGCTCTAGGTCATTTAGAATAGAAAAGACGTAGGCTTGTTCACCAAGTGGGTCAGTAGTGTGAGAGGAGAGCCATTGGCGGTGGTGAACGTTGCAATCTCCTAAGATGGGTTTTCTGAGAAAGGAGAAATGGATAGAATGTGTTCCACTGTAGAGTTTAGATAGTCAAAGAATTTGGGAAAGTTGGTAGAGTTAGGGGAAAGATAGACAGCACAGACATATTTAGTAAGAGAATGACAGGAAAGTTTGAGCCATAAAGTTGAGAATTCAAAGGAGTCAAAATCGGGAACACGAGAGCAAGTGAGTTTGTTGTTCACATATGCTCAACATCCACCTTTGGCTTTGAAACTACGATAGAGAAAATATATTGTTACGAGGGCAGCCGGGGCAACCAGATGCTTACATAGCCTAGCCCACAGCACCGTACTACCCTGCAACAGACACGCTCTTAATATCTGACTCAAACACCAAGACACGCAGGTTCTCTAGGAAAAATGGTTATCTTCCTCTTTGCTTATTAAAGCAGTAACAAGGAGACTCAAAAAATATCTATTGTCCCCGAGTCTATTCCATAGTGCGTGTAGTATGTAAGAGAACTTCTAAGGTTATTCTATACTGCACCAACATTATCCCACCATACCACTACTAGACTCCCAGAACACTCTGTATCATGCCCAATCGCTTAGGAATTGAGAACAATACAAAGCAAAAACCCATGGAAAGTCCAGCACAATAAACCTCTGTGCCAAGCCTAGTAGCCTATGTCCTAATAATACACCGCGTGGCTCTCTTCAGCACAGCACGGCGGTGGTGTTGTAAGGGATAAACAACTTTAATGACTTATCGCTTACAACATCATCTGGGGTTAGCTCAATACATCCGAGTACAATGGGGACAACCTCACCTAGTAACAGGCTCCACCCCTAGTCCCTAACTGCACCGAATGTATTGCTGCTACAAACTAAACAAGGCCCAAGGGTTGATATCCTGGGGAAGTTGGAAGCTGGCTTCCACCCAATACAGGGTTGGATAAGACCCGAGTCAAAGGATGCTGTGTGGTGGAAAAATCTTAGCCTACCGTATCACACACCCAGCAACCTCAGCTCTCAAAGGCCTGACAAAAAGAGAGATAAACAGTCCAGCCACCCAATCCCCCCAGTGACATCAACCATGAATAATATACACATATAATAATGGTATAAAAATGCAGCAGAATAATGAAACAGAAATAAGAAACCAGTGTAGAAGCTTATACACTAAGATTGCCAAAGAAGCATGAATGCCTGCGATCAATATTAAACTAAAGAGGTTAAAACAAAACAATATGCTCAATATGACTCCAGTCGAGCTTAGGGGCCCCGCGTGGCAAGGAAGGGCTCCAGGCGTCGCAAGAACACTTAATTATCTCAGGTAGCCTGCACTCTCATTAACTTCACAAAAGTAACAAATAAACATAAGGCATCATTGTGTGAACTTATGATAAACGAAATAATCCCCCAAGGGCTGAACAAAAGAAGTAATTATATACTCGTGGCAACAAAAACAATGTTCCCGTAGGCGCGACCCTGACGAGACAAAGGCGGACCACGAGGCAAGGCCCCTAGCCTCTCCACAGGCCACATCTATCTATCTATCTATATGCTCAGGCCCAATCCCCATTTTGGGGGTAGCCGACTCAAGACAGAGCAAGAACAGGGAAAACAGTAAAACAACATAAAACAACAAATAAACACAGATAAAAAGCACAAACTCACACACATCCAGGTCACCCAGGAGAAGACCCAGAGACCAGGGTCACCCAGGTCGCTCCCGCACTCCCCCGGCCCCCGACCACCCGGAGAGGTTCCGATCTCGGCACAGGCCACATGAGGTATCATAACACACATACAACTGAACTGGGGTATAAGTTCGGCAGGATGTGACAATATAATTATATATATATATATATATACCGGTATGTATATATATAATAAAAAAAAAGGTTTAGTTAAATTAAGTATCAGTAGCATACACTATATTTCAACCTCGATCTTTTCAATAAATATACCAGTAGAAATGTCCTCATTCTGCCGGGGGACTTGTTTCCCCAATTATTATCCATGCCGGAGGGAGTGGGGGGTGGGAAGAAAGAGTTCTGCTTTGCTGTCTTTACCTTCCACTTTGTAACAGATTCTATTTTCCACAAGGTCTGTGCAATTGTGTATCTATGTAACTCTCCCTCTGATGAAGAAGCAAGAACAGTAAAGGTTAGAATGAGGGAAAGAGGAGTAGGGGACGAAGAAGACAAAGGGGAGGGAGGGGAAGGAGGGAAAGGGAGAAATGGATTGTGTAGGGGAGAGGAAGAGTTTCAAGAGGGGAAAAAGACGAGGAAGGGGATGCAGAGGGGACGTGAAGGGGGAAGCGATTGTAAGGGGAAACTGAAAAAAAAGAGGACGGGGATGGAGGGGAACAAAGGGGGAGTGGCCAGGTGAAAACGAAGGACGAGAATTTAGAGAAAGAGAATCGAAGAAAATGAGAGAGAGATAGATAGATAGATAGACAGAGAGATTTACTTAAAATAGGACTTCAGAAGCTGTCAACCCTTCTGGATTATTAAGCCAGCACAATGTTAGACACGAATAATGTCAGGACTGGTACCTCATTTCGAGAACTCCAGTCCCGAGAGAGAGAATGATGCGTAGAGAAGGTGAAATAAGACGAAACTGAAACACAACATAGCGAGAGACGATGGACGTGGGAGGAAATACGAATGGTTGGTTAGAGAGTTGGGGAGGAAACTATATAGGCTTACTGGGATACTAATGCAATTGGAAAAAAGAGAGAGAGAGAGAGAAAGAGAGAGAGAGAGAAAACAAAAAGATAGAGAGAGAGAGAGAGAAAGTGAAAAAGAAAGAGAGAGATAGAGAGTGAAAAAGAGAGAGAGAGAGTGAAGAGTGAGAGTGAGAAAGATGTGACGATGGAAGGTCAGATATAACCATAATAAACGACGAGGTAAAGAACCCGAGGCCAACACGCAGCAACGACCTTTCTATGAACCTGTGCCGTGCCCTTTTACTGACTCCATATGTTTATCTCTCACCCTCGCTACCTTGAACCTCTCAGGGTTATTCTATCAATTATAACACAAACAATATGTAAAATAAATAAAATAAAATAAATGGAGGAGAGTTATACTTGATTGTGAGTTGGAATCGCGTTTGTGTGTGTGTCAGAGCGAGAGAGAGAGAGAGAGAAAGAGAGTTAGAGTTATAACGAGAGAGAAGAAATAAAATGTTCTATTAAGTACCCTTTGTCTGCACTTTACATAGGACCTACGTGTATGTGTGTGTGTGTGTGTGTGTGTCCATATCAGTGAAGCACTGTTATGCCTTGATCTTTCCTTCCCATTCGCTTTATTATGATTGCATGTGTTTCCATTTTTTCAGTCATAGAATATATATTTATATATATATATATATATATATATATATATATACCGGTATATATATATATATATATATATATATATATATATATATATATATATATATATATATATATACACAGGGTGTTTTAAAACAACACTGCCAGACCTCATCTGCTAATTAGTAAATACAATAACGAAGAAGATTAACTAAGGACAAAATGCAAAATAATATACCATTAATGATTTAAACCGCATAGAGTAAAATAATTAGTGACACCCAGGTATGAGCTATAATCCGAACACGGGCTAGTGTCCCCCCTCCCCCCCAAATAGCCCTACCTCTTGCCTCCCTTCCCAGTTCGAGTTTTTCTTCGAAGCTTTGGAGTCATAACGAATCTTCTCATGTGTTTAATCATCTGCTCGGCCTTGGTGCCATCTTCTTCTATCACATAAATATGGATTGTCGTTATTTAGGTGTGTCTCTGCCTTTGTTATTTTATACTCGTTAAGTCCAAGTGACGTAAATTGTTTGTTTTGGGTACCATTAGATGATTTTAAATATTCATTAGTGAACACCGTATACTTGTATGTCTACAGCTACGTAAAATCGTCAAACTTCAACCATAAAACTGATAGACATATTTCGTTAGTACTCTGTGATAATAGTAACGTAATGAGGTATTTCTATTGAAACAGTAAATTGCGCAGAAACAATTTTATCCCATTCAAACAGTTTCACGAACGATTACATTACCTATAGCAGTGTTCGGATACCTGACCCAGACTTGAGATTCATTATTTTACCTCTTGGTCATCGCTACAAATGGTGCATATCTTTTTACGTTACTTGGATTATAATACTTAGCAGTTTTCTTCTAATTGCAAAATATCATTACCAATTTTATGTTACTTTGATTTTGTAATTATTCATATGTGATTGAGTCATTAGATAATAATTATCTCCTCTTTACCTTTTTTACTTGGTAATCATTCATATTATGTATCATATGTTTTGTGCTGAGCTCAGAACCCTGTTTTGCTACATTTCTAAATAACCATTTATCTCCATTACAATATAGTTTTGGTAAAAATAGAATAGAAATATGTGTATTATATATATTTTATCAATGTGGTCGTCATACTCTGGCAGTGTTGTTTTAAAACACCCTGTATATAATGAAAACACTAGCGACAAAAATAAATTCCAACATCGTCCCTAGAGTGCGAGTTACACAAATGAAAATGAACATCACATATAGGTCAGTTGTTACAAAGGCAATATTTTAATCATAGACCATGCCTGTGTGTGTCAAACGGATATGTGCAATGCATGAATTTTACTCCTATCGTTTTGTTTGGATTGGTTAGTTCCTGTTTCTATAGTTTTTGAAAGGTCATGTTTGTGTTGTGGCAAGCAAAACTCTAAATATTGTTTTATTGTTGACATGCACACAATGCCATGAATAATTAACCCTTTGAGTACCAGCGACGTGTTATATATTTTATTCTAACCGTAATTATATAATTTTGTGCAGTTTAATGGGAGGCAGACCGTTTTTCTGGACCCCCTTCTTCCTAATGTTTAGCCCCGCTAGTTTTGAGATTATAAGACGTTCGGCCCGGCGATTTTGACACCTTTCTCCCCTAATCGTTGTTAATTTTAAGACCTCTCGTGCCATTTAGGTGTCGATTTTTTCCTGGCGAGCGATAGCGAGCCTGCAATTGTAAGAGGAACCGGCCTTTGGCCGGGACATTTTTCTACCGAAAAATTTACAAATATATCTTGAAGGGGGGTCTAGGGGGTGTTTTCCTAAGCTTGATGGAGGTCTAGGGAGGAAACTAAACAAATATATGAATAAATGAATTAATAGGCCGAACAAACGGTCAGTCTCCCCTTAACCTCTGAAGTGCGCATGGGGGTAATTAGACACCTCTCCCTGTGCGCATGTATTTGAGGTGTTTCCGTCACTAAAATATTCATTGTACCATTAATAGCATTAATACTTATCCATATGCGTCTATTATGGGTTGATTATAAAGGTATTAACCTGAAACAACAATAAAACGAGTGAAAACAGCGTTTGGATGGTCAAAATCGGAGATATAGCCCGCGAGTTGTATAATGTATGGGTGAGGTAAGCTGCTTTCCCGCCAATTTCCCCCAAGGCCACAGAGACACAGTCGATCGATACTCTCTCTCTCTCTCTCTTGCATTCGCTTGCTATCAGTGATGACCACACCCTGCAACCGGATTTCTAATGTTAGCACGAAAATATACCTCAGAATAAGGGAATAACAGGGAAAATAGGTGATAACTGAAGGAGAGGAGGAAAGTGGGGAAGAAGGGGAGGTAGAGGACTGAGATTTTGCATGGCCCAGGGGCCAAAAAAAAAAAAATAAATAATTTTTTTTTTTTTTTTTTTTCGATGTCAAAAGTTGATTTTTTTTTTCTCTGACTCTTAAGAGTCTCCCCGCAGTCCGCCGGGGGAACTCTTAAGAGTCTCCCCGCAGTTCCCGGGTTAAGGATCTGTGGTAGTAATATCGGTCAAGTGAGATGGTTCGAAGCCTGTTAATTGCTAGAGCTTATTCCTAAGCTGAATAATCTCGTTCAGTAGTAGCCATATTATAGTGAAAAGGACGGCACCGGTACTGTAAGGGTTAATCAGTGTCTGTATTATCCTGCTACTTGTTTATTTACGTTATGTAGCCTTACTTGATATTGTGGTCCTGATGTGGCGGCGTCTACGCCGTAGGACCACCTCCCGGAGCTGCCAACCGCGGATGGCTGCCGACCCTCCACGGCGGGAGACAAGATCAACGACCAGTGGAGGACAACCGGATGCCGGCCGCGGGGAGCAGTTTCGGGAGCCAAACCGTCACAACCATCCCCTGCCCCCTCCCTGGGGGCACGGGTCCTTGGAGCGGCTTCGGTCGCGCCGGGAATTTCCACACCTCTCACACCACACACACACACATCACACAGTTTTTCCTACACCGAGAAATGACTCTCCGGCTGTCATTTCTCGAAAATTTCTTCTAGCCGGAGACATTGAGAGCAACCCAGGACCCACGTAAACATACATATGTCCAACTTGCTCAAAACCCATCACTTCGAGTCGCCACACTAAGGGTTCAGTTCTCTGCAATTCATGCAGGAACTGGACCCACTTCACCTGTACAACACTTGCCTCCAAGAAACACTACACGAACACCTGGACCTGTTCCTCATGCCCCTCCCTCTCCCAGTCAAACCCCTTGCCTAAAACCCGTCCACCTCTCCTCCCCAACCCACCTAGCCTTCCCATATCATCCACTCCCCCCCCCCCCTAAAACCCGTCCCCCTCTCCTCCCTAACCCACCTAACCTTCCCATACCATCCACATCCTCAACTCAACACACCACACCCCTCCTAATCCATTCCAACCCCCATCTCCTGCTCCCCAATCGCCACCCCCACCTCACCCATCCCAACCCCCAGCCCCTCCCTCTCCCCCACCTCCCGATCATTATCACCACCAAAACCAGACTCACCCCAGCTAGCCACAAACACACATACACCAATTATAAAAGAGCTAACTGGGAAGCATTCACAAATGAGACAGAACAACACTTCACAACTCTAAACAGTACACCCATCACTAACATCAACAATGCTGTACACATACTCAATAAAACTATCCAAAACGCTGACAAGAAACACATTCCAAGAGGTAACAGAAAAAGACACAACCCCAACTTCACACCAGAAATTCAAAACCTCATAAGACAATGCGACATACTGAAACACTCCCCAGCACCCAACACACAAGACATCACCCAACAAATTCAAGCACTCAACATCCAAACTAACAACAAAATACAAGAACAACAAAAACTAAATTGGAATAACTTCCTACAAACACTTGATCACAAAACAAACCCCAAAAAACTCTACAAAACACTAAACAGCATCACACTTTCCAACAGCAACACAACACAATCACATGCTGCAATCACAACAACAGACTCTACTCCTTCATGTAAACAACAAGCACACACTCTCATCAATCACTTCTCACATGTCAGCCTCCTAAAATCTCACAAAGACGACCGACGTGTCATCCGACGTAAGAGACATTTCCCCACAGACCCTGACTATACACCCTTCACCAATCACCAGACAAAGCATATCATCAACAATCTCAAGCACTCACCCACCTGTGGCCTAGACAACATAAGCAACATACACCTCAGACACCTGGGACCACAAGGCATACAAGCACTCACTAACATATCAAACTACAGCTATTCACACAACACAATACCAGACATTTGGAAGCATGGTATCATCATCACATTCCCCAAACCCAACAAAGACCCCACGCTACCCTCCTCGCACCGCCCCATCACACTCCTTTGCTCCCCCTCCAAAGTCATGGAATGCCTAGTATTACAACTAATTACACCTGACCTACCCCTAGCTCCAACACAACATGGCTTTAGGCAACTGCACTCCATAAACACTCTTCTCACAGACCTTACACAAAGAGGTTTTGACGGCATCAACTCAGCTAGACCACCACACAGATCACTATTAGCAACACTCGACATTAGTAAAGCCTTCGATGCCATCCCCTGCCACAACCTAACAAACAAAATCTACAACACAAACATGCACAACAACACAAAAAGGTGGCTGGCCAACTTCCTAGCAGGCAGATGTGCACACGTATCTTTTGCCGGTCAGTCATCTAAAATCAGAAACTTTCCAAACGGAGTCCCACAAGGATCCGTCCTATCGCCCGCACTCTTCAATCTGTACATGCACGATATTACTACACCCAATACGCCCCAAATAAACTTAGCCTCCTATGCAGATGACATAACACTCACATGCACACACCATGACCCAAAAAGAGCAACAGATCTCCTTCAACCCTATCTCAACACACTACATGGCTGGTGCACTACAAACAGACTTAATCTAGCCCCAGCCAAATCCACCGCAACCCTGCTCACAAGCTGGACAGGAGAACACGAATACAACCCTCAACTCACCATAAACAACACACCCCTAACACATACACACACACCCAAAATCCTAGGAGTAACATATGATACTCATATGACATGCAAACAGCACACCACAAACATTAAAAAGAAACTGACACCCAGACTTAACGCCCTCGGGCCACTTGCTCACACAAAATTTGGACACAACAAAGAAACTACCACCACAGTATATATACAATACATAAGATCAGTGATGGAATACGCAAGCCCAGCCTGGGCTTCTAACCTAGCTGAAACACATCATAAGACATTACAGACTATTCAAAACAAAGCCCTGAAGATCATTACAGGCTGCACAGCTACTGCACCCACAGATCACCTACATCAAGAAACCAAAATCCTCAAAGTCAAAGACCATCTGGACATGAGAGGCACTCAATTCCTGGCAGCAGCCTCCACGAACCAAGACCACCCCCTAAACTACATGGCAACACACCCAGACACCAAGAAATATCAAAACAACACCCAGCACACGGTATCACACACAATTATTGTCCTCTCTCCCTCCCTGCCCACCCCGAACCAACTTCCAGAAGCACATCCATACTCATATCTCTCACCGATCCATCCACTCACTCACAGACAACAGGCAGCTGCATGCACGACCTCCCGAAATCCATCCTTCCGAATCCTCCCTTCCTCGCGAGGACAGAGTCCACCTGGCCAGGCTGAGATGCGGACACCATCCAGCTCTCCTGAGCTATCAGAAGAGACTGGATGTCTCCGTTGTCGACGCCTGCCCGGGATGTAACACAGCACCCCATACCATTAAACACATCATAGAAGACTGCATTTCACACAACCACTTACGCCAACAACACAATCTACACTCAATGAGAGCTCTGTGGGAAAGCCCGATCGTGGCCATGGCCTTCCTCAGGGACTCGAGGCTGTTCGGCCAGGCAGCTTAGGGAACAACAACAACAACAACTTGATATTGTTGTCATCATATTTGTGTTTGTTTGTTTATATCTTTCTTTGAACGATATCTAACACAACCCCTTTCAACGGAATAATAAAACAATTGTTATTTTCATGATGTAATAAACCAACGAGTTTATAAGGTATTATACAAATCGACGTTTGCCCCTCTCAACCATGTCCCATACCCCTTCTGTACCGGCGACGTCTGTTTCATTTTAATTTAGTTATATTTAGACGATTTTGTGTAGTTTAAGAAGGATCTGTGGAAGTAAAATGATTAAGTGAAATCATTGAAAGCCTGTTAATTGCTGTTGGCCCTTTTTAAACTGATTACAATCGTCTAATAGTAGCCAGAGTAAATATCAAAGGAGGGCAACGGCACTGAATTCAAAATGATCTCCAACATGGCAATAAGAAATGTTTGCTAATGGAATCCCTTCATAGCGGTCGTATGTCCGCATTTATCCCGATTCGTTTGATTGATGGCTAGATATGGACAATTTAATTTCCGGCAATTAACAAATCTTTCCAGGGCCTATCCATGTCATTTGAAATCCTTAATGTTTCTACCTGTTGAATTTAAGAAAATACAGTATATGGTTTTAAATCAGTTCAATAAACATGTGTGCCTTATTTCAAGCCACTTATCACCTGCCTCGAACATACAATCTGCACCTGTGAAAACGCTTATTTAAAACTAATTTAACTTTGCTATTTATTGATAGTAAAATTATCTCATATATGTCTAGCTTTGCAGAATCTTCATGTGTCGGAAATGTTGTTCACCGATATGGAAAATATGATGGACATTATCTTGTCCGAGCCAAAATATATCTCTGTTGTTGTGTTTGCACTGTTTATGGTGGGATCGTCTAATTCCGGGGAGAGCAGGGGGACCCTAACCCATGACAATCTGGAGAGATTGGTTGTATCATATTCTTAATGCCCATCGAAGGGTTTGCTTTGAAAACCAGCTCGGTTATCGAGATACAGCAGGTATAAGGAAAACCGAAATGAGGGATGAGGGAATGAGGCAATGACATTGCCCGAATCGGGTTGGAAAAAAAATGCTGTATCGTACAATAAAAGCAAGGGCTGTGAGTGCCTGAACTATAACAACAAAAATACCTACTGTAAATCAAGTATTATGCGCTATGAATACCTCCGAAAAACGGATTATCTTCCCTGTGCCATCAACTTCAATGCATCTTCACTTATAAAGGATACAATAAAGAAAAAATATAAAAATATATAATAAAAACCTAATGTGATACCGGTTTTCTTGCGTGGAATCACTATGTACAATGGACAGTAGTGATCGAACTCGTGCAATCGGTGACTTTGGAACTAAATACATTACTCAAGGGTAATATATTGGAAAACTGGGATGTCAAATAATGTGTGTATGTGTGTGTGTGTGTGATTGACTAAAAAATAATAGAGAGCGACTCGGAACCATGGATAAATTTGATACGAAAAACTTTGAATCGTTTCCGAGAGAAAGCGAGACTGAAATTTAATGACTCGCAGTTCACAAACGAGGCAGAGGATCAAAAGTGATATATAAGAGTAGTGTATAACTGACACACTACAATGCCTTAGATAACGAAAAAAGACAATACTAGTCTTGAAATGTATACATTTTTAATACCTGTGTACAGTGGCGCTAATAAGTCATGTCCCAGCTGCCATTACGTTTGGCTTTCTCTGTGCTGTATTAATGTTTACTAGATGTTGAATAGGGTGGGTAAGTGTAGGAACATGTTTTTATATTTCAGTCGATATGAAGAAATGAATCTTTAACCCTTAATTAGCGGCTTACCACATAAGTCGTATTTAATAAAGCTGGACTATGTGGCGGCGCTCGACATAGGTCGAGTGGCAATTTCAGCACGTAATGTTGCTGAGAGAGAGAGACAAGTGGTGGCAGGAGAGTAGCGAGCGTATGACTGCTCCAGACCACCGCGGCGAACATACTGACACGAATCCCAGCTCCCTCCTCCCTCGCTATATAAGGAATTGTATCGGGAAAGTGGCTAATTACATGCTTTTTGCACTCGCGTTGCACGGTTATTGCAAGAAAACTAGCCATCATAAAAGGATCGTTATGGTGTCATTCGAAAGCTCTGTTTATGCCCTTTCAGGGATAGGTACTTGTTTTATGTTCTGGGTCTAATTTAGGCATGAAAATGATCACGTAAACAGCCCTATTTTGGCTAAAAACACCCCGCTGGGCGGTACATATAAATAAACCGCATAGGCCGCTCGTAAGGTGTTAATATTGCTGATAATAAATATTGATCAAAACATACTTTGTGCCGAGACATCACTTATTAGCGCAACTGTACCTAGGCCTCGTATTGGACATAGGAAATTACTAATTCAACCAGGTTAACACCCCAGCTGCGGGGCCCGACATATGTCGATCGAGAGAACCATGGCCATCCCTGCGGGGCCCGACATATTTCGAAAGGGATGTTGAGCACATTATCGGCTCTGAGAGAGAGTCCACGCGTTGGGAGGACGATAGGCGGGCTCTGACCGCTCGGCATGGACCTAGTCCCACCACTGACATAACCTCCGCACCATCCCACACCCCAGGCCTCACGAGAACAAGGAAAATCTGGGGAATTTACCGTATTTTAGGGTTTTTCCCCTCGTGTTGCAACATCGTTGCAAGAGAACCCGTGGTCGTACAAGGATGATTCAGGTGTCATTGGAAAGCTCTATTATCGCCCTCTCACGGATACATAATTGTATTACGCTCTGGTTCTTGTTTATGCATGAAAAAGTACATGGAATGAAGCTCGTTTAGGGTAAATATGCCCGCCAGGCAGGTAGTAGAAGTTACAAACATCCCCGTCCGTAAGGGGTTAAATAAATAATAATCAAGGTATGGTAAAGCAATATATGCCATGGAATTCCAACAGCTAAATCCACATTTTGTTTATGTAAAAGTAAGGCGGGATGACGTATGGTAACCTGCTCTTTGCCAAACAGCATATCTACATGTGTTTGGCCTTTGGAGCCTATAGTGGGTGTGATATCAGTGTTGCCAATTTAGCTACTTTCCCGCTAGATCAAAAGATATATATTTCCATCTAGAGGCTAATATTTACATCTAGCGAAATGAATTATAGCGATATTCTGTAGATTTGGGCCATTTTAGAAGGATTTTGTAGAAGTTGTGTCATTTTTCTAGCGATTATGGGCATATATTTAATTACTATCCTGCGGACTTGATTTGATAACCCTGGATCACTCACCCTGGTACAGTCGCGCTAATAAGTCATGTCCCAGTTGTTATTACGTTTGGCTTGCTCTGTGCTGTATTAATGCCTGTTACATGTTGAATAGGGTTGGTAAGTGTAGGAATAGGTTTGTATATCCCCCTCGAAATGAATAAATTATGTTTAGATATTGCTGAAACCAAGTATGGATCAAAATATACTTGGTGCCGAGATATCACTTATTAGGTCGACTGTACACTATGACTGCTGTATAATTATTATGTTTCTTCCACCAACCAACTTCACTTCTAAACTCAATTAATGAAATTAACAAATGCATGTGGCACTCCAAGAACTCGAACCTAGGATTAAGGTGACAGTTACAAAGTGGTGTACAATCTATCTTATTCTAGTTACATTGTAGTTTATCTTATTGTACCAGTACCTCCCTACAATCAACCTAGTTGTTCCCCAATTCGTCCCTCCGCCACGACCATTTCAAAGTCCAAGTCTCTCACTCTTGTCCTCTGTAGCGGGGAGGACCTTGTACCCCTGAGACATAGGAGTGCAGACCTGAGAAGAGAGAAAGAGAGCCGGCATTTCATCCAAGTTATGACTTGGCTTTTATGCTGGCGCTTTTTCTCCGATATTTGTTCAGCTAATCTGGCATAGAAGACACTTGCAGAAGGTCCCATACCTCCCGACGATGAGAAGACCAGAGGAGTAAAGCTTCCTTGATCCCTGTTCAAAATTCTTTCTTCATAAGCGCGTTTTTTCTCACTTTCGTTTCTCAAGTATGCCGCCTTGTGTCCTTGCTCACGATATGTTTGTGCTCTTGGGTTGAAGATTCTGATGTCGAAAAAAGCCCGTTGTCCCCTCGTCCAAAAACCTCGAGCACTTACGTCCACTCTTGCTTCATTTGAAGTATTTGCAGTATTGTGGGCCAAGCGCTGTCCGTCCATAGGCAGAAGTTCCGGTTCGATTCTGACATCATGGCACACCTCGTTCAGCATTTGTGCAGTGATGTCTCGTACTTCATCATGCCGGATACAGATGAATCCTCCTTTCTTACAGGTCATACAGTGGTCTGGGTTGTTTATTTCACCGCATGCACATTTCAGCGGCATGTTCGAAACTGGCCACCCATACCTCAAGGCTACGGCATCATTGAATTCTTGTTTATTTAAGCTGAAGACTTTCTCCTTTATTGGTAATGATGTGAGCCAATTTGAAGCCCCCGTGTCTTGTGCCATCTCAACTCTCATTTTCAGTTCTTCCCTACATCTGGTCTTAATTTGTTCTAGGCTATGTTTCTGTCTCTCTTCTCTGCTCTTTGTAATTTCCTGTCTTGCATTTCGTTGTTCCTCTTCGTCCACCTCATCATTTTCATTTTGCTCCCGTATTTTTTCTGTCAGAGACATAGTAAGTTTAAGGGAATTTTGGTACTCAAGTGGTGCCACCTCCACTGGGTTTATGATCCCCATACCTCCGAACCTTGGCGGAAGAGCTAATAGATCTCTTAGCTCTTGCGTGACACCTTCCATCTCTGTTAAGGCCGGTATGAATGTTCCTCTGATTGCTTCTTCCAGCGGTTGGAGCATCTGTCTAATGCCAGGCACTGTTCTCATAAGAAAGGTCCATCTGTGCTTAACACCATATGTGAAGGCAGTATATGCAGCATGTGGTTCAGATTTCGCAATGTCTGCCAGAGTTTTCACTTCCTTTACCCACTCCGCTACCTTTTTTCGCACATAGTCTCTCTTGCATTCTTTTGTGCCTATTACTGCTCCCAAATGGCGTTGACCCTCCTTTGTAATCTTCACTCCTGTCCCATCAAAAGTCCGCACCGCTTCTTCATACTTGTTTTCTTTCACTATTAGTACTCGAACCTAGGATACTCACACCGAAATTCCGCGCACTTATGCATTATGCTCAAGTATAATATCATATCATCAGGGGTAGCTTGATAGTTTTAGCTGGTCAGAGCCAAGATTCACCATCGTTACCATGCCAACGTACGTAATGCACAGATATGTATTCAAGCTAGTTGAATCTCTCATATTGTATATCTATTGAATTATTACACAAAGATAAACAAACCGCATTGTATAATAGGTATAGTTATTGCAATATTTAAGATAGTAAAAGGGCTGTACAATTAATTTATAGTTTAACAATTAATGGTGCAGGTCGATTATCTTTCAACATTAACAGTACGAGAGAGAGAGAGAGAGAGAGAGAGAGAGAGAGAGAGAGAGAGAGAGAGAGAGAGAGAGAGAGAGATAATGAGAGAGAGAGAGAGAGAATGAGAGAGAGAGAGAGAGAGAGAGAGAGAGAGAGAGAGAGAGAGAGATTCAGTCCTTCGGTGAGCAGGAGAGGGAGGGGGTAAATGGGTGGCCATAACGGGTCTCTAAAGGTAAATTGGGTAAAATACAGACAAATATATCCCTGAGATAGCAAAAGGAAGGATGGATGGAATTATAATGTACTATATCTATCAACGTTTAATATTTTTGTGACATGACCCAGCCAGGGTTCGAACCCAGGCCAGTAGTGCAGCACTCCAGCACCTTAACCACTAGAATACCGAGGAGATAAAAGTAGTGGCTTCATTTGGAATCCCATCCCATCCACCACCACCCGCTCCGACTCGTGGTCACGTAGCTAGATACCATACACCCATACACCTAACACACAAACACTCTAGCAACTAAGTACTAGAGAAAGATACTTGTAATCTGAGGCACATTGAAGGCCTCACTGAATAAACAAGTACAACCCTAATATATATCATATTTTTGTGACATAACCCAGCCAGGGTTCGAACCCATATTACTATGTTTGTTGTTGGATATTTATATTGAAGAGTTATTATCTCTAAATATTAGCTTTATAATCTAAACTGAACATTTAGCAGTATTCCTTTTGATTTGGTCGAGTTCATGTATCTGTTATCATATGAATATTTTCCTTTATAAATTGTCCTTCATAAAATGTTTTATATGATTGGTATCCATAACCCGTATCCGTCGGCTATTAATAATTTCAAGTTATCTTAGTTGCAATGCATGTAACACTGGAATAGAGTTGAAGTTGGAGCGTTGACAGTATGGAGTAGCGATAAATCATTCACTCTGCTACACCTGGTTGTTTGCTGCAGCGACAGATGTGTCAACTGACAGAGGCCACTGGATCGCATCAGTATATACTGTGTATATATATATATATCCAAGGATGTTTCACCTTCTCCTTAATATAATTAGGAAGAGGCATAGACTACAGTAGATCTGGACTGGACACCAAAAATGGAACTTTGCAGTAAGGGACCTAAAATCGGAAAACGAACCCCCAAGTTCGAACCTCGAAACCGCGAAAATTTGATATTTTCGCGGTTTCAAGGTTCGAACTTGGGTGTTCGTTCTCCGATTTTGGGTCCCTTACTGCAAAGTTCCATTTTTGTGTCCAGTCCAGATCTACTTTAGTCTATGGAAGAGGTTAAGTATCTTTTATCACGCCGTGGTGTAGAGGATTGAAGCATGGACACTTGTCCTGACTGTCGATGGTTCGAGTCCGAAGGGAGTATATAAACATTTAATAGCTCATATGTATTTGCAAGATATACTTGATTTTATTGACTCACGTGTTTTGCTGGGCGAGAATGAAATGACATCACTTGAACCCGTAAATGCCCAAAATAATTTAGTTCAGATTCTGTACAAGCATATTTTTATATTATTCTTTCAATTTCCAAGAAGAGAAAGTAAAGATTCCCTCAATTTGGTGTTATGTTTGCCAAATTTTCGTGACCAATCTCTATCGAGGGATAACTCAATTACTGTTTATACACATCATGCTCGATAATGCAAATTAACTATATATTCAGTATTGGAGGTATTGTATATTAAATCAGGTGTCCTACTTTTTTCAAAATGGCCAAAACATGAGTCGTCCAAAGTATTGTTAATTATTTAATCACTGAATAATTATACACTTGTAAAGAGATTGCACAATCTTCAGTTGATATTTGTGGCGCTTTCAACAACATAATTATATTGTAATTATTATTGATGTTGAATGTTTCCGTTAACTAGAGAAGCACTCGGTAGCGCAGCCTACGCTGATTGGTTCTTTAAGATTAATATCATAGGCCTAATTTTTCTTTTCAGATCAGATGAAGTATTAAGGGATAAGCCTTTACAACGGCACCTCGCATCTACATTCTACTTTTCCTATTTTTCTGATGAGTGTAGAGAGGGGAGAAGGGGTGTTGGAGAGAGAGGAAGCTGTTGGAGTGGCTTTGTTATGTGTCTTTTGGAGTTAGGTTCCAGGACATTATATAGATCGCCGCCTAAATTGAATCACTGCTAGATCGGCGCATGTTCTATCTGTGCATTTAATGGGAAGCACTTGTTTTTTCGGAACCTCCTTCTCCTTCATGTTTATCCCTATTAGTTTTGAGATTTTAAGACGTTCGCCCCATTAGTTTGGCGTTTTGTCTGACCTTTTGTCCCATTTCTTTGCCAATATTAAGACTTTTCCTGCCATTTAGGTGTCAATTTTGTTCCTGGCGAGCGATAGCGAGCCTGAATTTTTAGAGTCCGAAGGCCGGGAATTTTTTCTACCGAAAAAACGCACAACTATATATCGAAGGTCTTGGAGGTGTTTTTTTAAGCTTGTTAGAGGTTTAGAGAGTAAACTAAACCCCCTCCTTAAACCATGAAGCCGAACCAGTAATTCATGCTGCACAATACCGTCTGGGTCCCCTTAATTTCGTGATAATCTATGGATTGCCTCCTAAATAGAATCACGTCTTCTTTGGTTCATATTCTATACGTCCACCACATTTCGTGATAATCGGTTAATAACATTGTGAGATATCTTGTTTACAGACAAACATACGGAGGTGAAAACAACCTCCGCCCAACTTCGGTGGTGGAGGTACTTTTTACTTATATACAACTCTTGCGTCTATCTTCAACAAATATGTCAATGTTTCTAGATACCATAGAAATTCCAGACCTAAAAAAAAAAAAAGAAAAAAAAAAAAGAAAAAAAGAATAATAAATAATAATAATAATAATAATAATAATAATAATAATATATATATATATATATATATATATATACAAGAATAAACGTATACGTGTCCAAATACAGTCAGGTACAATAGTTTTCATTTCACCTGCGGGAAAGTTTAATCCCTTATCAGCTGATTTCTCAATACTTAATAGAAATATAAGAACATGTTGTGTCTGAACCGCATTAATAAGAGGTTTTCATAATGAACAACACATTTCGTCACAAAATGTCAATAATAGTGGAGTATTCAAGATATGGACTTAACACAATTTACCTTTAGTTAATAAGAGCGAATAATCTGTATTGGATTGTGATTGAAGTGTTATGTGTTCTGTAAACTCTTTAATATATCATCAACATTATCTACACTCGATAAACAAAACTCTTTAGGATTTAGTGTTCAGTAGTTGGTATATACAGTATATATATTTAGTTATTTATTTAGTTAGTTAGTTAGTTTCCTTGGTAGACCTGCATCAACTTAAACAAAAAAAAACCCTAGACCCCCTGTCAAGATAAAATGTATACATTTTTCGCTTGAAAAATGTCCCTTCCTCCTAAAATTACAGGCTCGCTATTGCTCACCAGGAAACAAATCGACACCTAAGTCGCACAAAAAAAAATCTAAAATTGAAAAAAAAAGGGTGAAAGGTCTTAAAATCACAAATCTAATGGGCCGAACTTCTTAAAATCTGAAAACTAATGGGGTTAAAAATCTACGATTCGTAAACTAGTCTGTCATATAATCTATCTATCCATCTATCAATATTTGCCTGACCCTTCCCATCATCGCTCTCGCTCGCTCGCTCTCTCTCTCTCTCTCTCTCTCTCTCTCTCTCTCTCTCTACTTGAATTAAGTCCTAGCCATCTCGCTGGGACTGTAAGGTCTGTGTGGTAAGTGTATCTATGCAAATATATGTATGTATGTATGTATGTCTCTCTCTCTCTCTCTCTCTCTCTCTCTCTCTCTCTCTCTCTCTCTCTCTCTCTCTCTCTCTCTCTCTCTCTCTCTTTGTCTCACCTGTTCACTGTCACCCAGGTAAACGAAGGTGAAGTATGAGTCAAGTTGCCGTCCTGTGAGTTATCTTAGTGCAACCCCCTTCTGACCGATCCTATTATGGGTTGCGAGTGTACTTATGGTAACACTTTCTTGTAGTCAACCCTTGCCTATCATAACTTAACCTATAGTCTGATACCAATTATTGATTACAAAATACTTGGTGCCGAGTCATCACTTATTAGCGCGACTGTACAGTATACCGACATTACCACTCGTATGCATGACTCGCTACATACATACAATATCACTCTTTATTGGTAGAGTATATTCATATTAATATGTGGAATATGTCAGAGTAAAACAGGCTAGGTTATGTGGCGGTAGATTAGGTGGACTACGTGTGTTTGTTATCGCAAGTGCAGAGCCTCACTACCCATAACCCGTTCTGTACCAGTGTTTGTTATCGCAAGTGCAGAGACTCCCTACCCATAACCCGTTCTGTACCAGTGTTTGTTATCGCAAGTGCAGAGACTCACTACCCATAACCCGTTCTGTACCAGTTCCGTCGTTTTCATTTTATACTGGCTGTTAATAGAACATTTATTTCAGCTTAAGAAGGGCCTGCAGCAATTAACAGGTTGCGAATGATCTTAAACAACCATTTTTACTACCACAGATCCTGCTTAAGCTCCACAAAATAGTCTAAATATAGCTAGAATAAAATAAAAAAAGGTGTCGGTGGTACAGAAAGGGATATTATGCGATCTCTCGCTAGCATCTTTAAGGGGAGGTATTTAGTTTGTTCCCTACATTTTCATTAAGCTTAAAATTACACCCCCTAGACCCCCTTTCAAGACAAATTTGTAAATTTTTCGGTAGAAAAATGTTCCGGCCGGACTCGCTATCGCTCGCCATGAAAAAATTGATACTTTAATTGCACGAAAGGTCTTAAAATTGACAGAAATGGGGCAAAATGTCTTAAAATGTCCAAACTAATAGGGCGAACGTGGAAATCTCCCCTTAAGGGGGGATGGGCAGGTTTTCTGGATCACTTACTTCCTCATGTTTAGCCCAATTAGTTTTCAGATGTTAAGATGTTTGCCCCCTTAGTTAGTCGATTTTAAGACCTTTCGCCCCATTTCGTCGTCAATATTTAGACCTTTCGTGCTATTTAGGTGTCGAAGTTTTCCCTGACGAACGATAGTGAGCCTGTTATGTTGAAAGAACCGGCCTTCGGCCGGGAAATTTTTCTACTGAAAAATTTACAAATTTATCTAGAAGGGGGATCTAATGGATGTTTTTTTTTAATTTGATGGAGGTCTAGGGAGGAAACTAGAAAAATAATGAATACATGCAAAAATCGCCCAAAACGTGAACCATGTCCCATTAATACCAAACTCTGATGAACTGGACAGATTATATTGCACTGTATTATCCAGTTTTGCTTCGATACAGATTCACATGGGTGCATACATATCATGGCTCGTGGATGTACGTACTGTCCCCGCACAGTTGCATGAAATAAATCCGCTACCAACCTGACCGATGGGTAAGCAAAAGAAAGAGCACACGAGTTTTACAGGGAGAGATTTACATAGATTTACATATATACACTGGCCACACACATATTACGATCCAAACGAGGGGGTCAGGACTTAATTCTAGTAGAGATGGCATATCCGATAGAAAAGGAAAGTTGAAGGAAAGGAGAGAGAGAGAGAGAGAGAGAGAGAGAGAGAGAGAGAGAGAGAGAGAGAGAGAGAGAGAGAGAGAGAGAGAGAGAGAGAGAGAGAGAGAGAGAGAGAGAGAGATAATATGAGTCGATTCCACGCACGTGAATTATGATTATCGGTTCTCAATATAGAAAAAGAAGTTTGAAATTGCAACTCAAGTCTCGAGTTTTCATCAAAGTTTATGATAATAGTTAACGGGTCTCGCTATAAGCTGCACCTCATTAAGGAGTTATGTTCCACGATTTCATAAATATTAAGTGGATGGAATTAAGGGGGGTGACCTGCTTTTTTGTTCTCTCCTTTTCTCTCGTTCTCTGGCTTGTATCCATTCGGCCCCATTCAGCCTACTGTTTTAAGACATTGATCCCCATCCAGATGTCGAATTTTCCAGGCGAGCGATAGCGAGCCAGCATTGTATTGGGAAAACCGGCTTTGCCGGAGACATTTTTCTATCGAAAAATGTACAAATTTAGCCTGCTGTCAAAAATATATTAAAACATATGCTGGTTCGCTACTGCTCGCCAGGGAAAAATCGACACCTGGATGGGGATAAATGTCTTAAAAAAGTAGGCTGAATGGGGCCGAATGGATACACGCCAGAGAAAGAGAGAATAGGCGAGAACAAAGCAGGTGACCCCCCCCTTAAGTATGAAGATGAGAAACAATCCACCCAAGAGAAAACAACAGAATTTCAACAGTTAATTATTGCTTGGTGATGTTCGTCGTGGGCATTAAATAATATGGTATAATATGAGGTATGGAAGTGGAGGTAAAACAGAGAGTGTGTGAAGGAAGGAAGGTTTTCGGAGCAATGGGAAGTATGTGGAAGACGAGAAATCTCGGAGTGAAAGTAAAAAGTGCACTGTATCAAGGAATTGTTGTGCCAACAGTGATGTATGGGGCTGAGACATGGGCTCTGAAGAAAAAGGAGAAAAGAGGGCTGGATGTGATGGAGATGAGCTGCTTGAGGAGTATGTGTGGAGTTACTCGTAGAGACAGATTGAGGAATGAAGAGATACGTAGGAGAGTGGGGCAGCAGGAACATTTGTCAGCCAGAGTGGATAGAAGGGTGCTGAGCTGGTATGGTCATGTTGAACGAATGGGAGATGAAAGGCTTACAAAGAGAATATGTGAGTCAGGTACAAGGGGAGATAGAATACAGGAAGACCCCCATTGAGATGGAGAGACTGTGTAAGAAAGGCTTTGGATGATAGAGGAATGACTATAGATCAGGCAGGGGAAGTGGTGGTGGACAGGAGTGAATGGAGAATGCTTGTGAATAGTTGAGTGAACACGTGGTCATTTGGAGTAAGGGGTCGGGCGCAAGTTCGACTAGATAATAGTCCATCAGGCGCCTGGCCCCGGGGGACGATTAATATGAAGGGTGTGCCTGGAAGTGTGGTGGGAGGGCTTGTGGCTTTGGCTCCGCTGCATGTCTGCCTGCCGAGATCGGAACCTCTCCGGGTGGTCAGGGGCCGGGGGAGTGCTGGAGCGACCTGGGTAACCCTGGTCTCTGGGTCTTCTCCTGGGTGACCTGGATGTGTGTGAGTTTGTGTCTTTTATCTGTGTTTATTTTTTGTTTTATGTTGTTTTTGTGTTTTCCCTGTTCTTGCTCTGTCTTGAGTCGGCTACCCCCAAAATGGGGATTGGGCCTGAGCATATAGATAGATAGATAGATAGATTAAATAATATACATGATTATGTATGATTACCAAAATGGTGTAACGATGTTATGGGTCTCTTCCTCCGTGTTATTTATTTATTTATTTATCTATGTGCATGAAGGATACAAAAGGCAAAGCTGGCTGTAAAAAGTGTCTTACCCTAAATTGAAATAGGGATAGAGAGCCAAATCAAGGCACGATAGAGGTACGTGTAACATACGTGTGTTCAAAGGAAGCATGGTGTGCTTGTTAAGTGTAGTGAAAGGAATAGGAGGAGATGTTATTGATAGTTAGCTGGATTACTCTCTGTGATTCACAGCTTCTTGTTCTGTATAGGGGCTGCAACAGCGCGCCCATGTATCGAATATTGTTCGCATGTGTGGGAAGATTCCACCCATACCGCAGCTTCTTGCTCTGTACAGGGGCACAGTGCGTCCTTGTATTGAGTATTATTCACATGTGTGGTGAGGATCCTCTCACACAGTACTTCTAGACAAAGTAGAGAGGAAAGCCTTTCATATCATTAACTCCCGTCCACTCACCGACTCTCTGCAATCTCTCTCTCTTCGCCGTAGTGTTGCATCTCTCTAGCTGTAGAATAGCGACTACAATAATCAGTGTTCTTCAGAGCTCTCCCAGTGTATACCACCTCCTTTATGTAGGGTACATAGTACCCGTCTAGCAACACAATCCCACCCCTACTCGGTGCAACTCTCCAACTCAAGAGTGAAACGATACTCCCAATCGTTCTTCTATTCAACAGCTGAGCACGGCAACTCTCTCCCTGAATCCATCTTTCCCTCATCCTTTGACTTAAATTGCTTCAAACTCCGTATGTCCAGGCATTTTGGCTCGACTGTTCCTTGATTTTGCCCCTGTCACTCTTTCAACTCGGGGGGAGGCACTCGTCACTGGCAGTTTTGCCTTTTGTCTCCCTCAACCATATAGAAATATATATATACCGGTATATATATACAGTATATATGTATAATTATATATACATATATATAAATAATTATATATATATATATACATATATATATATATATATATATATCTATCTATCTATCTATATGCTCAGGCCCAATCCCCATTTTGGGGGTAGCCGACTCAAGACAGAGCAAGAACAGGGAAACACAAAAACAACATAAAACAAAAAATAAACATAGATAAAAAACACAAACTCACACACATCCAGGTCACCCAGGAGAAGACCCAGAGACCAGGGTTACCAAGGTCGCTCCAGCACTCCCCCGGCCCCTGACCACCCGGAGAGGTTCCGATCTCGGCAGGCAGACATGCAGCGGAGCCAAAGCCACAAGCCCTCCCACCACACTTCCAGGCACACCCTTCATATTAATCGTCCCCCCGGGCCAGGCGCCTGATGGACTATTATCTAGTCGAACTTGCGCCCGACCCCTTACTCCAAATGACCACGTGTTCACTCAACTATTCACAAGCATTCTCCATTCACTCCTGTCCACCACCACTTCCCCTGCCTGATCTATAGTCATTCCTCTATCATCCAAAGCCTTTCTTACACAGTCTCTCCATCTCAATGGGGTCTTCCTGCTCTTCTATCTCCCCTTGTACCTGACTCACATATTCTCTTTGTAAGCCTTTCATCTCCCATTCGTTCAACATGACCATACCAGCTCAGCACCCTTCTGTCCACTCTGGCTGACAAATGTTCCTGCTGCCCCACTCTCCTACGTATCTCTTCATTCCTCAATCTGTCTCTACGAGTAACTCCACACATACTCCTCAAGCAGCTCATCTCCATCACATCCAGCCCTCTTTTCTCCTTTTTCTTCAGAGCCCATGTCTCAGCCCCATACATCACTGTTGGCACAACAATTCCTTGATACAGTGCACTTTTTACTTTCACTCCGAGATTTCTCGTCTTCCACATACTTCCCATTGCTCCGAAAACCTTCCTTCCTTCACACACTCTCTGTTTTACCTCCACTTCCATACCTCCACTCCTGCTTATCGTTCCTCCTAGATATTTAAAACACTCTACTTGTTCCAATATTTCCCCATCCAGCCTCACATCTAGATTCACCCTATGCTCTCCCCTATTACACACCATTACTTTACTTTTTATTGACGTTCACCTTCAGTTTCCTCCTTCCACAAACCACACCAAACTCTTTGACTACCCGCTGCAGTTTCTCATCAGAATCCGCCACCAATGCTGTGTCATCAGCGAACAGCAACTGATTCAACTCCCAATCTCTACCATTCTTTCCTACTAAACCCAATCCTCTTCCCATAGTTCTCCTTTTCACCTCCCTCACCACACCATCCATAAACATATTAAACAGCCATGGTGACATTACACAACCCTGTCGCAAACCTACCTACCTACTGGTGGTATATATGTGCTGGTGACAAGGGAAAGATTGTGTAGACTGCTGGATGTGAATGTGATGAGAGGTGAGGCGGAGGGTATGTCAGATCATTACCTGGTGGAGGGAAAGCTAAGAGTTAAGAGTTACAGGAGAATAAGAGACAAGCGTGAAGTAAGAGAGGTAATAAAAGTTAGTGAGTTAGAGAAGAGTGAAAAAGAGAGGGAGTACAAGGAAAGACTAAATGAAAAGTGGATGGAAGTGAGAGAGATAGAAGAGAGAGAAGTAGAGGTTGAATGGCAACAGTTTAAGGAAGGAGTGAAAGCAAGTGCAGAGGTAGTATGCGGCAAAAGGAAAGTAGGAGGCAGAGGTGTCAGGAAGGGAAGCGAGTGGTGGAATGATACGGTGAGAAAGGCAGTTGAGGAGAAGAGACAGTGTTTTGAGAGGGTTTTACAGGATGGTAGTGTTTGAGGTATGGGAGAGGTACAAGGAGAAAAGGAGAGAGGCAAAACGGAAAATTAGAGAAGCGAAAAAAGATGCAAACGAAAGGTGGGGCCAAAGGCTGAGTGAGAATTTTGAAGAACGAAAGAAGATGTTCTGGAAGGAGGTAAATAAAGTAAGGAAAGGAGGACAAAAGAGGGAAGAGTCAGTGAAAGATGAAATGGAGAATTACTAGTGGAACCAGTTGAAGTGAGGAAAAGATATGCCGAGTATTTTGAATCTTTGTTAAATACAAGAGATGGAAGAGAAGCAGTGATTGAAGCAGAGGTGGATGGAGATAGGTTACCCAGGCCACCCAGGTGGCAGGGAATGAATGAAAGGATTGAGGAAAATGAGGTGAAAGAAGCAGTGAAACAAAATGAGAGCGGGAAAAACAGAAGGTTTGGATGGTATTGCTGTGGAGTGTATAAAGAAGGGTGGAGATGTGATAATAGATTGGTTGGTGAGACTTTTCAATGTGTGCTTTGTTGTGTCAATGGTACCAATAGACTGGAAGAGTGCATGTATTGTGCCGTTGTACAAGGGAAAGGGAGATCGGCAGGAGTGTTCAAGTTATAGAGGTATTAGTTTATTGTCAGTGGTTGGAAAGCTGTATGGCAGGGTGTTGATAGAGAGGATAATAAAGTGTACGGAAGTTGCAATAGGAGAAGAACAGTGCGGTTTAGGAGGGGAAGAGGGTGCGTGGATCAGATGTTTGCAGTAAGACAGTTATGCGAGAAGTATTTAGAGAAGCATAAGGAGATATTTTGGGCTTTTATGGACTTGGAAAAAGCGTATGATCGTGTGGACCGTGAAGCAATGTGGAAGGTGTTAAGAATTTATGAAATAGGAGGAAATTTGTTAGAAGCAGTTAAGAGTTTTTATGAAGGGAGCAGAGCATGTGTGAGAGTAGGAAATGGTGAGTTGAGTGAATGGTTTGAGGTAAAGGTAGGTTTGCGACAGGGTTGTGTAATGTCACCATGGCTGTTTAATATGTTTATGGATGGTGTGGTGAGGGAGGTGAAAAGGAGAACTATGGGAAGAGGATTGGGTTTAGTAGGAAAGAATGGTAGAGATTGGGAGTTGAATCAGTTGCTGTTCGCTGATGACACAGCATTGGTGGCGGATTCTGATGAGAAACTGCAGTGGGTAGTCAAAGAGTTTGGTGTGGTTTGTGGAAGGAGGAAACTGAAGGTGAACGTCAATAAAAGTAAAGTAATGGTGTGTAATAGGGGAGAGCATAGGGTGAATCTAGATGTAAGGCTGGATTGGGAAATATTGGAACAAGTAGAGTGTTTTAAATATCTAGGAGGAATGATAAGCAGGAGTGGAGGTATGGAAGTGGAGGTAAAACAGAGAGTGTGTGAAGGAAGGAAGGTTTTCGGAGCAATGGGAAGTATGTGGAAGACGAGAAATCTCGGAGTGAAAGTAAAAAGTGCACTGTATCAAGGAATTGTTGTGCCAACAGTGATGTATGGGGCTGAGACATGGGCTCTGAAGAAAAAGGAGAAAAGAGGGCTGGATGTGATGGAGATGAGCTGCTTGAGGAGTATGTGTGGAGTTACTCGTAGAGACAGATTGAGGAATGAAGAGATACGTAGGAGAGTGGGGCAGCAGGAACATTTGTCAGCCAGAGTGGACAGAAGGGTGCTGAGCTGGTATGGTCATGTTGAACGAATGGGAGATGAAAGGCTTACAAAGAGAATATGTGAGTCAGGTACAAGGGGAGATAGAAGGGCAGGAAGACCCCCATTGAGATGGAGAGACTGTGTAAGAAAGGCTTTGGATGATAGAGGAATGACTATAGATCAGGCAGGGGAAGTGGTGGTGGACAGGAGTGAATGGAGAATGCTTGTGAATAGTTGAGTGAACACGTGGTCATTTGGAGTAAGGGGTCGGGCGCAAGTTCGACTAGATAATAGTCCATCAGGCGCCTGGCCGGGGGACGATTAATATGAAGGGTGTGCCTGGAAGTGTGGTGGGAGGGCTTGTGGCTTTGGCTCCGCTGCATGTCTGCCTGCCGAGATCGGAACCTCTCCGGGTGGTCAGGGGCCGGGGGAGTGCTGGAGCGACCTTGGTAACCCTGGTCTCTGGGTCTTCTCCTGGGTGACCTGGATGTGTGTGAGTTTGTGTTTTTTATCTGTGTTTATTTTTTGTTTTATGTTGTTTTTGTGTTTTCCCTGTTCTTGCTCTGTCTTGAGTCGGCTACCCCCAAAATGGGGATTGGGCCTGAGCATATAGATAGATAGATAGATATATATATATATATATATATCCTCCCTTCCGTCGAGTGAAAGGCACACGCCTTTCAACACAGTCCCACTCCTATTGTATCCAGTTCTCCAACCCAATAATTGGCAAATTTTCTCAGTCTTTCTTCTACTCAACAAGTGAACTCTGGAATTCACTCCCTCAATCAGCCTTTCCTTCATCCTGTGAATCAAGACTACTTGAAACTTTGTGTGTCCAGGCATTTTGGCCCTCTGTCACTCTTTTGGCTTTGGGGAAACTACTGTTACAGGCAGCCTGCCTTTTGTCTCTTTCATACACATAAAATATACAAATTATATATACTGTATATATATATTATATATATATATATATATACTGTATATACTGTACTAGCAGGGGTACCCGGCGTTGCCCGGGTAATCACCATAATCACCATCACTACTACCACCACTACTACTAACATAATCACCATCATCAATCACTACTACCACAATCATCACAATACTACTACTACCATAATCACCGGCCTCGACCTCCCTGTGCCTCATTAAACGGCGACCTCGATTTCGGCCGCTAAATGACCTCCGATTTTGGATCTGACCTCATCCGTACCCCCATTTTGGGGGACTGCGAACAACTTTCGTTCCATACACCTTTTCGATCGGAAGCCTCCTTCTGGCCCAAACGGCCATTGTTTTCGATTTTTTTTTCGCTCCCGTATACTACATAAGTTCTGCCGAAAATTTTATTAAACAAAAGTGTCTCTGATTTCCACTAAACTCGCCTAAAACCATCTCCAAAGCCTGTGCTTTCCAACGGTGCCCCACACTCCAACCTGGCACCAAAACTGTGGGAGGAGTTTAGTAACAAAGGTCGGGTAGTCGGGTAACTGACAAACAGACAATCATTGACCTTTATTTATTAAGATATACACACACACACACACACTCATATGTATATTGCAACATCAAATTATTTTCCTTCAATTCAACGTTCTCAGTAAAGAGACTCAAGACAGTAGCCATTCCTCAAGAATAAAACAGACGTCTTGATTTGAGTGCTGCTATTAGTCTTTCGTCTGGAGTTTGTTCTCTTATACCGGCCTTTGTGTTCACTTTTCATCTCTGAGGCTGAGTCAATTATGGTACCAGGAACAAGTCGTGCGCAAGACTGTGAGCCAATAAGGAGTGTACTTTTAGAGAATATTGCAATTTCCGTAGGATTATTATTATGAGGATGCTATGGTTTAAATTATTTTGCTGAAGCTGAACGAATACTATTGATTAATATTACATAGCAGGGGTGCAGGATAATTTCAATATTTCATACGATATGAAGTTTAGGAGACTAAAATGAAGAATAAATGATAAAAATGGGGATTGAGAGCCTGGGAAAATAACGGACGGAGATCGTTCAACGAGGATCGCATTAGTATCCAAACATAAAAGTGTTATTTGTAAAACACACACACACACAGACACAGACACACACACACACACACACAAATCCCTTCCAGATACAGTACTTCACTCCAGCAGTAAGTTAATGATACTAAGGCATTGTGTTAAGGTTTAGAAATAAGGCAATGTTTAAGCTCCGACCTCACGTTTGCTATACACACCAAATATATCAAGTTCTTACATAGACCACCAGGTAAGATTAAGGGGGTAGTACTTGCTTTTTCTGGACCCCATTTTCCCTCATGTTTAGCATATTATTTTTGAGATTTTAAGACTTGCCTTCCGTTAGTTTGGCGATTTTGATACCTTTCGCCCCATTTCTTTGTAAATATTTAGACCTTTCGTGCCCTTTAGCTGTCATTTTTTTCCTGGCGAGCGATAGCGAGCCTGTAAATTTAGAAGGAACCGGCCCTTGTCCGGGATTTTTTTTTAGCGAAAAATGTACACATTTATCTTGAAAAGGGGTCTAGGGGGTATTTTTTTAAGCTTCATGGAGGTCTAGCGAGGAAACTGAAAAACACATTATTAAATAAATATATAGACCAAAAACAAAGCACTACCCCCTTCAGTATATGTGTATTGTGCTTGGTGTGCAAATAAACATATCCACTATTTTGCTTCAAACTCCACAAGTCTTAGCATTCGAATTACAAAAAATTAACCACTTGAGTAAGATGGTTCATGTATATTCTTGGTTACTTTAATCGACTTAAATTGTCTTTTAAGGAACTCAGAGAATGGATGGGATAAAAGCATTTTATATGTTTTATTTATTTATTTATATATTTATTAGTATATTTTTGCAGAAGAAGGAAGGAAAGAACAAAATAATCAACAAGCGAGCGAAATTGTAACTGTAACTACTTGATCTAATATTCCAATGTGCTCACCTGCTCACTACCTGGCCTAATTGGACTGATTATCGTGATACCAATTCCCTGAAGAGGAAAATTGAAATAAGGGGGTAGTGCTTGGTTGTTGGCCTATACATTTATTTAATAATATATATTGAGTTTCCTCGATAGACACCCATCAAGCTTAGAAAAACACACCCTAGACCCCCTTTCAAGATAAATGTGTACATTATTCGGTAGAAAAATATACCGGCTGAAGGCCGGTTCCTTCTAAAATTAGGCTCTCTTTCGCTCGCCAGGAAAACAAATCGACAGCTAAAGGGAACGAAAGGTCTACATATTGAACAAAATCAGGCGAAAGGTCTCAAAATCGCCAAACTAATGGAACGAATGTCTAAAAACTTCAAAACTAATATGCTAAACATGAGGGAGAAGGGGGTCCATAAAAAGCTATTATTATCCCCTTAATTAACCCAACAGCTTCTTAGTCTGCTCGGGAGATTACACACACACACACACACACACACACACGAGATTAGTCCGTCTTGAGGTGATTCACTTGATTGTGTTCAAACTTCCAACACACACACACACACTCACTCATACATATATACTCACATACTTACGCACACACACACATACAAACCCAGATACACACACACATGCATTTATACTCACATACTCACTCACACATATACACACACACTCTCTCTTTCTCTCTCCAACACCCCTTCTCCCCTCTCTACACGCTTCATAAAATAGGAAAAGTAGAAAGTAGCTACGAGGTGCCGCTGTAAAGGCTTATCCCTCAATACCTTCACCTGACCTGACCTGACACACTCACACTCTCTCTCTCTAGCTATCTTTCACAAATAAGCACACACACACACACACACGCATACCTTCCAATTATCTTAATAAACAGACCCAATTGTATTTAGTTAGATACTCATATAATGGCTTGCTGAAAACACAAAAATATCTGAGTTTCCACCTAGCGCTTGCTTTACAAACCAAATAAAAGAACCTCTTACACAGAACAGCACGTATAATGTTTTATGTTTGCCAGACCTGTGCTTGAAGTACAAATAGAAATATCCATGTTTTCACTTCCAATTTCTTGAGCCTCAATATTTGACTACAGGCCCTTCAAGACGCTAATGCTTCCCCAGAACGATATCTCAATTTGGTCTGTATTGCAGGGGGTAGAAAAACCAGCAAACACGATTTTCTCTTAGCAAGAGGTTAATCCAGAAGGGTAAACACTGATAGTGAGTCCTTGATGCCAGACTGAGTTGAGTTGCGGTAGTCTAAGGTTTTTCATGCATAGGTAATTTAATTTGCATTCATTTTAGAGACAATATTCCTACACTACGTTTCTGTTCTTGTCATTGCGAAAAAATAGGATTTCCTGATAATGATAACGGTATAATGAATTGATTGTATTAATTGAAACTATCGTCTAGTATGAAAGTATACTATTTATATAATGAGCATATAAATAGTGTCTTATTCTGCAATAAGTGTCGGGACACCAGATGCAGGGGGATGCAGTTTCTTGCCAAGCTAAGACGAACAGAATTTAGCATAGCCTAACCAATCATACCCAAGCATTAACCAAATCAACCATTCTACAGTAATTGATGATCAAATATGAGTTAACTAATACGTGGGCGAATGAGTACATAATCCTTCGAGTACTGAAAATGTTAAATGCGAAATGTATATATTAAAGATAATTAGATACAATATATTTAATATTCCTGAGGAAATTGACATTTTAAAATATTGGAAACATGGACTCCGAAATAGAATCATATTTCTGACAACTGTACTTATTTTTCCTATGATATCTTCTGTATGATTGTATGATTTGAGTAAAGCTGTTGATGCCATCTATTTATATTTGTCAAACGGTTTTGACAAGGCCCCTTATATATACATCATTGAGGTCAGTAACCGTCTTCTGGATAACTATCACTGGGTACACACAGACTTAGACAATATAAATTTTTTTTTTTTTTTTTTTTTCTATATTCCAACTTACTTCCTCTCGGGCATAGGCTGAAAGCCTTAACATTCACCGCTTTACGAACAGTGAAGCCTGTGAGGTCTTGTTCCAGTCTAGGGAGTGAGACATGTGAAGCACGTAGAGTACAACGAGCACCTGCCATCTTGCCTTCACATGAGGCACGGTGCTCACTCATGGCCCGAAACGACCCCATCTCTGAAGCCACCTCGTTCCCGTGCTTCACTGTCTCACCCTACACTCGGACTCTCACACTTACACACACACACCTGTTGAGCAGATACTCACCAGGCATTGCACCCCTATAGCATATTTTGAATATGGGAATATTCATACAGTGCTATTTAATCAGGGAACAATGAGGGTATTTTATCGACGTTTCGGTGGGCTTGTGGTAATGCACTGATACCAGGTACAGCACAAATTCCATCCCAATAATAACTTCCCATTGATACATCGGGATTTGAACCCGGGACCTTTGGATTACCAGGCCAGTGGCAAGACCACTCCACCACACCTCCCCTACTTATGTACTTATGTATGTACTTATGTATATACTCAGGCATATACCCCCATATACCCCACTCAGGCATATAGGGGTAGATTGTAGGCACCAATCGTATAGGGCTATACCCAGGAGAGGCTGTGGGCATTTGATAAGGAATCGCTGGAACTCCTGTTTCATTTGCTTGGCCTCTCTTACTGATTCTCTTTGTGCCTCACTTACACTGAGAGTAGTCCAGCATGTTCTCACAAACCCCTCCTCCTCCTATCTACTTCACTACACTTAACATGCACACCACACTTCCTCCTTCATAATTATTAAAAACAAACAAATTATGTACACAGGCCCAGCCTCGGAGTCCCCAGGGGTGGGGTGGGGGGCGACCATAAATTTCCCCACACATGCCCGACCTTCCCCTGACGACCACTCTAAATACTCTGGACCCCGGCCTGTCACTCTTACTATCAACTTTTGCAATATTCGTTGTCTTTCCTCTAATTTTCACTCTATCGAACACCATCTCTCCTCCTCCAAACCTGATCTTCTTTTCCTCACCGAAAGTCAGGTGTCTGAAGCAACTGCCAGCAGCCCCTTCTCTGTATCCTCCTACTTTCTCTATCCTAGTTTCAAAGCCAGAGGCGGATGTTGTGCATACGTGCACAACAAACTCACTTGCTCTCGTGTTCCCGATTTTCACTCCTCTGAATTCTTAACTTTATGGCTCACACTATCCTGTCATTCTCATGCTAAATATTTCTGTGCTGTCTATCTTTCCCCTAACTCTACCGACTTCCCAAATTCTTCGACTATATAAACTCTAAAGTGGAACACATTCTATCTATCTCTCCCTTCTCTGAAATCTCCATCTTAGGAAATTTCAACGTTCACCACCGCCAATTGCTCTCCTCTCACTGTACTGACCAACCTGGTGAACAAGCCAACGTCTTTTCTATCATAAATGACCTAGAACAGCTGGTCCAGCAACCCACCCGTATCCTGGATCGCTTTTGAGATAGGCCCAACATTCTTGACTTATTTCTGACTTCTAACCCTTCTTCTTATGCTGTCAATCTTTTATCTCCTTTGGGCTCTTCCGACCATAACCTTATCTCCGTCACCTGTCCTATCTCATCAGTACAGCCATCCGATCCTCCCAGACGGCGGCGCTTGTGGCACTTTGGAGCTACCGACTGGGAGGCTCTCCGGCAGTACTTCTTTGACTTCCCATGGAATTACTTCTGCTTCCGTGGCCGAGGACCCTCGGAGAGTGCTGAACGCATTACCGAGGTAATCCTCTCGGGCACGTAAGCGTACATTCCATTTTCTTTCTCTTAGTCTAATGCAAAACAAAATTGGTTTACTCATGCTTGTTCTACTACTGTCCACAACAAGGAGGAAGCATTCAAATGGTACCGACGCCTTAAAACTCAAGACTCTCATTCTTCCTATGTTGCAGCCCGGAATCAAGCCAAATCTGTTCTTAGACTTGCCAAGCACTCTTTCATCAATAATAAATCTATAATGAACTATCCACCTCTAGCTCTTCCCAAGCATTCTGGCATCTAGCCAAAAACCTCTCCAACAACATTTCTTCCTCGTCTTTCCCTCCCCTTTTCCAGTCTGATGGCACAACCATCACTTCTTCCTCTGACAAAGCTGAACTCTTTGCTCAATCTTTTGCCAGAAACTCTACCTTGGATGATTCCGGTGCTATTCCTCCCTCTCCACCCCCCTCTCTCCTACTTATGACTAATATCCTAATCTCTTCTAAAGATTTACTTTCTACCCTCTCTGGGCTTAATACGAAGAAGTCGTACGGTCGTCCGGACGGTGTTCCTCCTGTTGTACTTAAAAGCTGTGCTTCCGTGCTGAACCCCTGCCTAGGCAAACTCTTTCGTCTCTGTCTCTCCTCTAATGTCATTTCTTCTTGCTGGAAGTTTGCTCTCATTCAACCTGTC